>JAOTAY010000001.1:8148518-8175034 GCA_025629805.1 Erythroxylum baracoense
ATAAAAGTATTTTTGATTTCCAGTGCATTATAAAGTGTTCTGCTTTTGGTTTAAGTGACAAAGTGTTTCAAAAAGTGGGCACACAGTAAGTG
Source organism: Erythroxylum baracoense (assembly GCA_025629805.1). Taxonomy (NCBI): domain Eukaryota; kingdom Viridiplantae; phylum Streptophyta; class Magnoliopsida; order Malpighiales; family Erythroxylaceae; genus Erythroxylum; species Erythroxylum baracoense. The sequence continues at coordinate 8,148,611 of JAOTAY010000001.1, forward strand.
CTAAGTGTAAAGTGTTTCAAAAAAAAAATCATACCGACTTTTGCAAAGTGTTTAGTGATGTGTTAAGTGATGTGACGCGCCACCCTCGCGGGGCTCGGATCCGGGTATCACCATCGATATCGGGTTCGGGATCGGCGGAGGTGGGGTGTTACAACTTATCCCGAGACATGTTAAAGCTTAATCATTAAGGTGAAGTAGGAAACAGGGGAGACGTTCGACTTAATTGTATTAGTATTAGGACAAAGTATAAATTATATAAAATTAGGAGATTATTTTGTAATTTTAAATCCTTATCTAAAATAATATCTAATATTGTACTAAATTAGAACTAAAATTGATATCTCGGTACAATATTTGTAACAATGTGCAACAATTAGTTTTGATAATCTGAATCCTTTAGTTACATAAGGTGTGTACAACTTATATTTCCCTTTTTAAATTTTCAATCAATTTATTTTTATTTTGTTTGTGATCTAACTAAACCAACCTAACACATGCAAGAAAGAAAAAAAAAGGGCAAAGGGGTCAAAAAAGACCCAAAGGTTTTCATTGAAATTTAAGTTAGACTTAAACGTTTTTTAACGTTCAAATAAAATCCAAATGTTTGATAAACATTTTTAAAGGCCCTTAATTTAACTAAAAATTAACTCCTCCATTAAAATTTTCCTACATAGAATTTTTATTTTTTTCCTTTTGAACTTTACTGTCATGTAGAAAATTGCTTCGACATGGAATAGGGTCCATGTGAAAATTAGGAAAAATCTCTAATTTTATTAACCCCTAAATTTACTAAACATTTGAACCCTAATTTCCCCAATTATGAAAATCCTTAATTTTATTAACCCCTCAATGTTGTTTCTATTTTGTCATGACATTAATGAAGACTTTGGTTCGATTTTCATTTGTGTTCTAGATTTGTTTTATGACCTACTCAAATAACTCATCAAACGTTTTGGCAATAGCCTATATGCACTTTTCAAACCCTAACGATCAAGCCATGCTATATGCGGAATATAATCTCCTAAGTTAGGAGTGTTAATGAGCTCATCCTTATGAATAATGGCAATGACCTCTCTCATCAAACTCATTGTCGGAATATTTCTTCCCAAAAACATTCAAACAATTCATATTACCACTAAGAGAGTATATTTTTGTTCTAAGATTCACAACCAAATGCTTGTGACAAAAGGCATCTTTGATGGACTGAACAAAAGGTCAAGCACTTATTTTCTCAACGACTTTAAAGAATTTCTCTTAGAGTTGTTAAGAAACTCGAGAGTGCAAATTTTGCGCATTTTTATCCAATAAGAGCCACAAGAAGAAAATATCAAGTTCTTTTGGTTATAAGGCATGTACTTGGAAGCCTCAATAGGTGGTTTGCCAACAAAGCCGATTTAGGGGTCCATGAAAGTAGGATTTTTCCTAATTTTTAAATGGAACTTATGCAATGTCAGATTAATAGTCTATACAGCAGTGGAGTCGAAAAGAAAAAAATAAAAAATTCTATGTAAAAAAATTAATAGAAAGGTTAATTTTCTATTAACTTAAAGGTTTTTAAAAAATATTTATCAAATGTTTTAAGTTTTATTTGGATGTTTATAAACGTTTGAGTTCAACTTAAATTTTAATAAAAATTTTTGGGTTCATTTTGACCCTTTTGTTAAAAACTAAGAGCAATTATATATATCAATGACTGAAAATTTGGACCAAATCAATCAGTTCAATCAGAATAAATACTAACAGCCTTGAGTTCCAGTTCAGTTTGTGTTTATAACCTTTATGAGAAAAAAACCGGCCACTTATGAACAAAACTGGTCAATTACTTAAAAAACCGATTAGTTTCTTAAAACACAGATCATGAGTTAGCCCATTTGAGTACGTAGGACCCAACATGTCCTTATCACTTTCTATTTTTGAATTTTTTTGATGAATTGTTTCTATTAAATTCTATTACACAATCTAATTAATAGAATATATTTTAATTAAAATTTTGTTTTAAATTAATATTGTTAAACATGTATTAGTATTTTTATCCTTAAAAAATACTAAATTCAACTAATCTCACTAATAAATTATATTTGTCAAAATTTAGGTTCTTTATTTATCTCTTTATACTTTAATTTAAAACATTTAAATTATTATTGTTAAAAACTAGTTATTATTTTTATTATGAATTTGTTTAATAAATTGAATTATTAATTAATATATATAAGTATTTTGCTTAAGAAAATTTTAAAATGTGTAAAAAATAATATTTAAACTATAAAGAAGCATGTTTAAAAGACATTAAAAAAGAAGTTAGAATAAAGTTAAATTCTTTTCTATTGACTTTCTTTAAATATATTTAAACTTTTACAAATTTTTAAATAAATGATAATAAAGAAACACAATTTTTATTTTTATTTTAAATTTTATCTTAGATTCAATCTTAGTTTAAATTATTAGATTTATTATATATTAATAGGCATTATTAGGGCATTTTTATTCCAATAAAGATACTATATTTTTACTTATTTTTATAATTTTTTTATTATTTATTATATATTAGTTTTGTAATGATTTAATACCAGTTCAACTTGAACCTCTACATTTTTAATATTTTCTTTGACTAAGTTAATGCTTGGTACAGCTTTTAAATCATTGATATATTTTAAGACAATAGATATAAAAGATAAAATAAAAAAGAAAAGGGTGAATTGTTGTGTTTAATTCAGAAGGGTCAATGGAGGATAGTATATGTCCACGTATTAAGAACTAGCAGCTGAGGCTCGGATGGTGAGGTGATTATTCCCAATTTTCTTATCATCGGAATCCTACTCGAATGGCAGTGCAAAGCAACAGCGGTTTGTTCCTCCCGATATGGGCGTCGTCAATTATTATGAATCATATGAATTCAACAAAGAGGAGAAGGCTTGCAATATGTAGCAACATCAACGATTGGAATAAGAAGAAAGGAGGGGGAGAAGTCCCGAATTCCAATTATGTGGTTCCTCTTGACAAATCCTTATCTTCCATCACTCGGCCTCTGGCAGAAATCTTCCGAGATCTCAACAAGAGGATTCCAGATAATATTGTGAAAACCCAATCCCAATCAGAACGCTTTCGAGATCTCAATAATAATGTGAAAACCCAATCCCAATCCCAATCCCCATCCCCCTGTATCCCCTGGTACTCCTCTATCTTCCTTATAACTGTTTTTCTATCTTCCTTATAACTGTTTATGTTATGCATGTGCATCTCTTTCATTCATTCATATCTTCCTCGTCTTACTAACCTTATAGTCTTATTAAATAATTCAGGTACCATGCCAATCGAATGCTCAGCTTCTATGCCCCTGGTTTGTCTTTTTTTTTGTTTTTTTTTTGTTTTTGCGTGTTCACAAGGGCTAGCCTAACCACCAAATTCATCATTCTATTTGATTTGTTTATTTTATCAGCTAAACAATTCAACCCCTGCAATACGACTCTCAACTCGTTGCTCTCTTCTGATTGCCATGATTCCTTGCCTTTTCTCACTGGATCAAGTCTATACACACACACATATATATATATATATGTATATATATATGTATAGACTTGATCATATATATATAATATAATGTATCTACTGAGTTTGGTATAAAATGCATTAATACATTTTAGCTGTTTGTTTCAATATTCTTTTTGTATTACTAAACACAACATTTACTTCTTTTGACAGGGTGGTGCGGAGAGATACGCGATGTTATTTTCTCTGACAATGGAAGTGTGACAGTTGTGTACCGTGTCACTGTACGAGGATCTGACGGAGAGGTATGTTCTATGTTCTCTAAACTGTAACAGCTTCTACCAGTATTATGCACATTTTCTGCTCAAAATCAAGGTTTGGGAATATTGAGTACTGCAAAATTGTGTGCCCAAATTACCCATGTGATGTTTATTGGATAATGCTCATCAAATCATTGACTTGAATTATTCCCCCATGATCATCCACTGTTTGATGTGGAGTTTGCTTGCATACAAACTCAGGTAGCCACATTTATGTACATGTAAACAAATTTCAATCATTTAAGTTGGCATATAGGGGACTTGGGATTCACGGTGTCTCTGTTTAAGATTAAAATTTGGGACCAGCTAAACAGAATCCATGTATTACTTCTGAAGTTTTCCATGTGTTTGTTGGTTGAAAGTCATGTGTAAGATCTCATGTTGAAATTGACTATGAAGAGTGAAATGTGGAAGACATTGTAGGTTATACATCCCTGAAATACTCGGTGTGAGAAACGGACGCATAGGTGTAATTTTGGCTTTATCATGCAACTAATCATGTGAATACAGGCACACCGTGAGTCATCTGCGACAATCTCATCCACTGATGCACACATTGTAGATCCAGTTACTGCGGCAGAGGAAATTGCTTTTTGCAGAGCATGTGCTCGTTTTGGCCTTGGGCTGTATCTGTATCATGAAGAATAGATTCTTCATACGGAATTTCACTCGTGTATGTGTCTAGTTGATGCTTATCTCGTGGTCCCAGAACTGATGTACATAGCGAATAGGTTTAGCAATAGGAACACAAACATATTTAATATAGAACAGCCTACGCTGTATTGGAGAGACGAGAATTGGAATAGTTGCCAAACGATTCTTAATATTTGCGAATTTAGAATTGGTTTCAAGGGAACAGTATCCAAGAAAAAAATTGGATGGATCTGATCCCATGGAATAGAGTGGGATCAGATTTTCGAGAGCAGACGACCTGATTCCTGGTTTTAATGATTCTGTTCAACTATTAGCTTGAACTTTTGACATGTTCCGCCCTGACAGTTAAACTGAACGAATATTTAGATTTGTCATCAACAGCCGAAGAGCTCAAGTAAGATATTGCACTCCTTATACAAACTAGTATTAGAAAGAACATTTGGCTTGAATTCATTTGTCAAAATAAACATATTCAGAGTTCCAACTTGAAAAAAATGATCGTTTGGTACGACGCAACAAAGAAATCCAGAAAAAGAGGAGCAATGACAACGATAATGCTTGACTACATATGGGATTTTAAACGGAGATATCCATTCAGGCCTTTGACATGCAAAACAATAACACAATGCTTCACTCATAGGACCAAATTATTTGGTTACGCCACCTTGACTACCTAAGACATGTCATTTTTCTTTACCAAAACGTTCCGGATGGAAGTATATCTATTTTTTGCATTATTTGAAATTTAATTTATTTAGAATATCTTTTGTAAAAAGGAAGTTGATTTGATACAAAATTCTACTATCTTAGAGTATGAAGAATTTTGGAAGTGTGGAATGAAAGAATCCTAAAAGAATAAAGAATCCTAAAGAAGGGTGGACTTGCTGTGTATCAATAAGCAATCTATGGTTTGACAAATAATCATTGATTTTTGGCTGCTGGGTTGGTCTATTTTCAGAGATCAATTACAAAGTTCTATAGCAAATTTTTGTTGAAGACTCGTGATTATTATGTTTTAATATTGCTGCATACATAGGGGAGTGTTCAGTGAACCAAGTTCTTTTGTTTTGTTTCTTTTATTCTTGATTTAATCACTTGAGATATTCTTCTTGTTGTTATAATCTTTGTTTTAAAATCTTCTATTGAGGTTAGCGTGAGTTGAGCATGCTATTAGGTGTGAGATACTTTCACAGAAGTGAGTACAAGTGGATAGTGTCAATGAGTGAATGGAGTCAACTCTATAATAGCGTTATCTAAGTCTATTGTACTACGGTGAAAGTTGATTAATTTTGGTGAAGGCCTCGCAGACATAGGTCAGGTGTCGAACTACGTTAGCAAATTTATGTTGTTCTCTGTGTGTGATTTATTAGCTGCGTGCTTAATTTTTTTGCTTGCAAAAAGAAATTCTGGAAATCACAATTAAGAATTATGGAAATCGCAATTGCTTTGTGAGAATCAACAGTAAATTTCAGTTTGAAGCAACTGTGACCGAACAGAAATTTTGCAAAACCTTAACCTTGTTTTTTTCAATTGGTAACAGAGCTAGGTTCAGCTCATCAAAACTTGGTGTGCCAAGTTGGTGTAGACTAGTATTTCACACTCATGGCTATTAGAGTAGGAGTGTCGATTACTAGGCCACCTTTACCAGATGACTCTAACTATCCTGTTTGGAAATCCATAATATAAGTGTTTATTCAAGCACAAGGGAGCTTGGACTTCTATGTTAAAAGGTTGGACTCATCCTATGACAACTAATGAAAAGAACAAAGCAGTACCTAAAGATTCGTCTGAGTAGACAAAGACTGAAGAAGAGGGAGCACTTGGTAACTCTCTAGCAATACATACAATTTTTAGTGTTATAGATGAAGGATGTTTCAGTATGATATCATTGTGTGAATTAAGAAAAAAATTTATGATACATTACAAACCATACATGAAGGATCACAATCGGTGATAGCATCAAGATGTCAAATGTTAGCTACTAGATTTGAAGAGCTTAAGATGGAGGAAAGTGAAACTATTGGAGACTTCTATGAGTGATTGCATGATATCGCTAATCAAGCACATCAACTTAGTAAGAAGTACTCAAATATGAAACTTGTTAAGAAAACCTTAAGATCGTTGCCTCCTAGATTCATACTGAAGATTGCAGATATTGAAGAAGCTCATCATATTATAATGAGTTATCTTTGGATAAGGTAATAAGGTAATTAAAATTCTCACAAACTTCAAGATGAACCAATTGAGAGACAAGTATAAGAAGAATAAAGGATTGGTGCTTTAAGCCGAAGTTGCTAAACCTGTAAATGATTCAAGAGATGATTCCAATGAAAATGAAGATCTGGTAGTGCTAACAAGAAATTGCAGCAAGTGGCTAAAGAAGGTGAAGAAAGATAGACTTGAGTTCAGGAAGAATGGAGGGAGTTCATTCAACAATAACTTGAAATAGCAAGAAAAAGCTAAAAAAGGTGCAAAGAAGTTAAAGAAGATACGACGATGTCATAAGTGTCAAGGTTTTAAGCATATGCAAGCAGAGTGTGCTAACACTCTTGGATGGAGAAATGGGAAGTCTTACACCAGCACTTGAGTGAAAATGAATTTCAAAGTGAGTACGACAGCGAAGAAGAAATTGTGAGTCATCATATTGCATTGTTTACTTTATATAAAGAAAGTTCAGTTGCTTGTTTAGTAGCAACCAATAAAGAAATTGAAGATAAAGATTCAAATGTTTTAGTATCAAACTCTAATTCTGAAAATGATAGCAATGACAGTGACTCAAAATTTAAAAAGGAAGATATCTACAAGGCCTATGAACTAATGTATAGCAAATGGGTGAAGATGTGTAAACAAAATGAGAAGTTAAAGAGGAAAAATTCTACCATGAAAGATATTATTCAAGATTTGGAGATGAAGTTAATATCAACAAAAGATGAACTTGATGAAACCAAGCTAAAGCTAGTCGATACAGAGAAAGGAATAAGAATGTTGAATGGTGGTACCAAGAAGCTATACAAATTGATGGAAACTAGCAAAAAAAAGGAGAATTTCAAGGTGTTGAATATAAAGGTGAATGCTATCAGGTGAATAATGAGCAAAATGCTAAAGCTAGATTTGTTAAGGAAGTAATATCAATTAAGCACGGAGAAATTTCAAAAAGAAGCAGAAAGTTTGTGCGTACATGTCACTATTGTGGTGTAAAGGTCATGTAAGGCCAAATTGCTACAAAGTACTACAAATAATATTCCATAATGTTCAAAATAGAAAATATAGACATTCTTGGAAGAATGGATTTGTGAATTTAATTGAGGATCAGTCTATTGAGAATGGATTGAAGTGAGTAATGATATGTTGGCAAGTATATTAACTGATGATGGTAAAATGTCATCTTGGCCTTTTACTACTGCACTACGTGCTTCTAATCTTACATAGAAATATTTTGTTCTTCATAAGCTTTTGCTAGCTAATTGGATGCCCAGCACATATACTGTGACAATTTATCCTGCTCAAGTTAAGATTATGTATGCGATAGGCACCGAGGTTAAAAATTAATTTGGGGCGATTGATTATTAAGGCTCTGATTGCGAGTGTTGGTAAATAGAAAACATTATTGGGTTTTCCTGTTTAATTTCTCAGTTTTTTCATGCTTAAGGTGTACCTTATGTTAATTTTGAGGTACTTGAGCCTGTGTTTATCCTGTGTATCTCTCCTCAAATTCTTAATGTCAACAAGCAAGCTCAAGTGGTTGATTTGTCGTACTCCTAATCTAATTCCTCTGTACAGCCTACTACACCTACTGCGGATACTTATGCCTCCTTATTTGTTGAAATTGATCGCATTAAAGACATTTTCATATGGGTATGACTGCTTTTTAACAGGTCAAACAATGAATTCTTCGTTCCGCTTCGTCCTATTATTACTAGTCTTTTTTGGCATTGATTTGTCTCAAGGGGGAGATAAGGACTTATTGGTATTTATCGATTTGTTAATGATAGTTGACTATTAACTTGATGTTGACGTTGACTTAATTTTTTGATATCTTTTATCATGATCATTTATTTCAGGGGGAGTTTCCATTTCTCTTGTCTAGGTTAAGATTTTGATGTGATAAATAATGCCAAAAAAGGGGAGATTGTTACAATATTATATTTTTGGCATTATTTGTATTTTAATTTATTTGGGATATCTTTTGTAAAAAGTAAGTTTATTTGGTATAGGATTCTACTATAAGGAAGTTGATTTGGCATAGGATTCTACTATCTTAGAATATGTAGAATTTTGGAAATTGAGATATTCGTGAAAGGAAGGAATCCTTAAAGAAGAAAGAATCCTAAAGGAGGAAGGACTTATTGTGTATCAATAAGCAATCTATGGTATGATAGATAATCATCGATTTTTGGCTGCTGCATTTAGTGTGTTTTCAGAGATCAATTACAAAGTTCTATAGTAGATTTTTGTTGAAAACTCTAGATGATTATGTTTTAATGCTGCTGCACACATAAGGGAGTATTCATTGACTTAAGTGCCTTCATTTTTTTTCTTTCATGCTTGATTTAATCACTTGAAAACTCTAGATGATTATATTTTAATGCTACTGCACACATAGGGTAGTCTTCATTGACTCAAGTGCTTTCATTTTGTTTCTTTCATTTTTGATTTAATCACATGAGATATTCTTTTCTTTGTTATATTCTTTTTTTTAAATCTTCTGTTAAGGTTAGCATGAGTTGGTCATGTTATTGGGTGTGAGATACTTTTACAGGGTGAGTATGAGTGGATAGTGTCAAGGGATAAGTGGTTTCGGCTCTGTAATAGCCTTGTATAAGCCTATTGTACTACGATGAAAGTTGGTTAATCTAGGTGAGAGCCTTGCAGACGTAGGTCGTGTGTATCAAACTGCATTAACAAATTTCTGATGTTCTCTGTATGTGATTTATTTGTCATGCACTTAATTTGTTTGCTTGCAAAAGGATTCTAGAAATTGCAGTTATTTTCCCAATTGCTTTGTGAGAATCAATTGTAAATTTCAATTTGAAGCAACCGTGACAAAATAGAAATTTTACGGAACTTCAGGGAGCATATGATCGATTAAAGTAGATAGGGAACAATTTTTATAATTTTCCATTCCCATTCTCATTCCCATTTTCTTTTTCTTTCCTTTCTGTATGATTTTTAAACTCCTATTTATTTCATCACCAATTGAAGATTCTTCTAATGACAATAAGTTTCTTTGTGATGGTTTACCATTCTTTAAATTTTGTAGCCCAACATATGCTTCATAATTGATTTGTTGTTGTTGAACACTACTTACCAAATGTCACATTTCTTATTTCCATGTTTCATGTTATTGATTTATGGCTGAAAAATATATTGAAGAAATTTCTTAATTTATTATATATCATGGAAGGAATAAACTTATAACATTGACCAAGGGATATGTGAACATTTCAAAATTACAATTTGTACATCTTTGAATATCTACATCACCAATGTTTGAAATTATTGATGCTACAAGAAAGCAATGATACCATATGAACTAACTCCTATTCTTCCTTTGCAAAAGTAAAGATTGTTGGGAAACCAACCATGATCGAATCATGAGCATAGCAGGAAAATAAAATTTTTTATAGTTTCCGATCCGATCACAATAATTGATTACCTTGAAAACATGAATTATAAAATAAAAGAATCTTACTTGATTCGAATACTTGTTAAAATGTTTTTGAAACATTTTTTAGGCGTCAGCCATGAGCTGTTCATTGTCTAGCTTCTAACGGTATCTACAAAGAAATTAAAGGAAACTCAACTCTTTGAGAGGAATATATATATATATAAAATAAAATAAAACATTTCAATTATAATTGAATTTGAACTGTAATTATAATTTAATTTAATTATAATAAAATTCAATATCTTATATTTGATCCTTGAAGTTTCTCAAACTTCAAAATTAGATCCAACTTAATTGAAAATTAATTTTCTCTTTCTAACTGCTCTTTATGTGTGACCCATTAGGTTTTTAATATGTTGGTAATGATTCTAAATTATACGTGTAATTCATAATTTAAATTAGATAAATTAAAACTCTTTTTATTTTATCTTTGATTCTCCAATTAACAATCACAGCTCAAAATTGATATCTAACAACATATCATAACCACCCAAATATTAGGAATGTCAAAGTGGTTTCATTCAACCTTCCATTCATGATTATGATGTATAATTTAATCTTTTCATTATTCAATGTTCTAATGAGATCTAAAGTATGGATATAATGTCTACTCTTATTAAATCCAATCATGTTCGTTCTTACTAATTAATAATTGATATTTGTAAACATCATCCCAAACATCAATTCACTCTAGCCCAAGAATTTCTTAAATCATACTAATCAAGAATAACGAAAAACTTCCTCTAATTACTTTAGCGACGAATCCTTTATTTACTCACTCATTTATTTCTATACAGTTTGTACTATATCTAAGTACTAGCAACTGAGCTTTCCTAAATAGAATAGGCATAGTAACATCAAAACAAAGTAATTCACACATAAGATACGTTAGTAATATCAAATCTGAGGATTAATTATACAATCATTATAGTAATGAAATCTATAAACACATAAGTGTTATTCTATTTAGGATCCTCATAATCGGTTCAGTACAGTGAACTTATTCTCTAATAAGTACTCGCATGTTTGTTTAATTATCTCCATACTTTAATTTGTAAGATTAATTACTTTCCTCATAATAATAAAAACATAGTGTCTACTAGTTTTACTATTTCATTAATAGCCCGTCTCACTCTGATGTTATATCTTTCTATTCTACTATCTCCCTGATCAACTGAAACTTTCTGAATACATGTTTGGACTATTGATGAGACTTTGGTTCCTTTGCTAGTGTAATGGTGCTATTGTTGTCATGATACACTATGATTAACTCAATAATGCTAGGAGTCACTCCAAGTTTAGTGATGAACTTCTTGATCCAAAACACTTCCTTTGACACCTCTATCACTAAAATATACTCTACCTAGGTTATAAAATCTATAATGGTTGGTTTTTTTGGAACTCTTCTAACTTATTGTACCACCATTCAGAGTGAAGATGTACCCTGATTGTGATAGAAAATCATCTAGATCTGACTGAAAAATAGCGTATAAATACCCCTAAACTCTCAATTCAACTCCTTCATAGGCTAATAAAACATCTTTAATCCTTTTCAAGTTCTTTAAGATGTTTTACATAGTCGTCCAGTGACTATCACTAAAATTGGCTTAAAACCTACTTGTTAGGCCTAAAGCATAAGACACATCTGGTTTAGCACATAACATCCCACAAATGATTGATCCAACTGTTGAAGCATATAGAGCATAATATATTTTATCTCTTTCTTTTTGTGATTTAGGTTAAATACTCTGTGAGAGAGAAATCCTATACAATATAGGTAAGAATCCACTATTGGAATTCTCCATGCCAAAGCTCTTTAGCACCTTGTCTATGTACTTAGATTGGAATAAGCCAAGCCACCTTTTTTATCTATGTTTTATAAATCTTTATACACAGAATATAGGTCGCTTCCCATATATCATTCATAGAGAAGATCTCGGATAACCAAATCTTTATATAAAGGAGCATTGGTATATTGTTTCCAATCAGCAATATATCATCCACATATAGCATTAGGAAGATGATTGCACTCCTAATAGCCTTCTTATATACATTGGTTCATCCATATTTTTGATAATATCAAACTCTTTTATTATCTCATCAAATTGATGTTCTAACTCCATGATGTTTGTTTAAGTCCATTAATATACTTTTGCTACTTGTATGCTTGAATACGAAATGTATTGAATTTGAAACTCTTAAGTTGTTTTGTATACACATCCTCAAGCAAATTCTTGTTAAGAAATTATTTTGACATCTATTAGCAAAATTTCATAATCATGATATGCAAAGAGCTAATAAGATCCTTATAGACTTAATTATAGCTACTAGTGAAAAGGTTTCATCAAAATTAACTCCTTGTTTTTGTTTGTAACCTTTGGCCACCTGCCTTACTTTGCATTTATGTACATTACATCTATTTCACTTTTTCTTTTAAAAATCTACTTGCATCCAATAGGTACATAGGATCCACAAACATCTATACTTGGTTAGTTTGGATTCCATTTTAGATCTCATAACTTCATATACTTTTAAAGAATTAATATCAGACATTGCTTCTATAAAAATAATAGGTTAATCATCTATAAGGCCCTATTTGGTTGAGGAGTTGGTAATAGAATGAGATGGAACGTAACACACTTTCATCGTTTGGTTAAGGGTTTCATAATGGAATAGAACAGAATAGGATAGAAGCGGAGGCTTCATATTACATTCCATTCCATCCTAAACAGTGAAAATAAGAAACCTCTAATTCAGAGGTTTTAGGATGGAATGTAAACTAATAAATACATACTACCTAATATACCCTAAAAAAATTTTCTTAATACCAATTATTTTCCTAATCCTAACCCCTTTAGCTTACACTTGTTCAGTAGCGACAGATCAATGCTCGCTTGTTTAGTAGCTTGCACCTGGTTATTAGTGCCCGTCTATTCCATTAGAGGAGCAATTGGTGGCAGGTTCGTGGGAGCTTCAATCCCCATTAGTAATAATAATATTTTTATATTATTAATAAAAATTTTATATAATTAATAATAAAATAAAAAATTTTAATAAAATTTTTATTAATGAAAAATATAAAATATATAAAAATTATTCTTTAATTGTTTGTATATATTTCTATATAAATAAATAATTTTTAAATATAAATCACATATAATATTATAAAATTTATAAAATAATTAATAATATTATTTTATATAATTAATAATAAAATAAATTATATATAAATTTTTATTATTTTAAAATAGAAAATATATTTAAAAATTATTTGTCACAACTGTGCGTGATTTTTTAACTAGACATGATTTTTGTTTTAAAATCTTAGCGTTAAACATCTACCAACAAATATTTTAATATCAGAGATATAATAGTCATTTACTATTTATTTTATTTTATTCCATCCATTTTTCAAACAATATTTTATTACGTTACATTATCAAATCCTTCCATCCCTCTCAAATAACTTTTCACTATACTACATTCTATTCTATTATAAACCATTTCTTTCTATTCTGTTTCATTCTACTAATTAACATCTCACCAAACGAACCCTAATGACAAGCAAAGTTTGAACCTTTAAGTTCGTGTACTAAATGTCTTATTTAACCAATCATATATATTTAAAAATAGTTATTCCATGAATAAATGCTAAAAGAATGACTCGCTAAGACAAGCAACTGTTATATATGATGTCTCTTTTCAACCCTGGGATGTGAGATCCGAAGTGTGAGTTTAGATGCTACCGGTGTCCTGATCCTGGGAAATTGGAAAGTCTCTCAGTCAATTAAATGTCAATGGAGTTCCTGAAGCACCGAAAGAACAAGGCTTAGATTAACGAAAAGTGGGGACCAGTACTGTCCTTAATCAGGAAGACGTGGGGTCACACTTGGCTAAACCAGCTAGTTCCTGCTCATATTCTCTCTCGCCTCACGCCAGTGAAGCAAACTTGGCGTGAGGCAAAAGATCTACTTGTATCTCCCTTGCCCCAAAAACCCTCCTTTCAGCTCTTCTTCTTCTTCTTCATTCCCATTGTTCTGTTTCTGTAGATTGATAAGGAAGGAAAAAAAGAGACCATCTGCGGAATTCGTGTAAAAATAGCCTTTTGAGATCTTCCCACTTCGGTTTGCTTACTTTGTATTGCTGTTTCCCTCTGAATGCATGAGACCCCTTTGAAAGATTACAACTTTCATTCACTTCATTTGGTCGTGGTACATTTCTCTCTTTGTTTCCTTCGGATTGTGTTGCATCTGCGTTCAAAATGAGTTCTTTTTGGTGCATATTGCTTTGAATTATCTGTCGGTGGCTTTAGTGAACCTATCATTTTTCTTATCGTTTGTTTGTTTGCTGAAAATGTGTTGGAAAATGCACAAAAGATGGAAATTCAACACTTGCATTTACCATTTGATTTAATCTTTTTAATGGTGAAATGCTCTCCTAACTCTATTATGCTCGCCGGCTACCAGATTGGTACTTTAAACCAAACTAGGTTAAGTCAACCATTTGACCTTTTCCTTCTCAAATTTCTTTTGTCTCCATTGTTGAGGTTCGTTTGTGGCTATCACGATCATTCTTCTTCTTTTCTCTGTTTGTTTTGCTTTTTTTTTTAATAGATTTTCTCAAGTAATACTGCCTTTAAGGTTGTTTAGTTCTGTTTATTCCACAGTTTTGCCCGACCATAATTTCCTTTCTTTATCCATGATTTGGTGCTCACTGTTTTTCTATCGACAATTTTCTTGTAATTTATAATTATACAATCAAAGTTCAAAACAGGTTGACAAAGTCAGTAGAAATGGGAAAGAAAGGAAAATGGTTATCTAACATCAAGAAGGCTTTTAGCTCAGAGACCAAAGAGAAAAAAGATAAGGTATTTAAAACCATTTATTTCAATTATATAAAGTTCATACTTTTCAATTTCGTTGTAGTAACCAAAATATTTAAACAGAAATCAAATAAATTGAAGAAAAATTCCTCTCCTGAGCAACAGCAACAGCAACTGGATTCCAATTCCACTTCTTTGGGAAATGTGGTGGCGCCTTCTCCCCCTCCTCAATCAGAGGAGATTAAATTAATTGAAAGCACTAGTGAAGAAGAAAAATATCCTTATGCTGCTCCAGGAGCGATGCCTGCAACATCTGAGTCTGTTTTTAATCTGGCCGAGCCAACCGTGGAGGTGCTGCGAATTGCTAAGGTTCATAAGTTTTCGGGCAAACTAAATGAAGAAGAGGCAGCAATAATGATTCAAACAACATTCAGAGGATACTTGGTATGTTGTGCTATATTATTTATCGATGAGAATCAATAAAGATTCATTTTTGGGACGCCCTTCGGTTTGTTTTGAACTATTTCACTATACAAATTTCATATTACAGTAAGCTGTTGGACTTATATCGTGTATGTTTCTCTTGGCACTTCTGACTTATGGAACATAGAGAAAATCAAATCTTATAGAAAATTTCGTTGTCCTTACTTGTTCTAATTTGTAAGAAACACAACAGTATTGTAGTTGTAAGATATGGACAATGTTGTTTTGTATGCAAGATAGTTTATGATGATATTCTGAGTCTATTTGAGTTTTCTTGTCAAAGGTTAATATGCTGACTGCTAAGTCTGATAATTTATTTCTTCTGTTGGGACTCTGAAAGTTCAAGCTGTTATCATTGTATTTGCCGTGATGGATAATGTTATAAAACTATTTTGCATCAATTCTGATTTCTCTTTTCAGGCAAGAAGGGCATTGCGTGCTTTGAGAGGGTTGTTCCGGCTTAAGTCACTAGTGGAAGGACCAACTGTCAAACGACAAGCAGTAAATACGCTTCGGTGCATGCAGGCTTTAGCCCGAGTGCAGTCTCAGATTCATACTAGGAGAATCATAATGTCAGAAGAGAATCAGGCCCTCCAGAGACAGCTCCTGCAGAAGCATGCAAAAGAGCTTGAGAATTTGCGGGTGGGTTCGCCTGATTAAACCTTTATGATAGTATATGTCTTTATGCACATTATCAGACTTGTAGAATAAATACTATGCCATTATTAAATACAATGCTTGTGTCTTAGAACTTTGGTGGCAGGTCAATTCTTTTAATTCGGAATAAATGTCACGAAGACTTTCCTGAAATGGCATCAGAAGAATGCCAAATAATTGGTGAAATGTAGTTGTCAACTCTATGCTTCTAAATGATCTTACAATTATGTTATGTAGACATGATTTTTAATCTAGATGAACAAAATACAGGACTAGCAACTTCATTACCATTCTCTTACCAGTGGCTTCTAGGACCAGTTCCTTTAGCTGAGTAGGACTATTTGGTTGTTGTGACAGATGAAAGAGGAATGGGATGACAGCTTACATTCGAAGGAACAGATTGAAGCAAACCTTCTTAGCAAGTACGAGGCTGCAATGAGAAGGGAAAGAGCACTGGCTTATGCATTCTCTCATCAGGTAACCAATCTTTTAAAAGTACTGTATTCCATACTATGTGGAATAATTCAAAATTTTAATTTGCAACAAACTATTTTAATTTCCAAAAAGTGGGATGTTTGGATAAACCAGCTAGTTCAAACATTTGACTACATTCATTGAGTCATTTGCTTGGTCAAATTTACATGTGCTGATTAAGTAGTTTCATATATTGCAATACAAGTATTATCTTCATTTCCAGAGTGGAGACATGGACTATTCTTATATCCTGGAAGAGAAATACTCAGCCTTCAACATGAGTTCCTTGAATATTAGCTGGTGTGCTCTCTCTTTCCCTGAGTCTGACACTGCATGAAATTTTCCTCTGTAGAAAACTGGGAAGAATCCTCCAAGATCTGCAAATACAATGTTCATGAATCCAGGCAATCCTACCTGGGGCTGGAGTTGGTTCGAAAGATGGATGGCAGCGCATCCATGGGATAGCCGGAGCATGGCAGAGAAGGAATTTAATGACCACTCATCTGTAAAGAGTGCAAGCCGTAGCATGGGAGGGGAAATTATGAAGTCCTATGCTCGCTACCAGCTGAATTCTGATTATCTATCGCCAAGCGAAAGCGAAAAGCCTAGCCAAACTGTGAACCTGCATTCCCCTTCAACTCCTCTAAAGCCAGCTTCAACTGTTGCCAGAAAATTGAAGTCAGCAAGCCCACGGAGCAGCACTGGGGGTCAAGATGATGATTCCAGAAGCATGGTCAGCATGCAATCTAGAAGGCACAGCATTGCAGGGTCAGTAGTGCAAGATAACGATAGTCTGGCGAGTTCTTCAACTGTTCCAAGCTACATGGTACCAACTGAGTCTGCAAGAGCAAAGTCCAGGTTGCAGAGTCCACTGGGATTAGAGAAGAATGGGACAACAGAAAGGGAAAAGGTGTCGACGGGGCCTGTAAAGAAGCGGCTTTCTTATCCACCCTCACCGGCCAGACTAAGGCGGTATCCCGGTCCACCAAAGATCGAAAGCAACTTCACAGCACAAAACTCAATGACCATTAGAGAAGGCGTTTAAACACTGAAAGCATGAACTGGAGGAGGCAATTACTCGGATCTTCAACAATCTAAGAAAGATAAGGGAAATGAAAGGATCACTTGGATTCTCAATCACTTTTCTTTCCCTTGTGAAAATGATCGTTTGTCCATCGGGGTCAAATCTGTTTCTTGATGTTACTTGTGATTGTTATTATTATTCTCTTAAAACACTTTTGTCTGACCTTTAGACTTGTGCTTCCACAAATAATGTCCAAATTGACATTTGAGTATGATGAATTGGAATTATTAAAAATAAAGATTAAAAATGAATGGTGTTAGTGGTTCATTACTCTCATCCTTTAATTAAAAGTTTCGAGTTCAAATCCTGAGAACGAAGAGACCTGTTTGGTCAACACTTTACTTATTATAGTTTAACCAAAAGTCTCGAGTTCAAATCTTGATAATGGAGAGACTTGTTTGACCAGTACTTTATCTTTTACAGATTGACCCGATATGAGCGGAGATTAATTTGAATGTGGATGATTTAAAGGCGCCTTAAGACATATTAGGGATAAAAAAAAAAGATTAAAAAATTATGTTAAATACCTAGCTGCTACAACGTACAAGGTTCCCCAGATATCCAAATTAATCATCTGCTCTATCTTTTCACTTTGTTCTGTTTTAAGATTATTTATTAATTTTAAAAATAAAGCGCCGCCAAACCCTAACACACTAATTACTTTACTTGCGAGTTACGACAAATAAATAAATATATACACACACAATACTATTACATTAATGTTCGTATCCTGTTCCTGTGTCATTCAACGCATCAATGGTGAGTTTCCTCATTTTTCGTTGATCTTTTGGGTTCATGTAGACAGAATTGCAGATTGCATGGTGATTTCTCAACTGTTAGGGTTTTGCTTATGTTGGTGTTTCTCCAATTAGGGTTTTCTCCTCCTTTTTGATATCTGGATTAGGATCTAGCTCGCCCGCGCTACAAAAGCCTTATCGATTTGGTACATGGTTTTCACTAATAAATTATCGTCACGCATATGGGTCGAGAACCCTAAACTTTTTGTTGTAACCAGTAAAGCATTTGTGGGTGTCTTGAAACTAACGCTGTTATTTGGATTCTTAGGATTGAAAACTTCGATTCCTGTTTGTTTTGTTCGATTCAGTAATATGTGTTGACAAAAGGTTAATAATTGCTAGTATCTGTTGATTATCGTAGTTATGGACCTTCGTAGTTCGGCTTGCAGTTGCTATATCCAAGTTGATTAACTGCACTTTTTTGTTATTAGAAAAATGTCGTTTGTTATACAGCCAAGATTATTTCAGTTGATTATTCAATTTCAAAATGCTTAATGTGCATTGGGTAAATGTTGTTCAGGCTACACCGTTTATAGCAGGCGCTGGAATAGCTGCTAGTGCTTATGCTGCTAGATATGCCATCCAGGCATGGCAGGCATTCAAAGCAAGACCTCCAACTGCCAGATTGCGCAGATTTTACGAAGGTGGGTTTCAACCCATCATGACAAGGAGAGAAGCTGCTTTAATACTTGGAGTCAGGTTTGTTGTCATCTTTTCTGCAATAATACAAAGTTCTATTATAGCATGAGTCAGGTTCTTGAGATCCATTTTGGGTAAAGTGTTGTACAATGTGATAGAATACTTGTTAATATGGTAAATTTCTTCAGCATAAAGACTGTCATATTGATGTCTTCTAACATTTCTTAGGAACCACATGGATCATTGGTCATCCTCTTATGTAATACATAAGCAGAGAGAATGATATGAGAAGAATTAGCACCTTGAAATTTCTTAATGATTGACCTCATGTAAGGAGTATTAGAGATGTAAGTCCTGACCTTGGTATTAAACGGAGTGAGATAGCTTGATTAGGTAGTTTGTGTTTGCTGAGCATTCAATTACTCACCTTTCTAAACAAAGATAGAAGGTCATATAAAGTTGTTCTGCGCCCTCCCAGATCAGTGATTTCTCGAATGAATGCTTTGGGTGTTCCTGCTTGATTAGTTGTGAGGCTTCAGTTACATGTTAAAGCCAAATTCATAGACCTGTGTTAATTTGCGTAGTCAAAAACAGAGTGAGTTGTCCTGAGAGCATTAAGTAGATGCTTGTATTCATTGCTACCTGATCTATATTCTTGCATTACATTGTGCATTCATGACGTTAAATGGACACTTGTGCTTTTCTAAGCCCTTCATTTCTGTAAGCGTTTGAAGTTGTGCACCTTTCAAGGTGCTTTACTTCATCTCATAAATCACTGCTAATTTATTTTGTTTATTGGGAATCTTATTTTTGCAGGGAAGCTACTGCGGTAGACAAGGTTAAGGAAGCACATAGAAGAGTGATGGTTGCAAACCATCCGGACGCAGGAGGAAGTCATTATCTAGCATCCAAAATAAATGAAGCAAAAGATATTTTACTAGGAAAAAAGGGTGGTGGTTCTGCATTTTAGTGCCATTGACTTGACCATTCTAAATCATTACAACAATCAAGAATCTGAAAGTGCTTAGTGCCTCAAAAGATGATTCTTGAAATTAGTTTTGAAAGAAAAACAGATGTACTTGTCCTATTGCATTTTCAAGTCCCAATTGGTGTACAAAATTTGTAAAACTCTGATATGATTGGTCTGCATTTAGGATACAGGATGGGGTGTTTAATCTGTTTCTTCGAAATGCTCCTACACTGTTGTACTTGAGAGGCAATAACGAAACTGGAATTTTCATCTTCCGATCATTTTATTTTGGTCCTGCAGACTTGTCTTCTGCTTCCAGATTGCCATTGGGTCGCATTTACGTCTTGTCCAGCCATATTATCATTAAAGTGAGAACTGAGAAGTACACTAAATATGCTCTGCAGAGCCTGGATTGATTCCCGCCACTTGCAATTATATTACAAGTTAAACAGGCTATGGATTCTAAGTATGCAAGTCCGAAGACACTCGGAGTAAAAGGATGAGATCCTCTGTTCCTAGTTTCCTACCCATCCCCGCTCTCGTCCTCCAAATAAAATCTTGGTTTCCTCGCAGTTGTCTAAATCTTCTCAACGTTTTCGTTGATGTGCTGCATCACGATGACTTTTCACTGCTACGAAATTGCATTTACTGCGCCCGCATTTCTTATTTCCTTGGCATAAGAGGTTTACCGATTAGACTAGTGTTTTGAAATTTCTTGTAACCTTTGTATAATTTTCAAACTCAAAAGTCCAATTTATTATGAGACACTAGTATTGATTTATATTTAATATATGAAATTATGTAAATTCTAAATAAAAAATGTATAATTAATCAAATGAAAATAAACATAAATGTATTCCAAAAACATATAATGTCTTATGAAATTCATAATAAAAATTAAATCAATTTAATAAATATAGAAATATACAATCACGATAAAATGTTTCTTAAACATTAATTAAATTAGAGTTTTCAATATTATTATTATTTGAAGAAAATTCATTATCGTTTGTTGTAATAAATAATTAAAATAGGATAAATAATTAACATTTAAAAATAAAATAAATCATAATTATTTTTGTGAAATAAATTACTACATTCACTTCTCAAAAGTGTGAAATAGACTTATTTATCTTTTATGAAATTATTATTTTTTATTAAATTTTAAATTTAATCCTCATTCATAGACTGATTTTTAAAACTCAAGTCCTTTAATTTTAGATTTAATCCATCAGAATGAGTCAATTTGTACAGATATATCCACGACAGACCAAAATATCCAATGAACGCCTTTTACTTTAAGACTTCGTTTGTGCCTACCGGAAGAAAATAGCTACGGGCGCGGCGACAATTAGCTTCTTATTAAGAGTCAAATTTAGTAGGATTGGTTTCCGAAAGGGAGTGACAAGAGATTAGATGATACAATCAACGCTAAACAGATGCTGATTGTCTTTCGTTCAGGTATCATTTCACCTGCCCCAGAAGAAAAACGTAAATCGGAAGGCCAATGCAAACCTGCGGTATCAGAGAGGAAAGAGGAAATCCATCACCTAAAATTGCCGGCTCTCTATAGTAATTTGCTCTTTGTAAGTGCTTTACCATCCAAAAAAGTTGGAACCGCATATAATTCATCTTTCATGCTCCATCTGCTTGGAAGCATTCTGTGCTATTTACATCAGAAGTTGAACCAAAAGAAACGAAGTGTCTTATCTGTCTGTCGTGATGGATTACGTCAACGCAGAACCAGTGAGGCATTATACTGATGAGGATTCAGTAACAGATGAAACCTCTTTCGTTTCTCCTTCAGATGGTCTGCCGACCATTTGTTCCGTCTCTTCAAGAGGCCCTAAAGCATCTCCGAATAGTGTAGAGAATACCTGTCTGTGGCATTCATCACAGAGAAAAAAATACGAAAAGTGGCCTTCGTCTGGCAGATTATGCAATATGGAATCAGGTAGAACTCGGCTAATGTAGTCAGTTATTGAAGGCGCCGTTACTTGATCATCCATCCCCTGGCAAATGAAATGCAAATTCTAATGACTTAGGTGATAGAATTTTTCGTATCAGCTATAAAAGTGTTATTGTTGATAGAGTAAATCATAGCAAAAAAAAACAGACAGCGAAGGCTACAAACACCTCGTAATGTGGTCTGCAGATTGCTGACATAATGCGTTACACAGCAGCAGAAATCAAGAAGAAAGAATTGTGGATACCTGCCATATGTGTATTGGACCAGGAAAGCCAGTCAACTCGCATTCAGCCTGACTGTACATGGACTTGAGCCATAAAAGGATGCCTTTACTTTGACATTTTTTCTGCACCCGAAGATCTGCTAGGCTGAAACCCCAGTTAGACACCTGCAGCACGGCTTCCTCAACAAAAGGTTTAACACTCCCCTGACGGACAGACTCCTCCACATCCCTGTGCCAAAACTCTTCAAATATTGCCTTATCGGTCAAAACTTTGTCCTGAAATATGTCAAGCATAAGTTAAAATTTTCACTAATAACTCAGTAAAACATATAAGCTTTAGTTTATAAGTCTGAAGTTACAAGGCCAATTGGAAAGGCTGTAAATGGTAATGACAACAAACATGACATAAAAACTAACCTTCCTTCCAAGTGATAGAGCCATCAACTTGTCAATCTGACCATGGTTCCCTGATAGGAAGCTGCGGTGATAAAAAGAAGAGAGAAATTTAGGAAATCTCCGAGCTAAGAAGTACATCAGTTTCCTTCTGGGCAACCACTGGGCCCATGTTCTACGCATCTCTTCTTTAGTCATGCTTGCATCATATGGATTGACCATTGGAGCAAACATGGCAGCACCTATGATTCATGGGCATCTCAACAAGTTATGTACAGTGAAGAAAGAATCCATTCCAATTAAAATTTCAAGTTTGCTAAAACATTGCTGTTTATGATCCTTTACTCACATCTTCACTAGTCATGCTTGGATCAGACAGATAATCATAGGTGTAAACATGGAAAATTTTATATGATGTGGATGACAACGAGTAGGCATTATGAACAAGATGGGGCTTGATACTTCGATGCATAGAAGATGCAGGTAAGAACCTAGCAATAAACTTCAAAACAAAGCACGATTAAGATACCGGCTATTTTCTCAGGAATGTATTTGAGAGCAGCCCAAGAATGCATGCTTCCACTTGAGTAACCAAGCACCCAAAATTGGCCGTTAACACCAAGGGCATTAGCTAGGTAAAGCATGTCCAGTGCCGACGAATTGAGGTCTCTCTTGTAGTGAGGATCACTTTCTCCAAAACCAGGAAGGTCATATGTAATCAAGCGAACACCAAACTGCTCAAGCAGTGATGCTTTAACTCCAGGTATACCTTAGATGTACAAAGACTAAGGAAGTCAGACTCAAAAGAAAGTTTCACCTATCTGAATCCCCCCGAGAATGAAAATTTCCTCCAAGTTGTTACCTGCAAGACGGGATGAAAGGAAAGAATGCGGACCGATCATTGAATATCGTGCACTCTCAGCCGCAACGCCTTGCTCGTGATAAGCTATATGTCTACCATCTGGAAGCAGTACGCGACGAGCAACAGGAGGATGTAAACGCACTCTCTTTACTGATGGAAGTGAAATACTTTTTGTGGTATTTACACTTAGTGCTACACATAAATTCATAACATCAATAAATCAATGACATAATCCAAATCAAACAGTCCCCATATACAGATCAAGTTCGGAAGAATTCCGTACTTGAACAAATTTCACATCACTCACACAAACACACAATGAGGATTTCATAATTGCTACCATAAACATAAGATTCCAGCAACAACTCTTTGCAATTCTCCAACTTTCCGAAGAAAAATTGGAGTTGATGATACTTCCATACATAAACAGATCTAACAATTCACACCCATATCCAATAATCAATTAATCAAAACAAAAGACTTGCAAAGAAGGAAAACTAACAAATAAAACCAAAAGTCAAATTACTCAAAAAAAGAAGCTATCATATACCTGCAAGCGCGAGTATAGAAACAACGAAGATAATGGGCCAAGCGTGAACAGGGTCACGATCTTCGGGCAAGAAATCATTCAAAAACTTCAATTTACTTGAGACCTTAGCGACGGGTTTTGCAAGCTTTTGAGCTAAAAACGAATCCTCAGTAGCCAAACTCTGTTCAACAACGTCTTTAACTCCTTTCCCTAAATCCACAAGCATCTCGCCCCACGATTTCAAAAATCCCGTTACTTGTTCTTTGAAACTCTCCACTTCCACTTGCACGTCATCAGTCTCCGTCTTCTTCGCCAGTCCCATCGGCTCGGCGGCGTAGTACCGAATTCCGGTGTCGTCCATCAGACTCGCGAGCTCGTCGCGCCAAGTGTCCCTCACCCTCACATCCTCCATTTTATCACTCCACCAACTCAACAGCAGTTCTCTCTCTCTCTCTCTCTCTCTCTCTCTCTCTCATACACACACACACTCACACACTGAATTATAAGAACTCCCGCAAAAAGCGAAAAAGCAGAACTGAAGCTTTCAAAAGCGTGGAATTCACGTCTCCATTTTTTTGTTAAAAACGCTAACCGACCACTGAACAAAATCCTCGAAAAAGGATTCGAAATCAATTATAAAAGAAACAACAATAGACCGAACAAAAGCATCATCAGCTCTGCTGTAACTATCTTTTCGCTTTCCGACACGTACCACATGACAACGAAACCGTTGGTATCTGACGATAATCTGATTCAATTCTCCACTTTTTTTTCCTAATCCTGAAACTGACTGCTTAACTAATCAATGTGTCTTAGCCGTTTATGATCTAGACTTGTGGAAGGGTGTGAGCCGTCTGATGTGTAAGTTAACTGCCAAAACCCAAAAGAGGATGGAAGGTGACCGGCTAGGTCGGTGCGTGTCTGGCGGCCGGGACCTGTTATTCGGAAACAGATACTGTATATAGGCTATATAAATATATAGATAAAATTAATTCCCGGTTGATGCGTACGGCGCCGACGTGTCAGTGAGGAAGATGCGGTGGATGCATGTGCGCAAAAGAATGTTTTTTTTCTCGTCAAAGTAACTAAAATTTTGGCCAAATCCAGTCCGCATATCGTTGGTGTATGGGAAATCTGATTGTAATCCAACGGTTTAAAATTGGTGAGGAGGTAAAAGATAGACGTAGACATACATCCTTGGGTTTGAAGTAAGCGTAACAGTAAAAAGATAGAAAGTGGTAGTAATGATGGAGCGTAAAATTGAAGTCTAGTCAGTGCATTTTTCAACCTTTTTGTTGGTTAGTGGTCCCTGATTCTGGACCTCAGGTTCGTTATAGGGGTGGTTCCCTAGTAAACTGGCGCGTAATTTCGTCCAAATGACTAGAAGGTTACAGGTGATATGGAGCGGCGCCGTTTAATAATCGGGATTTGGATCGATGCGCATTTTGATTTAGCCTTTTGAGGCGCTTTGCAAGTGTAGGTCTAGCCAACGGCCGATATTCAAATTGTACTCTCGTTCACGGGGACAAATCATCTCTACTCTTTATTCTGTGCCCTCTATTTCTTTTTGATCTCAACCATCTAATTTATCATATTGGATGGTTGAGATCTAATAAGTACTGGATAGGTACAGAATAAAGGGTACAGAAAATCTGCATCCCTTGTTCAGGATCATAATGAGGGCACTAAATCTGTTGTTCCAAATAACCCAATTTCCTCTGTTCTTAAACTATCTCATTTATTTAATAAATATGGGTCCTATTTATTAGATGGATGGGATGCTTTAAGAACGGGAGAATTGGGTTATTTGGGAATGGGAATAGCAGATTTATTTTTCATAATAAGTTAACTTATAGGTCAGTTTTATCAAATTTTTAAAATAAATTTTTAAAAATTAATTAAGTTTGGACTTGGACTATCTAAGTCTAAATTTGCTTGAGACTTAACTCTTCTAAATAAAACTGTCAAGTTTTAGATATATTTTATTTCGTATTCTTTTCCTTTTTTGTTTTAAGCGTTTTGGAGAAATAATGACAAGATTCCTAAACTTTATTACTACTAGATGTACTTTAGTTTCTTAACTTTTACTTTATCAAATTAAAATTTATTTTAATTTTATAATTAATTAAATTCAATTTTACTAGTTTATAAAAAATAAAGTTAATGGACAACAATATAATTTTTTTAGTTTAATTCAAAAAATAATTATAAGAAATCGAGCATATTTAAGTTACGTTTGAGAATAAATTTAAGTTTCTCCAGTATTTAAATTTAAAATGAATGACCAGGACAAACAATAATGAGGATTATGGAAAGATAAAATTGTCAAGAATTTAGTAGAAATAACATTAATTATGACATGTTATAATAATGAATTTTTAGCATTTGTTACTG
>JAOTAY010000001.1:8175134-8219492 GCA_025629805.1 Erythroxylum baracoense
TCAATCATAGATTATGATTTGTTTATGAATGATATTGAGATAGAAATGAAATGAGAATAATAAGGAAATGAAGTAGAAATGATTATTTTGACATGAGATGTCTTGAGTATAATATGGAGAAAATTAGAATGCATATATAATAAGATTAAGTGAATGATGATGAAAAAATGAGTAGAGTTTTGTGGATTTTAATGCAACTAATATGGTAGTTGTATTAGCATGTAATGAAGTTGCATAAATGGATGTGAATACTGGAAAATTTTGTGTGAAAATGATGTTAGCCTATATGTTAAATTCATGAAGACTTGAGGAAGAAAATACAGGGCACGATCGTGGCCCTCATCCCATGATTATGGCCTAGAAAATTAAAGGTTCTGTCACGATTGTGGCCCTCACCCCACGATCGTGGCTAGTTATTATGGTTTTTGTCACGATTGTGAAAAGGTGCCTCATGATTATGGGCTAGCTTATGGAGTAAA
Organism: Erythroxylum baracoense; assembly: GCA_025629805.1. Taxonomy (NCBI): domain Eukaryota; kingdom Viridiplantae; phylum Streptophyta; class Magnoliopsida; order Malpighiales; family Erythroxylaceae; genus Erythroxylum; species Erythroxylum baracoense. The sequence goes on from JAOTAY010000001.1 coordinate 8,175,614, forward strand.
CTATGGTCTTTTTGGGTGATGTTGACCTAACTAATGTTGAAGTACTTCATTATGATGTATTTAAGCTTAAATGAAGCTTAAAATGAACTTAGTATAATGCTTGAATAAGTGATTAAATGTGTGATATGTTTAGGTGATGATCAAGATTTAATTTAAGCATGAATTATTGATGTCAATGAGATAAAATTAGGAAAAAATTGGAGTTGTTATAGGAATGAAAGTGACCTTATGAATGTTAATATGATTCAAAGAAGATGAGAAATGTGTATTAAGTATGAATTGAATGAGAATTGGAATATTATGTGATTATGTGATGTGAATTAAAGAAACATACCTAAAATAGTCAAATTGAGCATGCATTATACATTACACATATACATATGTGTACAATTGAATGTTTATATGATTGTGCAATTAGTAATGTGTGTATAATGTGTGTATTATATGAAGCTAATACACAGGATTGAACATCTGTAACTAGATGTCTTCGGATGATGGAAGCTAATGCTAATCTGGAGCGTACTATAAGTCAACCTAGATGGTCTCACTTTAATTGTTTGCTCTATTTTAAATTTCTGTATTGAATTACTATTGATATGATTGTGATTGAGACAATTCCAGACATAAATAGTCTAAGGAGTTTAATAAATGCAAAAATATAGGAAGTGCTTCATTGAATGTGAATCTAAATGAAATAAGTGATTCTTAACATTATTGTTGAATGTCAAACGTCGATCTGGTGAAAAATGTGAACGTGAATATGAAATTGAACGTGAATATGAAATTGAACGCAAGCGATTGATTGAATATATGTGAATGTGATGCATTTCATTATATAAATGCATAAACAGATAAAGACTATTGTGATCGGAGTAGCCGCTGAAAAATAGCTTAAACCTCATAAAATGAAAAAGAGCTTAAAGCTCAAAATGTGGTAAGAGCCTCTAGCTCACTATGTATAATGAGCTTTATGTCCCCAACATATAAGGGACAATTATTAATGAGCCCGGTACCACAATGGATACGGGATAGTTACAGGTACTCAGTCACAACAATAACAATTGGAAGTGAGTCTCATGAGCATTGCATATATAATTGATATGTATGTTTTAAATGATGAAAATAAAATGTTTGACTACTCTGAATGTGAAATGTGAAATAAATGAATAAAGTATTAATTGATACTACACGATGAATTAATAAAGAGATGTGAATTAGGTGATTATATGAATTGTTGTGTTACGTGATATGAGTGAGCCATCGAGGATGGTCCGCTCACTGAGTTCGCAAAACTCACCAAAAATGAAACTTTTTTCAGTCTCCAAGGAGATCTCCAGTTAGACAAATTAGAGCTTAACCACTACATTCAGATAAAAGATAGAGGTTGGGATAAGTTCGCGTCTGCATATGTTTTCCATTATTTTGTATTAAAGAGTGTATTCATAAGTACTGTGCCGTGTGTATGTGGAAAAAATTCTGTTTTGTAATAACTTTATGTCTAAAAGTGTTTTGTACATAAAAATGGGCCCAAATGATTATTGAAATTCTGATGATCTGTTTATTGTTTATAACATTTGTGACTAAAAATTTTTATCAATAAAATGAGTCAAAAAGATTATGAGCTTTTCTGGTAATACGTGTAATATGTAAATAATTTGAAATGAGTATATTTGATTGACTGTCCTAGTATGTCACTTTCGTAGAGTCTGTTATCGAATACCACCTGTATGTTTAAGAGTATGCTCTATGAGAGTGGAGTGCTACATCTATTTAGTTGCTTTCTTTATCTAAAGCTTCTATAAATATATAGTTGAAAATTTTCTTTCCTTAAAGTTTCCCAAAGGATCCAAACCTTTTAGTTTGAGAGTTTCTATAAGCTCTTTGTCCATTTCTATTGAGTTTTGATTATGCATCACATATCAGAAAATACACAACAGAAAATAAAATGAAACCCAGAAAATATAGAATCAAAAATGTGTCATTAGATGTAGTAAAAAAAACATAAACTCAAGATGTGTATCTTACAAACTCCATTGTTCTTTGTTGTTTTCACCTTTTCGGGTTGTCATAAACTAAAATGACTAAAGGAGGACGTCTCTAACGATATCCACACGAAGAGTAAAGCCTAAAACCTCTTAGGAAGAATGGTTAGAATACACACAAAGTCCTAACTTTGATCTATCTTCTTAAGAGAATAGTTTTGAGAATAAGTGTGTGTAAGATGAACTCTTCACATTTCTCACTAGTTTTCTTACAATACTATGCACAAAATGAGTGAGTTTCTGCCAACATTTGGCCTCCTCTAACCCCCATCATAAATGGAGGAATAATGGGAATTAAATGGCCATGAATGCCACTTAATTTGGCTTGAAACGTTTACTGGAAATCTAGAAATTTTCCAGGATGGCAACCATACAACACTTACTTTCTTTCATTCCTTTGTAACGTTTATTATCAGGATTATATCGCAATACAATCCTGAAACATTCTCTCATATCTTGGATCACTATCTAAACCTTTTTTACTCATTCCTCACATCTCCAATGCGTGTGACCCATTAGTTTCTCATTAATGTTGGCCACTTGAATTATCACTTAATTCAAGCTAGTTATGAGCAGTATCTAGCAGCACATCATGACCTCCAATTGACTGAAAAGTCAATGGTTTGACTACGAATCCTTCCAGAGACAATGTTCCCATGCAATTCGTCCTTTCAACATCTATGCCCACTTGCTTCATAGCATGGTTAAAATGTCAACTCCTACTAGACTGACTACGTCACATCTAGCCTAAGTGATGTTAGTTCTTACCCCCAATGCTCATTACTCAATTGGATATGTCACTGGAGACTATCTTCATGACATTTCCACTCTGGCTAGAGATTCTTATGTAATGACCCTAACAAAAAGCCATGGGTATCATCTCCTTCTATCAGGAGTGGTAAATCCTTTATTGACTTTACCTTCAAATACCTCAAGTTGTACCAAATCACAATGAGGAATGGAATCAAAGTATAGGATTAGCATCCAAGATATCCTTAAACACCTCAAGTCTAAGGATATTTGCACCATTGCTATGGTGAGACTATCATTGACACCAGAATATATTATCCTATGATTGTCTCATGGCAGTATCATCTAATGTACTTACTATTTTTAGTAAGCATCCATATGTTAACTTTAAACAACTCATGCTTACAGCTTATGAGATCCACTGCTTGATCCAATCAAGGAGGATAACAATTTCAACCTATTTGTAAATTTTTGCATAGCCAATCTAAATTATAATTATTGTATTCTTATCTGTAAACAATGGTTTCCCTATGGAGCTAGCTAAGTAACTTAGCCCTATAGTTCTCCAATATTCTAGAGGCATATTATAGAATTGTGCCTAAATAGGAAAAAATTTAAGCTTTGCTAGATCGAGTTCTGTATCTGGCTTATGACTTTGGAGAATTAAGGTTTGCCATTACACTAGGGCAAGTTTCAATCACCTTGCTAGTTACAGATTATGAGTTAAAATTGATCAAGAAGAAATACCTTTTAATTTTCATGAAACATTAGGAAATTAAAAGCACAATCTCATAACATGTGAAAAAATAAATAAACAATTTTCATGATTTTTAAATTTTAATATATTTTTAATTCAAATAATATGATTGTTTGATATTTTGAATTCCGTCATTTGTATTTACAACTTGTATTATTATGGATTAAGTTAGAACTTGATATCAGATGATCAGAAGGTGTAGCATTAATTGATCATGCTGATAACAATTAAAAAAAGAAGCATATTACTTCAATTTGTTGTCATCACTTAACATTGTTCAATATATTAATTATAACTTTTGAAAGGAATATCAAATTAAGGTGATTCAAGATGTTATGAAAAGTTACAATACTTTTTTATAGTTCATAATGGTCTACTTAGTCTATTTCATTGTCTAACAAATTTGCTTTATTGTTAAACTAATGTATAGTAGAGAACATGGCATTGGTAAGTCATTGTCTCATACTAGTAAACCAATATGTTAAAAAATTATTTTAAAATATTTTTACATCTTTTAGTTAGTTTTCACATATGATTAATAAAAGAAAATGAGATGAAATATAAGGGACATGAGAGAGAGGATCGTGTTTAAATGATTAGGTAAATAGATTAACATTGCATCCCAATTAATATTAGAATAAATATGACACACAAAATATTATTATAGGTAAATTGGAAGAGTTATAATGTAATTATTAATTTGTAACTCATAAATTATAACATTAGAATCCTCACAAGCTTTACTCTAGAATGCTTAATTTGTTTCTTAATACACGAAAGAAGAAGATAGATAGGAATTTATAGGTGAATCATGCTAATTATAGTCTCAAATTTCATTATTATAATTACTACACATTCTAATATTTACTTATGTAGCACAATTTTTATTTTTATTTAAATACTTTATTTAGAATCTTTAAATGCAAATAGTATCAAGATATTTTTTACGATTTATAGATTCCTCTAATAAATACGATAGGAGAAAAAATATTTTAGTGCATGTAATGAATATTAACAAGAAATTAAGTTTAGTTTTAACATTAAATAAGACTGTTTGATACTTCTCACACAATTAATAAGTAATATACTACTTAGGATTTTACAGGATGATTTTTTATTATTTATGTAATTTGTTATCTTTTATCTAGATTAATGGTTTACATATTTCAATATTTAAATTTTTGAAAGAAGTGTATAAAACCTAAATGAGTTCTATTCATATTAAACGCAGGTAACTGTGTGATACATGATATGCAGTTATAACTTTATGTATACATGTGATATTAGGTATCATGGAGACATGATTATAGTTTCAAGTGATACTTCCAACTATTTTTCATAAAGTTGTGCCATAAGTATGTGATATGCATGTATTTATAACCAATTTATGATATTTGATGCAAAGTAAGACTTTGTAAGTAGTATAATGGTTTTTGCACAGTACTAACCAAAATAATACATTTTGTTTCAGGCTATTGTACTTGTCAATACCAACCCTTCGAACAATATTGGCTGGTATCAATTAGTAATTAAAATATTGTTCAATATTATTCTAGAAATATAAAATTACAAAATTTAAGGAACTTAATTGAAAAGTTTCAAATTTTCCTCAATACTAACCCTAGCCCGTCATCTCTTACTACTCTCCTTACACCTCACTTAGTCCTTACTATTTCAAAGTCTTATGCTTTTACTTCCTCTCCATCACCAGATTGGACCACTGCTTAGATCTTTATTGTCTCCTCCTCCCTTCCATGCTCACATAATTGCATCTCCAATATCTTCGCTCCTTAACCCTTGCATCTCTACCATATCACCACTCGCTAAGTCTACTAATTCACTACTTACAGGAAACAAGTCTTCACTCCTCTCTTCAATCTTCATCACTACCATTAGCTGCCTAATGACTCAGTCTTCAACTCTATCTTGATACCTTATCTTTTAGGTTTTGTGTGGACTTGTGACTTGGCAAGCTTTTAATTTTCATGTTTAAACTTTAAAGTGATACTCTTAGAGTAATAAAAATTGTTGTTTGGTACCTTGGTTGAGTACTTGAGTGTTAACTATTAATAGTTTGATGATTTTTATAATTATGGAATAAATTTCTAGTTGAGATATAAGATCATTTTATCATTATAAAATAAATTGTTGGTTGAGTAATACTTAGATATTTTGCTTAGATCTTTATTGTCTGCTCCTCTCTTCTATGCTCACATAATCGCATCTCTAATATCTTCGCTCGTTAACCCTTGCATCTCTACCATATCACCACTCGCTAAGTCTACTAGTTCACTACTTACAAGTAACAGGTCTTCACTCCTCTCTTCAATCTTCACCACCACCATCAACTACCTAATGACTTAGTCTTCAACTCTATCTTGATGCCTTAGCTTTTAGGTTTTGTGTGGACTTGTGGCTTGGCAAGCTTTTAATTTTCATGTTTAAACTTTAAAGTGATATTCTTATAGTAACAAAAATTGTTGTTTGGTACTTTGGCTGAGTACTTGAGTGTTAACTATTGATAGTTTGATGATTTTTATAATTATGGAATAAATTTCTAGTTAAGATATAAGATAATTTTATCATTTTAAAATAAATTGTTGGTTAGGTAATACTTAGATATTTTGCTTAGATATAGATTGTAGACGGGTTTCAAGTTTTTTCCTTTAGTATTTTAATTTATAATTGTGAGAGTGTATTGATTTTTTAATTTTGATAATAAATTCATTTTTTAATTTGTAACTATACATTGCCAAAGAAAAATTTAAGATTTTTTAATTTTAACAGTAAATTCATTTTTTATATTTCTTTTACAAATACTCATTTGATTTTTTAACATGTAAATATTCAAATTGTTTGCCCTACATTGGTAAATAATTTATCTAGATATGTTATAAACACAACTTTTAATATATTATAACTATGTAATAACATTTCCAATATATTATTTTTATGAATTTTATTTTTTAAGTATTTGCATATGGTCAATCTTATGACTAAGTAATGATATTGCGTATGGACACCTTGAACTCATTATAAGTTTCAATGAGTAAAATTGTTCAATATTATATTATATCATATTATATATATATATATATATAGAGAGAGAGAGAGAGAGAGAGATTTCTCTATTATATAGTTCAAATTAGTGTTTTATTTTTAATATGAAATTATTAATTTAGTTTTGACATGTGCTTTTATTTACTTTTATAGATAAATGGAGAGAAGTTCTGGTACTCTTAATAATTCAAGCACTTCAGGAAGATTCGATGATTCTGCTTAGGCTCATGATATATTGGTTCCTAGTACGAAGAACCATACAATTTGTTTATATTGTAACAAAAATTTAAATGGTGGAGGAACCATTAGATAAAGATGCATGTCATGACCCGGAACCATATCAGGCACATGACAACCGCTGCATACCCGAGCTAAGGATACTCACGGTACCCTTAACCGACTATGCAAGGCTAACTGGATATCTTTAAAAACATTTAGACAATATAAAACGTTCACACATAAAGTTATTTACAAACCACAAAACAGACAAAAGTTAATTTACAAAATTATAAAACATATCATTAATTTACAAAATTATAAAACATATCAACATAATCATCAAACATGTCTACATACTCATGAACCACTATACCATAAAAGAAACAAAAACAAAGACTACCCACGTGCGATAATGTCTCGAAACTGTCTAAAAGACCACACGAGCCACTCAGAGCTTCAAGTTTACTAAATTAACTTGCATGGTTGGGAAGTGGAGGGGGTGAGTACAGTATGTACTCAATGAGCCGAAAGAAACATATATCGCAAATAGAACCCAATACACACCAAAATGGTCTAAATAGCCTAAGGACAGTTTTATACATCTAACATACACATAACCACCTATAAAGTGAATATGCATGAAATAGAAACACATAGACATAGCACATAACTCATGCCATACTGGTTAAGAACCACATAGGCCTAGCCTATTAATCACTCATTCAGTAAACATAGGTTCCAATTCCAGTACACATAAGTGGAAAAGCATCACATGTAAAAGTCAAATCTCATTAGGAAGCCAAATATTAGAATAAGCCAAAACAATTATATGTGTCACCACTAGTCGATCAAACTAGTGTGCACACCTACTAAATCTCGGTATTGGCTCGACTTTCATCTGTGGTGAGTCCAGACTACAGTCGACCAGAGCGTCATGCCTAGGTGATGACCTCGTTAGTGACCACACCTCTAGGTATGCAATCACCCGCGAGTCTTGTAGAATGGTGTCGTTACAAGGACTCAACTTTAATGTACCAACGTCAACGGTACGGGGTTCGCTTAATCTACTGTACCTGGCACACAATTGGCCAATGGTTACCTAACCAATCATAAAACAAATCATATTCAATTTTTAAGGATAAAATTAAGTAAGGTAACATGCCTTTATTTATCGGTCCAACCGATAAAATGGAACCTTGCCATGGCTCTAAGCCAAAAGAGGACACATATATGAAACATATATGACTCATTTATGCACATGTAAGTTCCAAAACATTATTTCATGCAGTAAAAATCATCTTTTCAAATCCAAATGCAAAGTTATTTAAAAATGTAGTTTTAAAAAATAAAACATTGTCCTTTGCACTTCAATTGTAGGTTTGTTGAAAACAATATCATTCCTCAAAATATGAAATAAAAACATTAGTTCCACTCCAAGTAAAAAGATTTATTCAAAACAATGTCATTTATTAAATACATAAGTATACTAGCATCTATTTGAGAATCAATTCTACTATGCATTACCTAGGTTCAAAATTTACATACAAGTCATCATACATGTCTTAGGATGTCCTAATCTTATTTGAGAGATATGTTCTCCCCAACTCACCTTAAAAGAAGGTGTACACTCCTTTGACTTCAACAATCCTCAGTACGAACTCCTTAATTCATAGCTTCCGAGCCTTTATACATACAAATGCAATGTATTTACTATTCAATCATATATCTCATATTTATACACCATCACATAAGTGTATAAAACACAATATCACAATTTTTAAGCTATAGGATTCGGCTATGAAGCTTCTCAAATGATTACTTCCCTTATTATTCACATAAGCTTTCTTTTACATTTTCCAAGGCATTTAATGCCTTTGATCCAATACTTACACATTTCAAAGTATAATTAAGAACATTTTTATCCAAGCACATTAGGCCACTACTCATCAATCTAAGCAAAAATTCAAGTTTACTCTTAAGTAAACATAAAAGCCTCTTTTCAATGCACACTATCAAAGTCCTTAAATACTAAGCCAAGTTCACTTAGTCATTTTATCAAACACCTAAAGACATAAACTTGAAAGCCTCCTTCTAATGTACTTCTTCCTCTTTTTTCATCATCAATTCACATTATACATACACAACTAACATCACAGAATTCATTTAAACCATCAATTTCAAAAGATATTCAAAATTTCACCAAGGAGAGGGCATTTCAGTTTTAGCTTAAAAAAGCTTCTCCATAACTCATTTCATTCATCTAAACCATGTCTCATACATAGTCAAGCATGGAGAACAACATATCTTAACACCAAACTCAAAATCATAATGTAGAGAGAGGAGACAAAATTTACCTAAACTTTCCTTTAGTGATATCTTAAAATACTTTGAGAATTTCTCAAATCTAATGATAGATTTGAGTTCCTTGACCCTAAATTAACTTAGAACACCTTGGTTTGGGTTAGAGAGTCAAAAGAATAGTGGAAATTTGATGATAACCAAAAATTCTTCTTCGTCTCCTCCCTTCTCCTTTCTTCTCCTTTCTTTTAATTAAAAAACAAAGTGTTTTTAATGTTTTATGATGGGATGCACGGCCACACAAGGAGAAGGGTCTAGAATTTTGACTCTTCTTTGACCAAACATGGTAAATTAACCTTTTTGCCCCTAATTTATATGAAATTACCATTATACCCTCCAAATTTTTCCTAAATTTGCAATTAAGCCCAAGATTTGAGAATGACCAAAACTTCCATTTTCATTTTGATCCCTGAACTTTTGAACATTATAATTAAGCTCCTTAACTTTATAAAATTACATGTTGGTCCTCTAAGAATTGAAAAATTACATTTAAGTCCCTTAACTTTTAACAGGTTGTAAATAAGTCCTTATGTACATCAACATTTCCAATTAATCTTTCTAAGTGTCTAATAAGTCTATAAATCATATTTAATCACCTCTAAGGCATTAGAACACACACCATGACCATATCCATCCAATGGACTCGGTTTTACACACTTAGAAACTTATATGTCAGAAATCTCTAAGATTTCGCATACCGATAAACTCCAAGTTCATATAAGGGCATATAATATTAGATATCACTGACATATATACTGAAAGGATTCAAATACATTTTTAAACTCATATATAACCATGTATATATCAATATATAGTAGTATCTCCAATTATAGACCAATACAAAAGGGTTCAAAAAATACGACGTTACATATTAAACCTGAATGGAAACTTCCTTTTTATCTGTAAAAACAACAAGAGTATAATCAGAAATTAAGGGTCTAAAGGGGAAGCCTTTCATTCAGGAAATTGTTGTAGTCACTCAGAATTAAACATAGCTTTATCTAGCTTCTTCCTTAGAAACCAACCAGAAGATTGCTTATTGCTCCAAGTGAAAAAATTGCCTTTGGGATATAAGAGCAACCACTCCCAAATTTTCCACACATTCTTTAAAGTAAGAAGAATGTTTTATTCAAAAAGAAATGACCCTCATCCTCTGTTCTATAGAAGGTGGTGGTGAAGTCTACACTAATGAGCCAAAGACCAGCCACTCTTCCTTGAAAATTTAGCAAACTCTCATATAACACTTTCCTTTGGAAAGCATAGTTTGAACCATACACCATAAAGGAAAAACAAAAATGTTCCCTTTAATGAATTTCCATCTCATATGGACCATTTTTGTATTAGCGTCAATAAGATTAACATCATCCTACTCCGGATCATATATAATTATTATTCTACCTACAAAATGGGTTTGATGGTTAGAGATAACTCTCATTTTAGAACCCAAAATACTAAGATTCTTATGATTCTTTTGTTGAATTTTAGTTTCCAAAATAGCAAAAATCTATGGATTCACATTAAAGACAAAATCCTTAAAGTCAACAGCTTATTATGGCAATTCAAGCCCCTAATATTCCATATAAAGGGAGCATTTTATTTTGAGAATTATCCTTAAATCCTTTGCCTTTACTGCTCCTACTAACCTTTTTTCTTGTAATATTCTAAAATTTCCTTTTAGATTCCTTGTTAAATTACTTATAAAAAATATGGATAGGAGATTGAGTGAGATCCTTTGCCTCATTTATGTCTAAGGTATCCTCCAAGGTATTAGTCTTCTTTGTAAACACTTCATCATACTCCTCAATCCTTCTTACCTGAGAGAGAGCTCTTGGTTGAAGGTTTCGATAAAGGACCAAATTCTCTATTGGTAAGTTGTCAAATCCCTAGGTTATTCCAATATTTCTACAATTCTATTAGGGGCGTACTCCACCTTCATCGCCTCTCTTTCCTCATCAAGTATCATCATTTCAAAATAGTCACCTTTCTTGAATGTTTTCCCTAAGGGCCTTTAGAACTTACCTTGTAGTTTTAATAAGGACTTCTAATGATAAGTAAAAGATACACAATCTTAATAGAGTTTCCTATTATGCCACAATCTCATTAAAGGTATTTGGTCAGGTAACTCTTTACAAATGTCTATATTTAAATAAAGATGAGCACATACAATTTTTTTCTTCCTAACTATGTTATCATCCATACATACATATTTTCTAAGAAAACTAGCAATCAATCTTAACCATTTTGTTGTCCAGTAATCTAAGGAAATGTTATATAAATTGACCTATAATGGAACTGCTTGAAAGTTTACTATATTTTCTTAAAAATCAAGTTCCTAGAATTAAAGAAAAAGATGAAAGTTTCCCACATGTCAGGGGCCTTCTTTAGTAACCTTAGGCCCTGTTTGGTTGAGTGGTTGGTAATGGAACGGAATGGAACGTAACACACTTCCATCATTTGAATGAGGGTTTCATAATGGAAAGGAACGGAATGGGATAGAAGTGGAGGGTTTCATGTTACGTTCCATTCCATCCTAAACAGTGAAAATAAGGAACCTTCGATTCGGGAGATTTAGGATGGAATGTAAATTAATAAATACATACTACCTAATACACCCTCAATAATTTTTCTTAATACCAATAATTTCTTCTAACCCTAGCCTCCTTTTCTCCATATAAAAATATAAATAATAATTTTTAAATATAAATCACATATAATAGAATAAATTTTATTAAATAATTAATAATAATAATTTTATATAATTAATAATAAATTATATATAATTAATAATAAAATAATAAAATTTTTATTAAAATTTGTATTATTTTGAAATAAAAATATATAAAAATTTATTTGTCACGATTGTGACTTGAACAAGTCACAACTATGACTTTTTAAATGGACATGATTTCTGTTTTAAAATAATAGTGTTAAACCTCTTGCAACAATCATTTTAATATTAGGGGTATACTAGTCATTTATTATACATTACATTCTACTTCATCCATCTTCCAAACAACATTTCATTTCATTACATTACATTATGAGCTCTTCCATCCATCTCAAATAACTTTTCACTATATTATATTCCATTTTATTATAAACCATTCCGTTCTGTTCCATTTCATTCCATTAATTAACATCCAACCAAATAGGCCCTCAGTGAAACATTGTCCTTCCTCTTTTTTATTATGTAGATTTAATCTAGTGTGATGATGACATATCTACTTGCATATTTGATTAGGAAATCTCTTGAATTTGAAACTATCAAGTTGTGTCATATACACTTCCTTAAGCAAATTCCTATTGAGAAATTTTATTTTCACATCTATTAGTAAAATTTCATAACCATTATATGCAACTATAGCTAATAAGATCCTTATTGACTTAATCATAGTTACTGCATCAAAATCAACTCCTTGTTTTGTTTGTAACCTTTAGCCACTAGCCTTGCTTTGTCTATATGTACATTACCTTCTATGTCACTTTTTCTCTTAAAAACCTACTTGCATCCAATAGGTACAATGATGTTATGTCTAATTTCTATTGTCTTTGCTTGCCTTCATATCTTAATTTTGGTTACAAATCCTTATGTTTTGATCCAAATGTGAGATGAATTGAGTGAAAACGGTATGAATATTGCATAAAGGTTGAAGGGTATGTTTTGTGAATTTTGCATGAAAAATCTAAGTTCATGTAAATTTTGCTTAAAAAAAATAAAGCAAGTTCATCACACTTAGACTTATTCAGGGACAAAAAGTAGAAAAAAAGAAGTAGAGAAGAGAGGAGAGAATAGAGAGTAGTCGGGTGAGTAGAAGAAGAAGAACAACAAAGAGTGGAAACAACTTGAGCATCCCATCATCTAGGTGATAACCAAGCAAGAGTAGAAGGCGAGAGCCAATGCAGAGAGCTTGAGAGTGCAGGAGACCATTAAAACTCCCTCATCTGATCTTTGTTTGCTTGCCTTGTTCTTCATTTGTTGCATTATTTCTCTGTGTTTTACTTTTCTATTGATAACCGAACTTACTACCCTGTTAGCTTAATCGACTGATACTCTATAGCTTTTCATAGTTCATTTGGTTATTTACTTAGTTTGTGCTTTAATACTTCTCTTATACTGATATAGATGGGATTGAAGTATATGAAGATAATGAATCTTGTTATTTCCATGATGGGCTGATCTCTTTTTCTTTAGGATTAACGTAGCTATTTTAGTCAACTATGCATGATTAAGGGACTGTGTTGTCGTCTTATGTTTGCTATAGTTTCTAAACTGAATGGATGTAATAGCATGACCAAACTTTGCATCATTTTGGTATTAAACGAAGGACCGAGAGAAGAAGATTAATATGGAACAAGAACCTATAGATGTTTAGGTTAAGAATTAGAAATATATTAACTTAAGTAGTAATTAGTAGTTAGGTTTCCATAATTAATTCAGATGATAACTTGTCGAATATGAAAGTTAGATTTAGTTTATTATTCGGGTTGATCTAAGACCCAATTGTTAATTTTAGTAAGACAACTTTCTAATCATTTCCCCTTAATTATGCATAGGAGATTGAATTAGTGAAATTAATTCTCAAGAGTTTTCCACTTTGATTAATCTATTTGTTTTGTTCCCAGTTAAATCATTTTACTTTTCAGTTTAATTTCCTGATTTCCTTTAAAACCTTCACTCAATAAATCAGGATAGAATGTTTAATATTGTATTTGTTTCTATTTTTATTTAAGATTAATTTGAGTGGATCAATTTCACCTTCGTGGGAGATAACTCTGGGTAATCCACTACAACTACCTTGTATACTTATGAGTAGGATCACCGAGGTATTTTTATAACTTATTTTGGGAACCAACAAATGCCATCGATAGGATCCATAAAAGTCTATACTTGATTAGTTTGGATTCCATTTTAGATCTTATAGCTTCATATAATTTTAAAGAATTAATGTCAGATATTTCTTCTTTAAAAGTAGTAGGCTCATCATTTATGAGTGAAACATTATCCTTCCTCTTTTCTAATATTTAGATTTAATCTAATGGGATGACGACATATCCTACTAGTCGGTCGTGGACTATGTGTCTCTTGAACCCTCGATATTACATCATTTGCATCAACTTGAGTTTCTTATTTCATTTGGATATGAATTTATGTTTCTTCAAACATTTTTTGCTCAAGAGGATGGTAAAATCGATATCTAATACTCTTTTTGGATACACCACAAATTTGTATCTATCTGATTTGGCTTAAAGCTTATAAAATGTTGCACGTTTCATATAAGCATCACATATCTAAATCTTTAAGTGTGACAACTTTAGTCTGCCATCAGTCCATATCTCATATGGTATCTTATCAATTGAATTGGATGGAACTCTATTTAAAAGGTAAGCACCAATTTCAAGGACATATCCTCCAAAAGAAGATAAGAAGGACTACAAAACTCATATGGAATGTACCATATATAGTAGAGTACGATTTCTCCTCTCAAATAGTCCATTATATTGGAGTTCTAGGAGAAATACAATGTGAGAGAATCATATTCTTTTTTAAGTAACTAAGAAAATTATGGTCTAAATATTCACCACCTTGATCATATTTAAGTGTCTTAATACGTTTACCTATTTGTTTCTCAACCTCAAGAATAAATTCTTTAAACTTTTCAAATGATTTAGGCTTTTGTTTCATCGAGTACACCTGGCCATAACTAGAATGATCATATGTGAACATAATAAAACATTTGAAATTCAAAAATATTAGGAATGTCAAGGTTTTTTAACTCAACCTATTTATACATAGTTAGCATGCATAATTTAATCCTTTCATCATCTAATATTTCAATAAGATATAAAGTATAGATATAGTGTCTACTCTTATTAAATCCAATTATGTTCGTTCCTTCTCAAACACCAAATTCACCTTAGCCAAGGAATTCTTTAAATCACTGCTAATTAAGAATAGTGGAACATTCTTTCCAATTACTTTAGAGTGATAAATCCTTTATTGATGTATTCCACTATCTATATGGTTCATATTGTATCCAAGTGCTACCAACTGGGCTACCTAAATAGAATGTCATAAGTAGCATCAAAACAAGATAGTTTTCATATAAGATGCCTTGGTAATGTCAAATATAACGATTAATTAAACAACCATCATTATGAGAAAATCCATAGACATATAAATAATATTCCATTTTAGATACTTATAATCAGTTCAATTTAGCGAACTTATTTTCTAGTAAATGCCCACAAGTTGTTTAAGTATCTACATACGTTAATTTATGAGATTAATTACCTTATTTATAAGAAAGAAACATAATTTGTGCTAGTTTTACTATTTCATTAATATTCTGTCTTGACAAAACTACAACTAGGAACAATTAGGGAATAAAACATAAATGCAAATTGAATCTTATAATTATGATCTCATCATAATTTTAATTACATAGTAATTGTTTCAGGGTTTTTATCTTTAGTATTAAAACATAAAATGTAATTAAAAACATAAAGATAAGCAATTCCTTTATTAATTAAAATATACTGTCATGCGTAAAATTGCAACTAATCAATTGGCTACAAGGACATAAACTAACAATCTCTCCCTTGAACTAAAGTCAGTCACCTATGTATCTAATCCCATACCCATTCATATGATCATCATGTTTCTTCTTAGATAATGGTTTGGTGGGACTCGTTTTAATGCTATGTCTTTTCACTCCACTATCTCACTAATTAAGTGAAACTTCCTGACTATATGTTTGGACAAATTGATGAGACCTTAGTTCCTTTGCTTGTGCAACATCGTCATTGTTATTATAGTTACACTACTATTAACTCAACAATGCTAGGAACCACTCTAAGTACAATAATGAACTTCTTAATTTAAACTGCTTCCTTTACTAATATGATGATGAAATGTACTCTACCTCGGTCATAGAATCTACAACAATTAGTTGTTTGAAACTCTTCCAACTTATCACACCACCATTCAGAGTGAAGATGTACCTTAACTGTGATCTACTTTCAACTAAATCTAACTAAAAACTAGTATCTAAATACCCCTAAACTCTCAGTTCGTCTTTTCCATAGACTAATAAAATATCTTTAATCTTTTTTACATACTTTAAAATGTTTTTAACAATCCTCCAGTGACCATTAATAGGATTGGCTTAAAAACTGTTTGTTATGCTTAAAGTGTAAGACACATCTATTCTGGTACATAACATTGTGTACATAAATTATCCAATTACTGAAGTATATGGAACATAATCCATTTTATCCCTCTCTTCTTGTATCTTAAGACACATACTTTGTCAGAGAAAAATCCCATATAATATAGGTAAGAATCACCTCTTGGAATTCTCTATACTAAACCTCTTTAGCACTTTTTCTATGTACATAGATTGGGATAAGCCAATCAACCTTTTCTATCTATCTTTATAGATCTTATTCCTAGAATATTGGTTGCTTCTCCCGTATCCTTTATAGAGAAGTTCTTGAAAAACCAAATTGATTTGAGCACTAATATATCATTTCCAATCAGCAATATGTCATCCATATATAACATTAGGAAGATGACTACACTCCTACTAACCTTCTTATATACATAAGGTTCATCCACATTTTTAATAAAATCAGGCTCTTTGGTTATCTCATTAAAATAGATGTTCTAACTCCATGACACTTACTTAAGCCCATAAATGAACTTTTGCAACTTGCATACTTAATTAGGAAATATTGTGAATTTGAAACCCTTAGGTTGTGCCATATACACATCCTTAAGAAAATTCCCATTGAGAAATGTTTTTTGACATAGATTTTCCAAAATTCGTAATCATGATATGTAGCTATAGCTAATAATATCCTTATAAACTTAATCATAGCTATAAAAAAAGGGTTTAATCAAAATCAACTTCATATTTTTGTTTGTAACCTTTAACCACTAGCTTTGCTTTATAGTATGTACATTACCATCCTTGTTAATTTTTCTCTTGAAACCCCATTTGCATCCAATAGGTACAATACCATCAGGAGGATCCACCTTATGGCTTCTTGCCATTTTAAAGAATCAATGTCATACATTGCTTCTTTAAAAGTACCATCAGGAGGATCTACCTTATGGCTTCTTGCCGTTTTAAAGAATCAATGTCATACATTGCTTCTTTAAAAGTAGTAGGCACATCATCTATTATTCTTTGTCTTTTCAATATGTAGATCTAATCTAGTATAAGGATGATGTATCCTACCAGTATATCATAAACTATGTGTTAGACATTGCTTCTTTAAAAGTAGTAGGCACATCATCTACTCCTTCATCTTTTTAATATGTAGATCTAATCTAGTAGGAGGATGACGTATCCTATTAATGTATCACAAACTATGTGTTTCTTGAAACCTTAGCTATACATCATGTGCATCAACTTATGGCTCCTTTTCCATGTGGATGTGAATTTGTGGTTCTTAAACTTTTCTAAGTTCTACCTTATTACCATTATTTGTGGTTCTTAAACTTTTCTAATTTCTAGGAATGTAGTATGTCTTGAAACAAACATATTTTTGCTTAAGAGATGATAAAATTGATATCGATTCTCTTTTGGATACCTCACAAATTTTGGAGAGTTTTGATTTGGTTTCAAGGCATAAGTTAAATCTAACTAAATCTTACACTAGCTTGTCCTCTTTTCTTAGTCTAAACAATGGAATACAGTCAACAAGCTCAAATATTGTGTCAATTAGTACACAATCTCTCACATAATTGATCTTCGTTATGTAGGATATTACTCAATGAATACATAGTGGCGTGCCTATATAGCTTGCTAAATACCTAAACCCCTTAATTGTTTGGTAATTTAAGGATAAGTTATGAATGTTAATCTAGATTTGAACCTGGCTTTGCTTTAAATCATTTATGTT
Organism: Erythroxylum baracoense; assembly: GCA_025629805.1. Classification (NCBI taxonomy): domain Eukaryota; kingdom Viridiplantae; phylum Streptophyta; class Magnoliopsida; order Malpighiales; family Erythroxylaceae; genus Erythroxylum; species Erythroxylum baracoense. The sequence continues at coordinate 8,193,710 of JAOTAY010000001.1, forward strand.
AAGAGTGGCTTATTATTTAGATGTCATGGCTTTGCTTCCATTATCCTTTGAGCTTAAATGAAAGAGTTAGATATAAAGAGAAAGATATCATCTTCATTAACTATGACCTTAATCAAACTGTACTACTACCATGTTTCTTGTGCCAATGCCTTCATTACAAGATATGGACAATCTTACATCCATAAAGAAGCTTATAAGTGTTTTTTTCCTATCTAGATGCACCTTCTTCTAGTACCTTTATAAGTGGAGCTACTATAAGGCTTTTGTCTTGCCTACTAAAAAGGCAGTAGTGAATTTTAAGGTCAAGCTTTGCATCTTCTACAACTTAAAGCAATGTTCTTTTGGAGACTAAAGTAGCCTCTATTCTTGTGTTGGTTCTATTGGAAGCCTCCACGAAATTTTGCGGAAGTTATGTTTATATGTTTTGAGGGAGCAAGTTTGGGTCCACATCAAGGTTAAGGGTGGATTTGGTAGGTTTGGGAGGGAGGGGCAGGAAAATTTTAGTTGACATTAACACTTGTCTCCAATTTACCATAAATGGTCAATTTACAATAAATGGTTAAAAAACATACTAGGATAGAAGGCAACTATGGTAAAGAAAGGTAGGTACAGATCAATAAGGAATATCACCACCCTAATATAAGGAATTAATTAAGATAGGGGCTAAATAATTCTTAGGAAAAAAGGCTATCGGAGAAGGAAAGGTCAAGGAATGCTTAGTAAAGAGGGTGAAGTTAATAGGAATATATGGGAGGATGCATAAGGTGGAGTGAAAGGGCTTAGGTAAGAAGCTAAAATGGGTGCGCTAATAAGCTTAAGACTTTAAGTAGCATGGGTCACAAGGGCCTTCAGCTGTTGGGAGTCACTATGAAGGAGTATGCAAGTTGACATAAATGTAAAGAAAAGCTAGAGCTTCTCTCCCTATGATTATCTTTTTTAGTTTAACATCTTAATTCTTGATTTCATAAACTTTATTAGAACTTTATGTAATATGGTGGAAAACCTGTGTTTTATGGGAAAAATCATAAAGCATACAATATCTAGATCATATTTTAATATGAAAGTAAACCAAAAGCATATAGCACTATCATCATAGAACATTACTTACTAATCTAATGCCTTGCATAATGCCATTTTACTTGTCACCTAACTCTTGAATTTTTCATATGGATTAGACAATAACTTATTATCTCCACTTAATCCTCTAATTTCTTTAGATCACCCCTAATAAGTTTCATTCACTCTACTTTCTCTTTGTATACTCTGCTGACTAATTCTCTTGTCATATACGACCTTCTTGATCTACTTTTCATTTTAAACCATCTTCCTTTATGTCTCTTTCGCAGACCTTTTTCCTAAGATGGAAATCTTTAGCAACTATTAGAGTTCACCTAGTCAGGCAACTATCACCTTTACTATAGAGAGGCTTCCTCCTTGCTTGATTTTGTTTTCTCTAACTAATCCTACGAGTTATTATTGTTGTCCTCTTCTTTGCTATGAATGGTAGTGACTAAATACATGAATCTGTTATTCGAATAGCATATATGTGCTTGATTATTCTGCTAGTACAAGTATTTTGAAGCTTTTATTTCCTAATTTCATATTGTAGCAATTTGCCTTACCATTAGTTGCATTTGGATGGACTAGATGGTGTTGTGTTGTAGTTCCTCCTTCTTTGTTTCCAGCCCTTAAAAACAATGTTTATTTCTCTTTTCCACAATCCATAAATTACTTATCATATATATTGGGACATTACCACTATCAAGCTTTCCTCTTCCTTATAGCCATTCGATGAACTTCAAGCATGAAAATCTTGAGTCTTTTATATAACATAACTCTTATATACTTCTTTATATATTCATAAAATAGGGACATTTAGAAAAAATGTTAATGTCTTCCTAATCCTACTTGTATAGCACATATTATATAGATAGATTAAGAAAGTTTAATATATCCATGGTTGTTAGTCTCTGTAATATTGCAAACAATAAGTTGAAAAATACCTTAGGGACTAATAAATTGTACCAAACCATCTTGTTTCACCACATCACTGCTCCTTTAGGCCTTGGGATCTCTTTACAATAACTTTTAGTGAACTCCCATTTAGTGTTCCCTATCTAGATGTTGGTATCTTCCCTCTTTACACTTTGACTATATCTAGCTAAAGCAGTAATCAAAGTTGAGGGGACATTGCTCTATTAGTCATTATTGATCCATTTATTCACCCTTGCAATTTTCAGAATATATCGTAAATGGTTTAACATTGGGGATTATGTTAAAGGGACAATATTACTCCAGTTATCATATAATAGTGATGCTCTCTCCTAATTTCATATCCTACATTTGACGTACGTTGCTAAGTTCCTCTCAATTTCAATAGTTAGGACATAATGAATGAATGTGATGGCTTTGGCATAATTTCCCTTATGGTTCTTCCTTTTAGGAAATAAGTGCAAATCCACCTTATCTATAGTGACTCTTTGCTCTCTACAAATCTCCATAGGTTTTTCTCCATCATTTTCTTATTGTTATAGCTTTTAGAAGTTAACCCTAGTCCTTCTTTTTGTATTGGTTTAGTTACCTCCTTCCATTTCACCTTTACAAGTTACTTCCCATTTCTCTTTCCTCTTAATAGGCATTCCCTCATTAACTTTTCTAAGTATTTGAATAAACTCTTTGACTAAAAGATTTGAGATGCCTAATAAATACATACAAAATTCATAACAAATTTTATTAACTATATTCTCCCCCAATCTTAAGAGTCTTTATTGCACCAATTCCTTAGTCTTCTTTGAATTTTCTCCACTAATGGGATACATTCTCTAAAATTAATTCTCCTCGAACCCAAGGGAAGTCCAAGTTATATTATAGGAAGCTTATGAGCTTTAATTCTTATTTTATCTACTACCCTAGCTTCCAAGGGTTAAGCACTTGAAGATAGGATCAATTGCCTTATTCCTTGATTTATGTCTAGGTCGAATAGCTTTTCAAACTATTGAAGGGTATTCACTGGTGGCATTACAAATTTATCCTAAGATCTTGAGAAAAGTATCCAAGTCATCTATAAAAGATAGATCAAATAAGCTAACTTTCTTACATCTACTATGGAATTTAAACCATAACTCCATTTTATGTTTGATCAGTCTAGACAAGGCTTATATACACATGATGAAGATGTAAGGGAAATTGGGTCTCTATATCTTAAATATTTATTCCCTATGAAGATTCTTGTGGGACCCTCTTTGATCAACATAGTAAAGGAAGTTGTGGTTATACATTATCTCGACCATAACGTCAACTTTTTAGGGAAGTCACAAGCCAAAAGTAGATATAGTATGAGTTCCTTGCTTATAAAGTCATAGGCTTGAAGTCAATTTTTATGGCACAATTCTTAGGACCATTTTTCCTTTTGTATCCTTTGAGAAGCTCCTGAGCCATCAACACATTGTCCCCTAATTTGCCTACCTTTCATTATCAAGGTTGTAGAGATTCAAAACTTCATTCTATAGTGGTTTAGTGTAGTGACAATGGATGATCATATGGTCAAGAGTTTCCAAGGATGTTCTACAGATAATGCACCAATTAGGAAGGTGTAACAATCTTCCAATCCTATCCATTTTAGGCAGTCTTCTCTGACTACTAGTTATAATGTGTGAGATGTTCGAGGTAGCAAAAGCTTGTCTGAAGCAAGTTTGTGCCATATTATATTTAGATTTGCTACACTAAATAGTTTTTGTAAGATCTATTAGAGATTTTACCTAATGTTGCTAACTTCCAAATAATTTTGTCCTCTTTGTCTTCATTTAGCATGAAACTCAAAAGATAAGATGAAATACTTGACAAGGGTACGAAATTTGAGTAATTGCTTTGTATTGAGAGGGTCTGAGCCATTATGACATTTTGGTGAATAAATACCCTTAGAAGAGTCAAGTTATTACAGTGTTCCAAAGGTCTATATGAGATCTAATGATCATACAAAAAGAGGTTTGCTACCATTACCTTCTATGCTAACGCATTTATTCTTTATTCTATCTCTTATTTTAACTTGGAATTTCATGATTGATAAAGCATTTTCTAGAAATTTTGTTCTTCAATGTAATAGGCATATACCCATTTTACCTATACGGACTATTTATCTTGTAACAATCTTTATGATCTTTTAGTTAACAGTACATGATTAGTTGTTTTGAGTGATTTTACATCCCAAACTCCTTGCTTATTTGGTTGGAAAATGTTCGAATATTTGATTTTTATAGAGCTCGAGATATAATTGATTAGTTGAATTCTATTATTCATAAACAAAGCTTTCAAACTCTAGTTGTTAACCCTGTGTTGAATAAAGTTAGCATATACTAGTTTATTTAAGGAAACTGGGACTCTAAGGTAAGTAACAAGGATAGCCTGTGAGAGATGAAAGCCAAGAAAACTTATTAAAAGCATTTGTAGAGATATATAAGACACCTTTTGCTTTATTGATACTTAGCCTTGAGAGCTTGATAAATAAATTGAGAGCATTAATGAGGGAGGTGATTAATTTTCCATATGCCATAAAGGAAAGAAATGCACTATTAGCAAAGTTTTAGAAATTATTTTAAGTCTTTTTCACATGGAATAAAATTTTATTTCCGCAACTCTCCTTAGAATTGTGTTAAAAACCTCCATCACTAAGGACAATATGTAAGAGGATAAAGGATCCCCTTGCATAATTCCCTTAGAACTTTTAATAGTGTTTGATGGTTCTTCATTTAATAGGATTTTGAAATACACAGTTAAAAGGCATTGATCAATCCAAATAGTAAATACCTTAGGGAGAGCAAATGCTTTAAGTGTGTTGATAATAAAAGACCAAATATATAGTGTCTTATGCTTTTTTAAAGTCAACTTTCATAGCAAAAGTTTTGTTGAAGAGTTCTTTAACAAAGGTGACGTTGTCACCTATTTGCTTGCCAAGGATATAAGCTCCTTATGAGGGGTCTATGTGTGCTTGAAGTACGACTTTCATCCTGTTAGCAATCACCTTGGGTATCTCCTTGTTGATTATGTCATAGCAAGAGATGGGATTATAGTCCTTCAATGTGTCAATGTTTTTTTGCTCTTTTTCTTTAGGAATCAAGTCCTAGGTGCTTTAAATGTACTTAAGGATTTTAAGGCTCTTCTAATCTCTTGAAAAGTGATAAGTTCAGAGAGAAAATCTTCTTTTTAAGATTACAAATCATCCCGGATGACTTCCTTTATTTGATCTATTATAGAGTTGGCTATGAAGAAGATCCACAGACGCAAGAGAAATAATTCTCTACTTCTTTGAGGAATTGGCTTTGAGTAGTTAAAATCGAATATATTCCTTCTAAGAAAACAATTATATTTTAAAATTTTTGGAGACAATTAATCTAAAGAAAAAAGTTGAATTTATGTCCCCCTCTTTCAACCAAGTGATATCTTGATATTTGCTTCATTAGAGAAAAATCAAAATTCATAGCTTATGTGAAGTTGCACAGAGCTTTCTTCTCAACATTCTGAAGGATTGATCATGATGGATTATTGTAGAGCTTAGAATGTGCTTTATTGAGGACGTCTCTTCCAATTTTGAGTAAGTGGTGAGTATTTCCAGCTTTCAGATGGTCAAGAGAAAACATTTCAATTCATATCACAAACAATATGATCAAAACATTCTCGATAAATATGGGTCTCTAAGCTTTACCTAAAGTAAAGATCTCTAGAAGGCATAATTAAAAACATATATAATAGATATATGCATTATGAGACCTATCTCTTTGCATTTAACCCTCAGGTGGATCATTTGGTCAGTTACCATATAGTTAAGAATTTTAGTCATTTCTTTATTAAAGAGCAACAAAAATTTTCCATTTATATGACGAGAGTAGTTAGTGATGAGTCTTTAATGATAAGGCAAAAAAGAGGCCTAATGACTAGATCAAGAGCCAAGAGAATAAAGGAGGTTTTACTATCACTTGTATTTGAGTTACAAGATCAAAAGCATACCAAAGAAAATTCAATTGGGGTTTTTAAGTTAGTCAATATTTTGCTTTGCTTTGAGTTAAGTCTAACAAGAGCAATCTCATCAAGTGCATGTCTATTATCAATTGAACTCCCAAAAGTCTGGAAAGTCTAGAATCAGGCCTAGTACATCCAAAATATCCGTAATAAGGCTCCAAAATTCAAAGAAGTCCACAACTGTTCAACATTTATTTGAGTCAATAATTACTTATATCAGGAGTCAAATATTTTTCTTCCTTATTATTTTAGGATTTCCTATTTTAGTAAAGACAATAAGTTAACCAGATTGTAACAGGATTGCTATTACTATTTGATTGATTTTCTTTCCTATTTTTGATTAGAGACATTAGTTGTCAATATAGACAAGGATAATATGTTTCCTTGTATTATTATGATTCATATTTTGTCATTAGGTTTTATTAAGTCTATATAAAAGATTGTACCTTATTTTGTTATTCTAACTTGTTAATAAAAATTATATGTTTCTTTAATTATGAGGAGCCTTGTTCTTAGTTCTTTACCTAGGAACTCAATCTGATATGATCAAGGAAACTCGTGGTGATCAACTATGGTTTAAGTTCTAATTGGCATTGTTTAGTTAGAGTTGGGATTTCATTCATTGTAACTTCAGTTCTATATAGCATGTTTATATAAGGTTGGGTTCAAAACTGACTTATCAGGACAATTCTTGAGGTTTTTATCTTGTGATTTATTAGGTCTTAACGTTGTTTTGCTAGGGTACAATTTCCCCAAAATGCCCATAAGGATAGGTCAATTATCTATTTGGAAGGGGCATTTAGTCCTCTTATAGGCTAAGCAATGATTGTCATATGTTTTTTTAAAAAAGAAGAGTTACTCTTCATTCTTTTTTTTTTCTTCTACTCATTGCTTTGAAATCATCATTTAGCTTTAGGTTTGAAGGCTTACTTGACTTGTCTTCATTGGTGATATTATTTTGATTTCATCCTTATACAACTAACATGATCCATTGAGTCTCATCCAAGGAATCATGCCAGGAAGTTTTTTATTGATATCCACTATAACATATACTTTAGCATAGTTAGTTCTTTTCATATTCTATGTGGATCCATACCTATAGCCTTCTCAACAAATATGGCAAATGGTCGTGGTCCAGTACTCAAGAGGTATACTATTGATATTAATCTATAGGTGAACCTATCTCTTTTAAATATTATAGAATTGAACATCAGGTTGCCACTTTTGCCAAAATTGGCATATTTTTGAAGTGTCATGATCCCCCATTAAGAACTCTTTAAGCATCAAATTTAAAGCATAATTTGAAGATGAATAGATTGTCATATGAAATTAGGACTTCATTCAATCATGCATTTTTCCAAACTTTATTGGCCTAAGCATTCAAAGGAGGAAAAGTCAGCCTCTTATCTAAGGAAAAAACCTATAAAGGTTAAGTGCCATTTGGAGACACCAACCTTGAGGAGCTCTAGAGGAGGTGTAACAATTGATTGACCATCCTTATTAGCAGGAGGAAAAAATTGAAAGGAGCTGGTAGTAGATGGATTATTAATGACTCGACTCCATGTCCTCTTAATGAGAGCAAATGTTAAGTCATTGCCTTTTTTAGAGTCAAATGAGAACAATATCGAATAAGGAGTGGGAGAATTAGAAGGGGTAAAAGGATTAGAGGTGGAGGTTTTAGGAGCCTTAGAGGAAAGGGTGTTAGTTTATGCCTTACAACTAATCAATTGGTTGTAATTTACTAACATAACTATTTGAAAGCATTCTTTTTCTTATAGACATCACATGTATATGATAAATTCCATAGGATACATATATATTGCAAATGAAATTATAATGAGATTATAATTATGAGATTCATATTATATTTACGTATTTTCCCTAAATTATTCATAGTCATTATTCTATTAAGACTCGACATTAATATAGTGTAAAAAGATTAGCACACATTATATTTTTTGTTATGAAGTTGTCATTCTTATTTACTAAAGGATAAAGATACTTAACAAATATGTAGTGCTTATTAAAGAATAAGTTTACTAAACTGACCTCATATGAGAAATTCATTTGGAACATTACATGTATATTTATGAAAATTCTTATTGTGATGATTGTATAAGTGATCCATTATCTTGAGATCTTCAAATTTATCTCATATAGGGATTATTATATTTTGATAGTACTTATGACCTATTACAGTCAAAGGTAGCTTAGTCGGCAGCCATTAGATAAAGTATAAACTATTTCGAGGCAGCTGAGTAATAAATATAGGGTATACCACCTTAAAGTGATTAGAGAGTATGTTTTATTGCTCCTAATTAGCATTGATTCAGGAAACTAATGGCCAAGGAGGAATGACACTTCATAAAATATTTTATAATTGTCATTAATTGAATCAATTACTAATGGTAGTGAACTAATATGATTGGAATAAAATAGAGTAGACATTAATTTCATGTTTTATGTCTAATCAGAAGATTGTATGATGAAAGGAATGAATTATACAAAAAAATCATGCACAAAAAGGTTAGTCAAAATCAGTTTAACATTTCTAAATATTTGGGTGGTCATGATGCGTTGCTAGATACCAATCTTGATATATGGATATAAACTATTTCAGAGAACTAAAGATAAATTAAATGAGCTTAATTTATCTAATCCTAAGTATAATTTAGGATTGTTATTTATTTCTATTACTAACGGTTACACACAAAAAACATGATGAAGAGAAAAAATGCTTTAATCAAGTTGGACTTGATTATAAAGTTTAAGAAACTTTATGATTAAACATGAGATATTTAATAAATAAAAATCATTATAGGATATTGGATCGTATTTGGGCATAATTAGAATTATTTGTAATTCCAATTAAATTTTAATTAAAATTAGAGTTTAATTTTAATTAAATTACTAAAATATTCAAAACCTATCATAAATGAGCTTAAACTCTAAGGGAGCTAACACTCCTCTTATAAGTCTCTTTGCAATAGTACTTGTCGAAGAATATGATAAGAAAAGGATCAACTATCGAAATAAAGTATATATTACAATTTATGATTTATGTGTTAATCATTTTATAGAATTATAAATAATCTTAGCTTTAAGAAAATAAAAAAAGGTCAAATTATTTATTTCGCTATGCGCAGAATTAGAACTTTTCCCGATTTTCCGATAAAGGGGTGGGAAGCGAGCGTAATTGGGAGAGGAAATTTGGTTAGGGGGTGTTGAAAAGATTTGAGATATTGCTTAAAAGGGTAAAAGGAAAGATTAGAACCAGAGAAGATTTGAAACATTGCTACTAAAAACGATAAAAGAGAATGACGAGAAAGGCAAAATAAAGAAGCAAAAAATAGTAAATTAAAGAAACAGAAAGGGAACAAATGAATAACAAACAACTTAGTTGAGGCGGGGGAATATGAAAAAGGAGAAGAGATAGGAGGGGATCAAATCTCCTATACCGGTTATAATATTTCTACCATATTTTATTAAATTTTATCCACATATTTACGTAGATCTTATATAAATGTATAAAAGAGATTTAATGGAATATAGTTAGAATAGAGTAATTGAATTGGAGGATTTGGTAGAAGAAAGGAGCTAGTATAAAAGTTGAGAATCTAAGTCAACTTCGAAGGAAAACTTTGGGCAACGGAGTTAGGGAGCGAGGAGACAGATTGAAGCTGAAAAAGTAAAAGAGGATATTAGGCAAGAAGAAGAGAGACACTCAAGAGTTAGAAATCGAAACCAAGAATAGAGAAGCCATGGATCCTTATGTTTCATATTTGGTCAAAGAGTATGCAATACTTAGTCCAGTTGGTGTAATTTCTAGTAATCCGAATGCAAATTTCACAGTGAATTGTACAGCATTATTTTTCACACAAAAGATATTTTCATTAACAAAATTCCCCTCCCCAAGCCATATGAGTAAATACCATGTATCGACAGAGAAAACAAAACTCGATAATAGTCACAATAACTATGAAAAGGGTGGAAGCAACGTGGAAGATGGCCGAGTTTCTAAAATTGAAGTTTGATTTTCTCTAATTTTTTCTTTTTTGGACAAAAGGTTGGATTCTTCTTCTTCGAAAGCACTCCCATTTCTTTCTTGTTATATTCCTCGTCAGCTTCTCAAAGTCTAGAGAATAATGCATGCAGAGGTTGTCGGTGGAGTCTCTCTTCGACGGTGATTTTTGGTAATGTTTTAATAATCACTAACCATCTTTATCAAGTAGGTCAGTGTCAAAAAATTATCAGTAAGGGGTCTGCAACACGTGTTTGGCTAAAAAGCATATGCAGTCGTTATCCGTGGAATGCACAACTAGCCGTCCACTTGAACTCGAACGCACCTATTTCTCACTGCCATTCCATTACACCTCTTAAATTACCCAATCACCAGCACCACAAATACCGCCGATGCTGCGGCATTAACCTCATCCTTCGCTCTTTGGTTAATATCTCAATGTAAATTTTATTTTTAGTTGCTTTCTTTTGACCCTATTCACTCCTCAATCTAGTTGGTGCTAAATACCCAAGTCAGTCATCTCATCTAGTCAAAAACAAGATTTTACTTGGATGCCATCAGATCTAAGTTTGCTTAAGTAGCTATTCGTACTCAACAAAAGGGGAGGAAGTCAAGAAGTATGTTCACAGGCCGAAACGCCCTCCACCACTATGAAAACGTTAATAACACTCAATTTTGTAATGTTAAAGTCCAAGGGAATGATAGAGATGGAGATGAGAAGAAGGAGCAACTCTTGGATCCATTGCTAGCCCGTATTAGCTTCAACGACCACAAGAAGGTTGCTGCAACCACGTCGTCTTCTTCTGCTACTCTTCATGGGTTTATCGAACATCCTGTCTCCAAGTTCGACACTCTCGCCGGCGTCGCAATTAAATATGGTGTTGAGGTACTATTTTTGTAATTATTATTCGAGGACCCTTTGCTTAAGATTTTGTATTCTTGCTACTTATGATATCTGAAAGCAAACCCACTCGCAATCTTAAACAAATCACATTAGTTGAATGCAACAATTTATAAAACGTCTCCTGTATGTAGTTTTGATGCAGCTTAATTGCAGCATCATTTCTCTTTGAGAGGGATTTAAACAAGCGAAGGATGGGGGGAAAATGCTTTGGAAGATTAATTCTAGAAGTTTGTAGACTTTATGTTATTTTTTGGTGTAAGTTAACTTTAGGGGTTAATTGGAAAGTGTAAACAGTTGTCTGGTTATTAGCCCTTTTCATTCAGTCAACAAATCTGTGTAGCTACACCGATAACACTGGCTTCCATTACAATTAAGGTATCTTCATTTTTCTACCTCAAATTGTCTTCTGATGGTGGACATGGTGTTCGAATGCTTTTTTGTTATGCCACTTGCACGTTTCTTTTGCATTTATTTACTTTTTTTGGTTACCCTACGTGTTTAGGTTTCTGATATAAAAAAAGTAAATGGTCTGGTTACGGATCTCCAAATGTTTGCTCTCAAATCACTACAAATTCCACTGCCCGGACGCCATCCTCCGTCACCTTGCCTGTCAAAAAGTTCAGGTTCTCTAGGGTATGGACATTCTCCTATAATTATGTTTTCCTGTAGGATTGCCCATTTTTACTCTTCTGCGTGTCAACATTACTCTATTCATGTTGAACTAATCAATTTTGATGACTGAACAATTAGAAAATATTTAAACATAAATGAGATTCCTTAGGATTCTAGTGAGCTATAAATAACCATTTTAAGCATTATCCCCATTGTATGTGTTTATTCTTTATGTGAGATTTTACCAGCATTATTGTGTCATGATAATTGCCCTTAACACCTTTTGAGCTTGTAACCATGTACTATCTAGCTTTGATCATCTGCAGCTGAGTGCTTGCTATTCGGATGTAGGATTGTTTAGCTGCAAGTTTTGGGTAAATAAGGAATCTATTAGTTAGTTAAAGACTATTGAAAGCTATAACTATGTTATCCTGCACTTTTTAGTCTAGTTCTTGATTAATATTCTACAAGTGTGAGCATGCCTGTGTTACAAATTTGTGTTATATCTTTAATGTAGCTTCATATTCCTGCTATCATATATAAAATCAATACCTAGGCAACATATTTGTTGCACCCCTGTTCAACTCTAATCATAATTGTTGGCCAATTTTGTATTATCCATGTAGTTCTGTTTTTAAAGTCGATCACATTGGATTGGTTCATACCGTAATCTCACTAGCATGAGAGATTGATATGGAAATGAATCAAATGTGGTTTGAAGGGAAGAATCACCTTAGTGAAGTGGATTTATATTATAAGCACCTTAGTGCATTATCGTCAAAACCACCAACTCAATTCAGATAGCTGAAGGAAATATACTGAATAAAGTAAAAGATTATTTGTGGCTGTAGGCTATGTTGTTGTGGATCAGCAACAATAAATAGTACATCTGGATGAACGGGAATCTGTTCAGATAGTCCCTTTTGACCAAGTCTAAAACAGATTCACTCATGGAAAAAAGAGGAAGATAGAAAAGTAGATAAGTATATTTTTGAATTAGTCACAGCTTTTTCGTTTTTTTTTAGTTAAAATTTTATAGCCTTTTATCAGAAGTTGTTAGGAAGTGTTAAGGCTGTCAAGAGGAATTTATTTAAGCTTTTCAAAGCTGGAAATAAAGGAACCAGAATTTTACTTCTATAATTACTTTCTTTAAGAGATCAAAGTGTTCTCTCTAATGAGCTCTTGCTTCCTCACCTACCAAAATAGGTCACAAAGGAAGAAAAACCCTTGGAAACAGCCCACTTGATAATATTTTGTAGGGTCCTATGTCCAGAAATTGGTCTAGGGCTTATAACAATTTGGTATTAGAGCCACTGGTTATGGTAGAACAACATACCTTACAATAGCAGTTAGAAGCCTTTGTGGCTATGTACCAGGAGGATCGAGCTAGGGAGAGAGAAAAAATAGACTGAGAAAGGGCAACTAGCGAGGCCGGCCGAGTAAAATATGGTGACAGCTCAATTGGAAGAACTTTCTTGTGACCTATCTGGGGAAGAGGAAAATCATTGTAATCACTAGTGTCTGCAACCCAGAATGGCAAATCAAGAAGGGGGAAATCTGGTTCCTAAGTTCTCAAAACTCGATTTTCCCTATTTTTGATGGCTCCACTAATCCCTTTGGATGGTTGAGCTGATGTGAGCACTTATTTCGTCATCAACAATCTTTAGAGTAAGAAAAAGTAGGACTAGCTTCCTTCCACCTTAATGGTGATGCCCAACTGTGGTTTATCAAGCTAGACAAGGACCAACCTCTCATGACATGGAGAATTTCAAAACCAATTGTAATTTGCAATTTGGCCCTCCCATTCGTAGCAACAAACTAGGATAGCTTTATAAACTCCAATAAACTGGTAGTATTGATGAATACAAAAGACGATTTGAGTAACTAGCTAGTTGAGCCAGTACTTTGTCTTAAGAACAAGAAGTCAAAATTTTCATCAGCGAGTTGAAGGAGGCCATTGCTGTAGAAGTAGAGTTGTAGAATTCTCAAGATGTTACTAGTGCAATGAGTTTGGCTAGGATATATGAAAGCAGGAGCAATCCACAGAGGGCTGAATCTGTACAAAAGGTTGTCATTGGGGGAAATCAGAGAACTTATAGTAAAAGGCTTAACTGAGCAGAGATGGGAGAAAAGTGTCGAGTGGTTTTGTTTTAATTGTGATGAGCAATAAAAATTGGGGCATCAGGGCAAAAAGCTATTTTGGTTAGAAGGTATTGGTGAAGAAGAGGAGATTGGAGAAGAGGAAGAACCAGCAATATAGTTGCATGCTATAACAGGAATACACAAATCTCAAACCATACAAGTGGAGGGGTTTCTCAATGATAAGCCTTTACTAATTTTAATCGACTTGGGAGCACTCACAACCTTGTGGATGTAGCATTGGTGGAATAACTGAAAATGCCCATGGAACCTAAAGGTAGAATTGCGGGTTCCAGTTGCTAACAAAGAGAAGTTATGATGTATTGGCATGTACTTTTTATTGCCCATGTGGTTAGGGACTCAACTTTTTTGTTTGAATTTATATATGCTACCACTTTGTGGATATGATGTTGTTTTGAAGTTAATTAGCTAAGAATGCTTGGCCCTAGCTTTTTTAATTTTGTTGATATGCTGATGAGATTTCAATAGCATAATCAAGAAGTAAAGTTAAATGGCATAAAGGACTCCACGAATATAATTGCTTCCTTATCCACTTCTTCCTTAGAATTGGGTAAGGAGGTAGACGTTAGAGTCCTTAATGAGTTTCAACTCATATTTAACACACCACAAGGCATGTACCCTTCCAGAATTTGTGACCATCATATAACTCTAAATCTGGGAGTGCGTCTCATAGCTATTCACCCCTATTGCTATCCACATATCTTGAAAATTGAAATAGAAAGGCAATGCAATGAGATGGTCAAACAAGGAATTATTTGGCCTAGTCAATCCCTTTTCTCTTGGTGAAGAAGGCTGATAATTCATTGTGATTTTGTGTTGACTACCAAGCGTTAAATTTTCATATGGTGAAGAACAAATTTCCTAGACCAGTGATTGATAAATTATTATAAGTTACATGGGTGTTGTTACTTCTCAAAGTTGGACTTGCGTTCAAGTTATCATCAAGTTAAAATGAGAGATGAATGTGAAAAAGACGACTTTTTGCATCTATCATTATCATTTCAAATGCTTGGTTGTTCCCGTTGGTCTCCCCAATGCCCCGTCCTCTTTTCAAGCCCTAATGAATTATGCATTCAAATAATACTTGAGAAGTCGACGACATTTTAATTTACAGTCTTAAATGGGCAAAACACTTTCAACATGACTTGTCTTCACATTTTTGAAACAACATTGTTTATATTTAAAACAGCCGAAGTGCTCGTTTGTGCAGACCTAAATTTCCTATTTGAGGCAAATTGTTCATTCTATACGGGGATTTCTTGGAGTACATGCTATTACAGGAAATTTGTTAGCAACTACAGAACCATTACAGCTTCTTTGATGGCCAAGTTGAAGAAAAATTCTTTTTCTTGGAATCCAAAGTCCTCAAAGGCCTTTGAAGCTTTAAAACTTGCAGTTACATCAAACCCAGTATTGGCTCTTCCTGCCTTCAGTAAGGTTTTTGGTAAAGATAGTTTTAGAGAATGTCAATTGAGGGCTTGATACAATCTCAAGACCCTCGTAAACTTTATATAATTGTAAGAAGCAATTATATAAGGAAAGTTGATCTAAGGAATAAATAGGAAATCATATAGGTTTGACTTTTCCTAATACTCCCCTTTAAGTTGGAGCATACATATCATAAGCTACAAGCTTGTTACATATAGATTTCACGCGAGACCGCTCCTTTAAGCTTTTTATCAACGTCTTTTATACCTACCTAGATCTTCCAAATACTTTCCTTTCTCACCATCAAGTTTAACATTGTTTTCATGAGACTAACAAATAGCTTAGTTCCCAATAGATTTGTTTTCTTCAGAAGGTCAAGGACATACTCATTGTTTTCATGAGACTAACAAATAGCTTAGTTCCCAATAGATTTGTTTTCTTCAGAAGGTCAAGGACATACTTTCCTTGAGATAGAAAAATTCCCATCTTCGACCTTGCTACCTTGATACCCAAAAAATATTTTAGTGAACCAAGGTCCTTTGTTTGAAACTTGGTTTGCAAGAACGACTTCAAAGGCTAGACCGAAAGAATTCTACTAGCTTTAGAGTGATGATAAAACACACATCGACGTAGACCAAACTCCATAACCATTGTATTGAAGTTCCCAAACCAAGCTCTCGGTAACTGTTTCAGCTCATATAGAGACTTGTTAATGTAGCACACCAGATTAGTCTCCTCTTGGGCAATTATTGGTGATTGCTCCAGAAAAAAGTCTCCTCAAGATCACTATAAAGGAAAGCATTTTTCACATCAAGTTCATGAAGAGGTCAATTATGTGTGGTACCAACACTATGTAAACACGAGCAAATGTCAATTTGGCTACAAGCAAAAAGGTCAATATAGTCCATACCATACACCTATGTATATCCCTTAGCTACCATTCAAGCTTTTAAATGATTAACTTTGCTGTCAAGAATGACCGTAACGTTGAATACCCAACAACAACCCACAATTGTCTGACCATATGGACAAGTAACTAAGTCCTATGTATTGTTAGCTTGCAAAGCCAACGTCTCTTCTTCGATGGCATGTCTCCATCCACGATGATCCAACATTTCTAAGCCAATCTTGGGTACTAGTATAGAAGACAAAAACATCATATAATGATGATAACGAGTCATAAGAGACAAAATTTGAGATAGATGAACAAGACCTTCTACCTTTATGGAGAGCAATTAGCCAACCAAGATTATCATATGGTGGAGTTGAAGACGAAGAAGATGGTGGTGATAGGCGTGAATCTTCTAGTTGTACTTCATGATGAGTGTGTCGAGTATAAACCTACAAAGCAGAATGAGACAGACGTTCTAAAGGAGTAGCAGTAGTGTCAGGAGTAAGCTTAAAAGTGGTAGAATTAGGATCTGGGGTAACATGATGGGAGTTGTTTGGGAAGGAGCAAAGGGAATCAACAAACACTCATCAATGTCAATTGAGATATACTGAGCATTAGAAAAAGTATGGTGTCTTCAAAGAATGTTACATCAGCAGACATAAAAAAAGATTCAAAGAAGGGCAGAAACTTTTGTAACATTTTTGCAGATGAGTATCCAAGAAAATGCACTTTATCACTTTTGGGTCTAATTTATCTATGCCAGGCTGAAGCCAATGAACAAAACAGATAATCAAACCCAAGGATTAATAGAAAAAGGATCTTGGCAAGTAAAGAAGGTAGAGAATGGAATTTTACTCGCCAACACAGAAGATGACATTCAATTGATAAGAAAAAATGCAATGAGTACATCATCTGCCCAAAAACTTTTGGGTACATTCATGTAGATTAATAGGGTACGAGCTGTTTGACAATGTGTTGGATTTTTCTCTTAGCTACCCTATTATGTTGAAGAGTGTGTGGGCAAGAAGATCGTTGTTGTATACCTTGTTGTTGCAAGTAGCTGGAGAAATTTGTGCAAACCATTTGGAAGGAAAGGAATGGTAGACGTTTTGAATCTAAGCAAAAATCTATCACAGTCCTCTTCTTTGAAATCATGGATAGCATGAACGAACTCTTATTGATGGGAGGTGCAACTTGAAGCTTCAACATTCTCTGTAATTTAACTTACCATGCACTTTAAACATATATTTTGATTAGGCAGCAATTCTACAATTCCTTGCGTGTAAAAGGGTACTCCTATAAGTATCTTATTTAGTTTGTAATGCAATTCTTTATTAATGAAATTCTGTTACAGGTCTTGTAGGAGAGCCCAACCCCAAAAGCTAGCTTAAACCTATAAACCCCACATTAGCCTCTCTTATTATCAATGTGGGATAATTAGACCGTAACATTCCACCACGCTTTGCAGCCCGGGCACCCGCGAGCTGGCTATGTGCTAGACTTTTTCTACTTCCGGGTGAACACTGCAATTCCAACATCACCACCTGTGGCCCTAAGACTCGGAGGAGTGGTGTTGGCTCTGATACCAATTGTTATAGGTCTTATGGGAGAGCCCAAACTCAAAAGCTAGCTTAAAGGGTTGGAGAGCTCATAAACCTATAAACCCCACATCAACCCCTCTTATTATCAATGTGGGACAATTAGACCGTAACAAATTCTTCTTTCATTTCTTCAAAAAAAAAAAAAAGAAGTAGCTGGAGAATGAATTAGCGAAATACTTGCTAGCATTACCACCATGAAAAATATTGATTCAAGTATTAAACTGATTTTGATTTTTAGCATAGAAAGAATGAAAAAGAAATAAAAATCCAGTTATTTGTATCTTAGATGGACCTTTAGTGCATGTTAATAACTATACTTCATTGACAACCATCTTTTTTTTAGATTGTTAAGCTCTTCCACATATGCCAGAGCTAAACTCATGTTTGTATGCATTCTTGAGCCGTATTCCTTATGTTACTGGATGTTGTTTATCATAGTACATTGTTTGTGATTTGATTTTCCCAGTTTATTTGAGAGTTTAAGTTTCTGCATCCTAATCATCAGAGGAGTCTTGGTAGGGATGCATATCTTAGCATATATAATGATAATTTAAATAACTAAATCTATCTTCCAATATGTTCCTTTGAAGTTGGGAAAATTATACAGTTTTAGCCCAAGTCTTTGAAAGCGTTTTAGTGCTCCTGTCTATATATTATGTCTGTCTCTCTTGGTTAAATTTGTTGCACACTGATTTCAGATTTGAGATCTACCATAAATTAAAAAAGTTGAACATTTTTTGCAGGCAGAACAACTCTGAGCAGACCCCAACTTGTCGCATGCGGGCTGATATCTCTGATTCGATCAAAACCGTGAGACCAAATTCCTCAGAGTGGAAGATTTCTGCAGCTATGAGCTCTTTACAAGGTTACTATGGGCTTAAACCAAATGATGTAAAAAGTGCACACGAGGGTTTTGAGATGGCAGTCTACAGAGAAGGGAATTCTAACTCTCTTGAATATGCTCTTTATAAAAAATCCTCATCATCTTCCTGTCCACCATTGAGCCTCAACCGGAAATCTAAGAGTTTAGTTGGTCTTCTAGATGGGAATAATGGGGGACTGGTTGGTCACATATCTTTTTCTGAACCAAGAGGTGCTGACGGCAAGAAATTGAATAAGAAATCTATCAACATGCCACTGAAATCTGAAGCCGACTCAAGTTACCACTCTCCTGAAATGTTAATTGGGGATGATACCAACAGTGGAGGTGCATTTTCAGCAATTACGGGGAAGGGCTTAGCTCTAAGATCCAAAGCAGCGAGCCGAAGTAACTTATCGGCTGAACCTGAAGCAGGTTGGGTGACTCCCATACCAATAAGTATGGGGGATTCTCTCCTAGATGATGGGTTTTCAATGATCCGGAAGTCATCGAGCACATCAAGCTTACCTGAACAGAATGGGACTGGATCTTCCATCCTTATGGCATCCAAGTGGAGTTTGAAGCCAGATCTACAGGCCCTAACAGCTTCTGCCATTACAAGACAAATTTTTGATGGGTTACCAAAGCCAACAACTGGTCGAAGAAACAAAGCTGCTCTTGATTGATGAGCTAGCTTCCTGTCGCGTACAATCTGCTCCTTAATTTTGATAAAACATCTGGTCAGCCACGTTATAGCTAGCTTTCGAAGGTAAATAGAAAGAGAAGCCATCATTGTGACAATTCAATGATATACAGGTTTACCTTGTCATTTGATATAGAAAAGATTCGTATTCAACTGTAAAAATCTCATTTATATTTCATTCTTGAACGCTATATCCAGTTGTATGTCAAGAGAAACGGATTATTAATAATGGAAGTGAGTTGGCAATGGAACGTCCTCCATCAACACCAAACGTTATTAGTTCAAAGTCCAAAAACAAATTGTCCTTGCTGGGACTGTCAATGTCTTCCTTTTAAGTTGGTTCAGTTCAGTAACTTTAGTTATTTTGGTTCTAAAAGAGACTAGGTGTAGAGAAAGATATTAAAACAGTAATTTTGATTAAAAACAAAGTAATGCTAAGTTTTACAGAGCATAGTAAACACTAGCAACTATGAATTAAATAGGGTTTGAATCCTTGTTTGCGTGGATTAAAGTTTACGAATTAAGAATATTTCTTTATTGTTTAATACACTATATTTTACAGCTTACATAATTGTTAAGCCTTCCAAAATATTTAATAAAGTACTAAAATTTTAAATTATAATTTATAAGTTTAAAATATTTGTTTCAAAAAAAAAAGATGACATGGTAGACGAAAAGTGTCATATTTTTAATGCATAATTTGTTTCTTTAACATATACGTTATTTTGTTAAATTATTAAGTTACACTTAAAAAAAT
Organism: Erythroxylum baracoense; assembly: GCA_025629805.1. Taxonomy (NCBI): domain Eukaryota; kingdom Viridiplantae; phylum Streptophyta; class Magnoliopsida; order Malpighiales; family Erythroxylaceae; genus Erythroxylum; species Erythroxylum baracoense. The sequence goes on from JAOTAY010000001.1 coordinate 8,213,659, forward strand.
TTAAAACTAAATTAAAAATTTGGCACTTACGTATAAGGATTTGAAAAGTCTAACGCTAAAATGGTCTAATGCTAAAATGAGTCATTGAAATCATTTTAAAATTTTAATTTATTTGTATGTATAATTAATAATAAATGTTAAATAGATTATATTTTTAGTCTCATATTTAATGTATTTTGCTTGTTTATTTGAGAGGTTCTTATTGTTTATGATATTTTTTATTTATATTGTATCTTTAGTTCATATTTGCCTTCATGGATAAAAAAGAAAAGAATTAGGGCAAAATTGGGACAAGAAACGAAATAATTGAAGCTATTTTTGTGGTTGTCTGTGTAAAGTCTAGTCGACCGTGTAGGTGACCTTGTAAGTTTACATAGTAGTGTGGCGGCACATATAGCTCTTTGTAATTGTGTTTCTTTGTGATTTTTGAAGATTGAAGGACATAGTCGTACACACGATCGTGTGAGTGACTGTGTCCTCTCTAGAAACCTTAAATTTGAGTTATACATGAATAAAATTAAGAGAAAATGAGGGGAAATAAGAAGGGGTTCATAAGAGGCTCTGTAAAACACAAATTGATGGCCTAGAACAATATAGAGAATGAAGAACAACCCTTGCTTCTTTATTGAGAACTTATATGTCGCAAGACATTTACCACCCATTGTTTGATATGCAATCTCAATTGGAGTGAGAGGTTTTTTCCGTAAGACTACCTTAAAAGGACTCTTTTACATAGTAGAAGCTCCATGCAAGTTATAGAAAAGTTATGCAATATTACGTAAACTCAACCAATTACTCTAACTCTCATTTGCATAATGCCTTAGGTACTTTTCCAATAAACAGTTAATCATCTTAATTTGGTCATCTGTTTGTGGGTAATTTGTTGTTAGAAACTTCAAATCGCAACCCATCAAGTTGAAAAGGGACATCCAGAATTAGCCTATGAAAAGGGTCTCAGTCACCTACATTGTTCACAGGAACTTTGAAGTATTTCACCATATTCTCATAGAACAACTTTGTAGCAATATCCACGGAATAAGATACTAGGGTTGGCATGAAGATTGCATACCTGAAGAATCAATCCACAATTACCATGATTGTTACTATATTGTCTGCCTTTGGAAACCTACTAATGAATTCCATTAAAATTGACATCCATAATCTTTTTAAGATGGATATGAGTTGTAGCAAACTGACTTTCTTTTTCCTTTTTGGCTTATCCAACTAACATGTAAGGCCTATCTTGACATACAACTCGATGTCCTTCTCCATCTTTGGCTAATAGTACGAACAAGCTAGGAGCCCATCATCCTTTAAACTCTAAGGTAAATAGCTCACTATGAGTAATGCATCTCCTTTAATAATTGTTTTAACAAGCAACCTAAACTAGGCACGTATACTTTATTACTCCTACTCATCGTAAGCCCATCATCATTTAACCAAAACTTGCATATAACACCCTTCTTAATTTGTGAGATCAACTTATAATATATGTTGTCAAATGGAGCTACAGTTTTGGTTTGCTCAAATAGATTAAAATCCACACTTGTAATAGCATACAAAGTTGTGAACACCTCCTTTCAACTCAAGACATCCACCACATTGTTATGCCTCTCCTGTTTATGCTTCCGTATGAAGTCATATTTAGTAAGAAACTCCTATCACTTGGCTTGCTTAATAGGAAACTTCTTTTAGTTCCTAAAAATTGTGTTAGTGACATTGTTGGTAAGAACAAGGAACTTAGTCTCCAATAAATATACTTGCCATTAATCAAGGTAGTGCACCATCGCAAGCATCTCCTTTTCATATGTCTAATATTGCTGCATCGCACCATTGAGTGTTTGTCTCTTAAATGCTACAAGATGACCCTCCTACACTAGGACCTACTAATGGCTTTGTTCAACGTATTTGTATATACTTTAAATTGAAGATCAAACCCAGATAACTTGAATACAGGTTCAGTTGTGATAACATCTTTAAGCCTCTTAAATGCCTCCTGACACACATTTGACTAGGACCATTTTTGTTTTTTTTAGCAATTCTGTCAATGACACCATTTTCTTTTAATTCCCCATTATAAAATATCTATAGTAGTTAGCTAGTCCAAGAAAATTATGCAGTTCTCGTAATGTAGTAGGAACCTGCCACTCAACTATTTCCTTCACTTTCTTCGAATCCATCCTGACTTGAACCTTGCTCACCAAGTGACCCAAAACTCTGATCTTTGACTGTGCAAATTAACACTTATCCTTTTTTATATAGAGCTTATATTACCTTAGCTACTAGAATACTTTCCTTAAGTGCCCCATATATTTTGCTATATTGATGCTATATACCATAATATCATCGAGATATACCATAACAAACTTGTGAAGAAAATTATACATCACATACTTAATTAAGTTGCAAAATGTTGCAAGGTTGTTAATTAATCAAAACATAATAACTAAAAAATTGTTTGATCTATAATCCCTTGTCAACACCCACTTTGAAGACCAAGTTTAGTGCAAACTGTAGCCCTCAATAATCTATCCATAAAATCTTAAACTAACAAAATAGGATACTTGTTTTTTTATTGTTACCTTGTTTTGCGGCTCGTTAGTCCACACACATCCAAAATGCTCAATCTTTCTCTTTTAAAACAACACTGTGGCATTGTGTGGGGCCCTAGAAGGTTGGACAAATCCTACCTCCAACAATTCTTTCGAAGCTCTGCCAACTCTAATATGGACATCCTATATAATGCACTTGTATGTGGGACAACTTTAGGAACTAACTCAATCTTGTGATCTATCTCTCAATAAGGGAGAATAGTCTTACGAAACTCTTTCAACATCACATAATAAAATTCCCTCAACAAACCTGTAGCAACATCAGGGACTTCTACTATGTGGTCCTTGTCAATCTCCCATATGGTAGCAAGATAAGTCTTCATACCTTTCTTCAACAGTTTCTCGATGCTCATAGTTAACAAATATGCTAGCATCATTGTATCATTCATTGTTCTACTACCAAATCTACAAAAATTAACATAGAAGGAACTTTGATCATGTGTAATCATCGTACCTCCCAAACTCAGATGCAATAACTCCTTTGCTTCCTTAAGGAAGTTGATCTCAAATATCAACTCAAATCCTTAAGTGGTATGACCATGTAATTAAACTTGACCTGCCAATTTCCTATACTCACTGGGACGTTGTTAGCAACTCCTACCATCTCTTATGCCTTATTAGTTGGAGTTTTCGTCTTTGTCCTAACTTGTACACCATCTTTTTCTCCATAAAAGAATGTGTCACACTTATATCCAATATTGCGATTACCTTCTTCATATTGATTTGTATTCCCTCACACATTAGCATATTAAAGGGATTGGAGTCATTTCTAACTTCATTCAATAAGGTGATCAAATTTATTGACGCTTCCGAAGGTTCTGCCTCTTCTTCGACTATCAGAGATTTTAGCTTCTCCTTCCTTGGACATTCTCTTGCGAAATATGGAGCAATATATAAGTAATAAACAAGTTTGCCCTTCTTAAAGGACATCTCCTCACTTTTAAAGCTATAATTTTCTATAATTTTTTTAAAATTAAAGGGAAATTTCATTAAAGCCTATAAAGGCAATGAAGTCAAAATTACAATACTAGTACTATATAAGTACTATTTCAATCTAAAAGTATGTCACTCTTGCCTCCATCTTCTTTTAATGGAATAGCTTAGATCCTCAGTGGCATGGTGACCAACTAGTATCTCTTTGATCCAACAACAGGTTTTGTGTGCTATTGCATACTTTTCATATTGAATGTTCTAGAAGATTCATTAATTCCTTTCATTCCAAATTGAGTAGACTGAGCAAATTAGGCTAAGGCTTAAACATTTCGTATCTTTCCCAACTCTACTATATTGGTGCTTTACCTCAACTAAGATGTTTCTCCAATCTGTTGTAAGACAAGCAAGGTTCATATTATTTAACATTCATGACCAAATTATAGCTAAGTAGCTACAAGTAAAAAAATAGATGGTTTACATATTCAAGCAGGGTGTTACAAAGGATACAAGTCTGATCACTCAATCCCTTTAATTTATCCTTAACCTTTAATCTTCCTTTTGCTACTAACTAAGTAATAAAGTAAGCTTTATCAGAGAGCCTTTCCATATAATATTGTACTAAGGTATATAAGGTAATTGAGGTCTTAGTGCTTTTAGGCAAGAGGAATTAGAATACTCTCCATTATTGCTTAATCCCCAACTGATTATGTCTTTAATGGAGGAGTTAGGAAGATAGCTTGAAAAATAATCACTACAAGAAAATTATAAATTACCAATGGTAAAAATAACGTAGGCAATCAGTGACGAAAAATCAATTCCTATCGGTAAAGTTATTGGAAAATTTTACATTTAGCAACAGACAAATTTTCCATTGGTAAAGATGAAGGGAAATTATCCCAACAAGTTTTTCGACGAAATATAGCGATGCAATATCCATTTTTGTCAGTAAATTACTCGATTACGTTATAAATCAGTCTTCCGTCGGTAAAATTAAAACCTAAATGTCGTCATTGGCTTCATCTTCAACGTTTTAATAAATTGTTTGGTTAAGCGTATAACCTACATACAACTGAAGCCACCTCCCTCGTCGATGTTCATTTTCTCCAGCTCTCTTTTGTTTTCTCTTCTGCCATTGGTTCTTTGTCGTTGTCACCGTCTGTGTTCTCTCCGTCCCTTCGGCCTCTTTGTTCTGTTCCTTTGCGTGCTTCGGTTCCCTTCTGCGTCTTCTTCCTTTGTATGCTTCAGTCCCTTCGGCATCTTTGTTTTGCGTTTGCGTTTTCATCCATCCTTCATCCTGCATCTTCATTTAATCATCGATTGAGCTGAGTAGGTTTTGTTTTTTACTAGGTTTTGTGTACTGCTTTTATCATTTGTGTTTCTATTTGTGGTTTGATTGTATGGGTAATCATCAGTTTATGTTTTTTACTAGGTTGAGGTATCGGTTTAATCATCGGTTGAGGTACAAAACCCATACATTGATATTTTTGTAAAATGCATTATGCTTAGATTATAGTATAAGCATCAGTTGTAGTTAGATTATATTTTTGCAATAGCATTACATGCAATGTATTGAGGATAAAATTAACTAGCATTACTCTCCTAACTAGAGTTAAATTCCTATTGCATTTGTTTGTAATCTTCAAGATGATTCTGTCAATTAAAAGTTTGAAGTCAAAAAGATGGTCTCTTAGTTGAGATTAGAATTCCAAGGTAAGGCTTTAAGGTTTGTTAGTTATACATTCAGAGCAATTATTAGGATAAAAATTGAGTTTGGGTTAACCATTAAGAACAACATGAGATAATTAACAAAAGAAACGCTAGTATCCTCATTTCTTTACATTTAGAGTGAAATCTAAACTTTTGTTTACTATTAACTCCATACTTTATTAAACTAATTAAGATTTCTATCCAAATAGTTAAGAGGTAAGGGAAAAGTGAGCCACCTTGCATAACACCTCTAACTCCTTTAATCAAGCTTGTTGTTACCCCATTTATCATAATGCCATAAATAATTGTGGTGATGCCTTGAGATATTGAATTTATAAATTTTCCTAGGAAAACATAAGTTGTCATGGTGCTAATAAGGAAAGAATACTCTATAAAATCGAAAGCTTTGTTGAAATCCATATTGATAATGCAAATTTTGCTTGATCTTTTCTTATTATGGCTCTTGATAAGCTTTTGGAATATCAAAATTTTTTCACCTATCAACTTGTCTTTAAGAAAAGCTCCTTGAGAAGTATACATAATTTTGGATACTACAATCTTCATCTTATGAGCAAGCATTTT
>JAOTAY010000001.1:8229999-8245244 GCA_025629805.1 Erythroxylum baracoense
CTATTCTAATTCCTCTGATTAACACACTTGGACCCGTTTCTCTGGTCCGACCCGTTCACTGGAAGCGGGATGTTACAGGGGGAAAGTGAAAAGAGAGTAGTGCAGCTGGAGGCGGCTAGTGTAGATAAGAGAAGAAGGCTACGGTAGTGAAAAGAGGGAAGTAAGGGTTTTCGGTAGGGATATTAAAGGGGGCTGAAGCATTTTTCTGAGAGAGACCCTATAAGGCCCCAAATCGTACCCTAAACAAAATGTTACATGTTCATGTAAGCACATGAATGATAGGTTTTAAAATTGTTATATGATTAAGAATTCCATATGATTTAATTATGTTTTTAATGAATCATACTTGGAGAATTGGAATTAAATTGTCATTATAGAGACTTTAGGTATTAATGTTGAGCCTGGGGTTAATGTTGAGCCCGGGGTCTCGGAAAATATGTCATGGATATTTTATATAAGGTTTAGGTGAAGATTTAGTGAAAAGAAGGCTTGAAAGTACTTAAAACTCAACGTTGAAGTGATTTTTACAAGACCAGTGTGTCACCCTTATGCACAAGCATGACGGTGACATCTAAAGGGTGATAAGTTTGTGCACGAGGGTGACATCCAGTGTGACTTCTATTGTGATACTCAAACTTGTAAGTGTCATATCTTTTGATTCCGATATTGAAAAATTACAAACTTTATACCGTTAGAAAGATAAGAGGATAAGCTACAACATTTATGAAGAAAACTTTGTCAAATTCGACCTAAATCAATACAGTTTATTGATGGTTTATACGTGGACTAATTTCTTGCTGACAAATGGCAGCATGTTGTTTGGATGAGTGGCAGCTCCTAAATGGGACAAGTGGAGAACATGCATAAAGCCACATGCTATTACCATTTTGTGACACCTAACATTGGAGGAAACAAGGTTCTGCTGAAGTTTTTTGTATTGCTTAATTTTCTTTCTCTCACCACCGAACTCTCCCTCTTACTCACACCTCCTGGAAATTTTTGCATGCTTTTTGGATCATCATCTTCACTTGACGTATTTTCATGCTACTGCATTAAGGAAGCCAAATCTTTCCACTTTCTATGTTGCTGTCCTCTTGGTCATCTTAATCTTAGAGTTGTGATATTTTCTTGAAAGGCTAGAGTGGCTTGCTCATTGAAGTAGGAAATTGTGTTAGAGAAGGTTTGGGAATACTAATCTTGATCGCATGTTATCATACGAATTATTTTGATGCTTTATTGGAGAGAATATGTATGGATTTGTTGATGAGTTGAGGTCTGGACATGAAATTGATGTGTAAATGAGGCATGACTAAGGTGGAATTGTGGTGAAAAGGATGAATGATAGAGTAAGGGTGTTGAAGATGTAAGATGTGAATGAATTTTACTGGTCTCACTGAACGGAATTCACTAAACAGCCATTGGTATTTAGGCTATAACTTGACTTGTAGATATCCAAATGGGGTGATTTTGCATTGTGAATTAAATTAAACACGTATTCCTACAACTTTCATGAAGGAATGAAATTTTTTTTCTATCCCAAAGGATGATGAAATTTGGCTTAAAGTTGAATTTAGGATTCTGTCATTGTTTGAGAATAGTCTGCAATATTTTAGATATAACTTGCAGAATTCTGAACAAAAATGCTTGATTTTGATGTCATTAGAAACTTAATACATAGAGTAACTTTTGGTCACAAGAACATATTACACATAAACCTCTTTTTATATGTCAAAATAGCCATACAATTCTGACCCAAAATCTATCCTAAGAAATCTGAACTAATCTTAGTTTTGTAATTGTTGATATATATATATATATACGGTTAGGACTTTAACAATGGTTTTATTAGACTTAAGCGAGATTAATAATGAACCTAGGTGATGTTAGATCAACGGAGAAAAAGGTGTTTGAGTTATGATTTATAAATGGAGTTGGTAATATGAAAGATATAGGGTTTATTAATGATGAGCATAATATTGTGACAATACCGAACCAACAGTTGTCCGAGGAGTTTTATAGTTGGGATTGTATTGGAAGTGCTTGTTAATTGTGCACATATGCATAATGTTTGATGACTCAACATTTCTATTGGTGCATAATTTCACTTGTTTGTTTTGATAAGGTTGGCATAAAATTCTAAGATCTAAAATGGTTTGTTTTAAAACTGTTGAGTCCTAGTCGTGGGTAAATAGGCATGCCTAAAAGGGTTAGCAGTTGCTTCTATAACTAGACACTAAGGTGTCTTTTGTGCCAGAAACTCCGGTGTCTTCTAATTTTAGACACTTCTATGTCTTCTATTTTAGAGACTTAAGTCTCTTCTGGTTTAGATACCAAACATGGTATCTTAAGTTCTGGTCCTGTTACCCACTTCTGTAAAAAGGATTAGCAGGTTAACTTGTTTTATATTCTGTTACATGCATAGTTTGGTTATTATTAAGTTTTGTTCTGACATAACCAAAAACGAACTTAAAACAGATAATTTTTGTTCCAAAATCATGATTTTCTGTTCTGATAATTGTAAGCATGACTTTGAAGCCAATATATCCTATTTTGGCATATTCTGTTTTGAGATACATATTGTTTGGATTGCGCTTTTATATGTGATCTAATTTTATGTATGTCTTTATCATATGACTGTTAGGGTCAGTTATCATTATGTATCATGTTTAGTTATTCATCACTAAGCTATATGCTTAGCACGGTGGATTTTTCCTGTGTAGGTTCAGATAGAAGAGTTTAAAGATTGGGACAAGGACAACTGCAGTGGCCAAAGGAGATTGAGTTTTGTTTTGACAAAATGTATATTTGAGTTGTTTTTGAGTTGTATCTGATAATTGAAACAGTTTGAATGTGTTGGAAGGTTTCTAATAACCATAATACAGGATAGATTGGGTTTTAAGACATATTTGTGATAAGTTCAATGTGTATAATATATTTTGTTTGTAATCCATCTTGTAATGCAATAGAATGTATGTTTGCCTAACTTCCTCCCCTTGGGAAATCAGTATAATAAGTGCCTCCACTTTGGTGACACGCTCAGTTAAATTGTTGCCTCTTGCCATATCAAAACTTGCTCTAATATTAGTTGTTACTAAGGCCTTCTAGACCACAAACTTATATTGAAGTTATGCCTATACCTTTACACAAAAATCTCACGTTCACAGTATTTAACTTCTATACTCGAGTAAGAATACTACAAAAGCAATAAGTAATCAAATGTAATACTAAAGCACACAAGAGATAAGAAACAAGTCGACCTTTATTACTTCCCTCAAAGTATACGAAGGAATATACTCTGTTAATGTGTTAAAGGACAATGCTCAAATAAACTATATATTGGCAACCCATGGCTTGATGGCCATGTTATAAATTATAATACTAACTAAATTAAACTGCCTAAATCACGTCTATCCTTATCAAAATTTTCATCATATCACACTATTCAATTGAATGACACCCTTATCCAAATAGGACTTTGTCTAATTAGATACAACTAAATCACAACAAACAAAATAAGTGATTACATTGAATTAAAAAGGATACATCCAAATCCACGAAGATTTGACTATCTTCATATGATCCTCTCATATGATCTTTATCTTCTAGAGCTAATATATATCCTATGTGATCTTATATGTCATATCATCCAAGAACTCCCCACGATCTTTATTTGTTGATGATGAGTTATCCAAGCCAAAGCCTGTTATAGCATAATAGTCTATTTTAATGCTTACCCATGTTAAGCATATTGGTTATTGTCTGTTCACTTGAGCATACACTAAGTCCTTAGTCCATCAAGAACTTAACCTTAACCAAGTCAATCTACATAGGGTTCGAAACTTTAACAATCACACTATGCTTGATCAACTTGCTAAGTTACCTTGAAGCCCTCACATGCCTCCCTAATGCGTGTGATCTTGTTAAACTTTAACTCAAGATTCATCTCAAGCTAGCTGTGAAGTGCCTTCCTCTACTAAGGGGTTAACAATTGGTATAGAATTAATTTCTTATATTAAATGTAAAATAAAGGGCTAATTACAAAAAAATTCTAAACATTTCTCAAATGTTCAATTATATTCCAAACTTTAAAAAGTGGTAATTAGATACCCGAACTTTCAATTTTTCTTAAATATAATCTGACATTAGTATCTTTGTTAACAAAGTTGATATGACAAGCCATTTCAGAGGTATTTAATGACACATAAGATGCCAGGTATTATAGATTTATATGTCATAATTTTGTAAATTGTAATTTAATTATTATTAATCAAAATAATTAAATAAATGTAAATAAATTAAACAACAACAAAAATAAATAAATATTTACAAAAGCCTAAGTTCCTCTTCTTCCTCTACTCTCTCTGTCTGCACCATTTCACTGTCTACACATATTCTGTTGTGGGCTGTAGAGAGATGTGAAAATTTTGGTAGTCGCCATGAGTTGAGGACTTTTTAGAGAGAGAAAGTAAGTTAGTAAGAGAAAAGAAAATGGAAAATTTTAAACAAAAAAATTGTGACTGTGTTTGGAGTGAGTGGTTGAAGAAGAAGAAAAGGGACTTTAAATCAAAGTTGCGAATACCGTACCGAAGTTAGTACCGGATTGGGTTCTAGTATAGTACTATACCGATATCAGCCAATACCAGGTATTGTTTCGTGTAATTTTTTAAATTTATGAAATAGTTCTTGAAATTTTTTAAAATTTGCAAAATAGTCCATTAATATATTATACAATTGTACTGTATACTTTACAAGTTTACATCAACCTTGTTTCTAAAAATTATAATAATAATTAATATGAAATAACAATAATTTTTAAATATTTCACATATAAATAATAATCACAATTAATATAAAAAGAAAATCATCATAATACAAATATAAAATTAAGAATAATAAAAAATATTTAAAATATTACAACAATATAATTTCATCGTTTTAATAAATAGTAAATACATCAAAACATCCAATAAAAGAACAATAAATATCCTTAACTATTACAATTTACAAAAAGAATTCAAGACGAGGAAATAATCAAGTAGAAGTTAAACCTGAAACAAAAACATTTACAGTTACATTACATATATAGAATTTAACATAAACATGAAATATAAATAAAATTAAAAGAAGAGGAAAAAACCTGGAACGAAATTCAATTATCAATGGAAGGATACCCATTATAATTGTACTGACCCCAATTATTTTTAAATTTATGAAATAGTCCCTAAATTTTTTTAAATTACAAAATAGTTCATTAGTATATTGTACTGTATACTTTATAATTTTACATCAACCATGTCTTTAAAAATCATAATAATAAAAATTTAAAATAACAAAAGTTTATTTATTTTTATTAACATTAATTTTCACATATTTCACATATAAATAATAATTACAATTAATATGAAAAATAATTTAATCATACTAAAATTATAAATAACTTAATTTAATTTATAAAATTAATTTAATAATTATTGCTAAATATAATTAAATTTAAAAATATTTTTAAATATATAAATTTCAAATAAAATTTGAGTATTTGATTTAATAATTAAAAAAGATATAAAATAAATATTAGTTTATAAATAATAAATTTAAATTATTTATTTTAAAAATAAAATATTTTTATTAATACTTTATTAAATAAATATTATATAAAATATTACAAATAATTTAAATAAAAATAATTTATTTTTAAGTTTTATTTAATTTATAATTATTATTAGTAATAAAAATATTTATTTTGTTTTAAAAACAAAAATGAAAAATTCACAATAGTTATAAAAGCTGAAGTAAATAAAATAACTAATTAAAAAACTTTGAAAAAAAGAAGGGAAGGAGATGTGGGAAGAAGGTAGGAAGAGTTTAAAATTTTTTGAAAATTTTACAAAAGAGTCCCATTATTTTTAAAATTTTCGACACTGATCGGTATTGACACTGACCGGTACTATCCGAAAACAGTTGGTACTGACCAATATTTAAATCTGGTATAATCGACCCTCCATTTTGTACTAGTTTTAGTCAGGTACCAGTTGGTACGAAACGGTATACTAAATACTGGGTGACATTGGCCATCACTTGTCACATAAACCTTTTTTAATTGATGAAAAAAATTTAAAAGTCAACTTGATAGTTTGACATTGTAATAGGTAAATGAATAATTTACTAATTATTAAAATTTCTTTAAAAGCCCAAAAAGAACTCCTACTCAAGTTTCAATTTCCTGCTCATTTCGGCAGTATGCTCTTCATCATCTTTTTCTTATAGTGCTAACTCCCGAATAGAACCCAAAAACAAACAAACATAGTTGTTTAATCATTTCCAACCCAGTACTAGTACATTTTAGATGTCTAGACAGGAAGGTAGTACTTGTATCAGCTTACTAACTAAACAACTCATTTATAGACATGATTTACAAACTCTATCGCTCCCCTCCTCTCTCCCTATGGTAATACATTATCTTTTTAATATCTTTGCTTAGACATGCACGATCTCTAGAGTTTTCAGTCAAAAATTTGGTATTTTTTCATACCTTTCTCATTACAATATGTGGTTATATATATTACTGTACAAAACATGGAATGCAAAAGTTTAGGAGAGAAAATCTCTCACCAAGGAAAGCAAATCTCTAATCTAGGAAAAAAAAAATACACACAATCAATCTATATATGGAAGAACATCAACTTGGAAATAACGTTGAAAACTTTAACACTCCCCGTCAAATGGGCGCGAAAATATCGTTCATTCCTAATTTGTTGAGACCATCATGAAATGCCTTACTTGACACAGGCTTAGTTAGTAGGTCAGCAAGTTTTTCTTAAGATGAGGCATGAGGTGTTTCAATGATCTTTGCTTCTAGTTTCTGTTTGATGAAATGCCTATCAACTTCCACATGCTTGGTTCGATCATGCTGAATTGGGTTGTGGGCAATATCACAAGCGGCCTTGTTATCACAATACAGCTTTATCGGGCTGTCATGCTTAATAATCAAGTCTTCTAATAATTTGCGAATCCATAATAATTCACATATTGCTTTAGTCATTCCTCTGAATTCAGATTCAACACTAGATAAAGCAACCACAACTTGCTTCTTGCTTCACCAAGTAACCAGATTTCCTCCTACGAAAGTGAAATATCCTACTATAGATCGCCTATCTACCATTGATCCAGCCTCTGAATCAGTATATCCTTTAACCTCCAGTTTATTACCCCTTTTAAACATAATCCCTTTTCCTAGAGATGACTTCAAATAGCGTAAAATTCGGGAAACTACATTCATATGTTCTTCACTAGGAGAGTGCATGAATTGACTAATGACGCTTAGAGCATATGTTAATTTAGGCCGAGTATGTGCAAGATACATTAGTCTCCTAACTAATCTTTGATACCTTCCTTTGTCTATTGGAACTTGATCCGAAGACATGCCCGGCTTTAAATTTTCTTCCATAGGAGTACAGGGCTACATGTCATCATACCAGTCTCATTTAGTAAATCCAAGGCATATTTTCATTGAGACAGAAAAATACCTTCCATTGATCTTGATACTTCAATACCAAGAAAGTATTTCAAAGGAACAAGGTCCTTGAATTCAAATTCTCTAGCTAGGTGGTTCTGCAATGCACTCCTTTCTTCTGAGTCATTTCCTATTACTACCATATCATCAACATACACAATGAGACAAGTAATCAATCCTTTGTTATGCTTCACAAAAAGAGTATGATCTGAGCTACTCTACTTGTATCCAAAACCTTTCATTGATTTCGTAAACCTTCCAAACCATGCCCTTAGAGATTGCTTCAAACCGTATAGGGCCTTTTTAATCTGCAAACATGTTTTTCACCTTTTGATTACATATTACATCCAGGTGGTGATTTCATGTATACTTCTTCTTGAAGTTCTCCATGTAGAAAAACATTTTTTCATCGAACTGGTGTAATGGCCAGTCAAGATTCACTGCTAAGGATACAAGGGTACGGACAGTATTGATTTTTTCTAATGGTGTAAATGTCTCCATATAGTCAATTCCATAATTTTGAGTGTACCCTTTTGTGACTAGTCTAGCTTTAAATCTTTCAATGACTCCATCTGCCTTATATTTAACTGTGAATACCTATCTACACCCAACATGTTTCTTTCCTTTAGACAGTTCAACAACTTCCCAAGTTGAGTTCTTTTGAAGTGACTTCATTTCCTCATTCATAGCTTCCTTCCACCTAGGATCTCTTAGAGCTTCCTGCATGTTAGTAGGAATAAATACAACAGAAAATTGATTCATAAATCATGTACTTTCCTTTGATAGTCTATGATAGGATACATAATTGGTCATGGGATACTTAGGATTATAACTCATGAAAGGTTCATAGTTAGCTCTAGGTACACCTCTAGTGATTCGAGTAGGAAGGATTTTTTGAGGAATTTGAGATTCAAAATGTACATTGGGTTAGAAAAGGAGCTTTCCTTAGAAAATGATTGGTTAGATGATGGTACTTGTAGAGTTTCTTCCATCTGATTCTGATCATTTCCTCCATTCAAACTAATTTCTGGATGATCAAGAATAGGTTGTTCACACACCTCTGTCGTCTCCTCTAGACACTCACCACTTTTATCCAACAATTCACCACTTATATCTGAATGGTCTAAAGGAGGATTTAGATTCAGGGTCTGCAATTCATTTTGTCTCTCCCCCTGAATTGAAGACTCAGGAATAGTATAGTACATGTCATTTTCATGAAAGGTAACATCAAGAGTGATACACATTTTTTATGATGGGGGGTGATAGCAGCAGTAGCCTTTATGAAGGGATGCATACCCAACAAAGACACACAGTAGAGCTCTTAGTTCCAACTTATCTCGTAATGGTTTAGGAAGATGCACAAATGCCACACACCCAAAAATTCTAAGTGATAAGTTCAGAGTAGTAGGGGCACTTACAGTAGACTGGAGAACTTCATAGGGAGTTTGAAACTCTAGAGTGATGGAGGGTATATGATTGATGAGGTAAGCTGCACTATTAAGTGCTTTACCCTAATAACTAATGGGCATGTGAGCTCCAAACAAAGATGTTTGAACAACTTTAAGTAAGTGATGATTCTTGCATTCTGCAACCATATTTTGCTAAGGTGAATAAAGACAAGTCATTTGGTGAGATATTCCATGTTATTGTAAGTACTTCTTGAGTTCTTGATTAACAAATTCTCCACCATTATCCGTGAGAAGAACTTGTATGTGAGATTGGTATTGAGTGGAAATTATTTTATGAAATTTCTAAAACAAAAAACTAACTTCATTCTTTGATTTCATTAAGTAAACCCAAGTCATACGAGTATGATCATCAATAAATGAGACAAACCAACGTAATCGATTCAAGGAAGAGTTTTTAACCGATCCCCATACATCAGAGTGAATCAAATTAAAAAGGTGCTGGACTTTTATTCATGCTTAATGGAAAAGGAACACGATGACTTTTTGCAAATGCATAAATATCGCACTTAAAATCCGCAGTATTTAATTGAGAAAATAAATTTGGGAATAATTTTTTTAAATATCCAAAAGATGAATGACCCAAGCTCCTATGCCATAACCATATTTCAGAGGATTTATTAATCTGATTTGTTAAAACAACATTGTTGATTTTCTTTGCTGAAAGAGTTTGAGCCAACTGATGTGAACTGGTAGGTTTCAAATCCAAAAAATATAGTTTCCCTCTTCTAGTACCGTAACCAATCGTCTTCTGAGTTTGAATGTCCTTAAAAACACAATGGTTAGGCCAAAAAATCACAACACAAGACAATGCATATGTTATTTGGGCAACAGATAATAAGTTATGGTTGAGGGAAGGTACAACTAAAACAGAGTCAAGATTCAGATTATCTGAAAGAGGAATTGAACACTCTCCAATCACTGGTGAGGGATTGCCATTAGCATTACAAACTGCATGTGTTTTTAGACTGTTTCATTGATTGAACATACTGACTATCAAAGATCATGTGGTCTATTGCATCAGAATCAATTATCCATGTACTAATATTACTATGTGATACAGAAGTATGGAAGACCTTACCAATGTTACCTAAAGTTACAATCAAAGAGGAAGCTTCTGCAACATTAGTGGAAGGTTTGGTTTTAGCAACAGAGGTTTGGTGGTTTGGCTTTGAATTACGTTTGCGTGGTGACTTTGCTGGATCCCACAAATCTGGATAGCCAATTAACTCATAACATCGTTCCTTCCTTTGTATGACCTTTCTCACCATTATGAGTGCACAAACGTTCAGGTTTGGTATCACATATCTCATACTTGCTCTTCTGAGATTACTTTTGGTCAGATTTTATCTTTTGAGTGGGTTGTCGAGACTGGATTTTATCGCATCGAACCATTAGAGCAGAAGATTCAGGATTGTTAGGTTCATCATTCAAGGTAATTTGGCGTACAACATCTCGAAGAACATAGGCATAGGTGTCATCAAGATCCATTGAGAGATCCTTTCGAAGAACCTCTCCCTTGACTTGTTTGAACTCAATATCTAGGCCACTAAGAAAAATGTGCACCCTTAATCGTGTAACAGATTTCTTTTAGGTGGCAATATCATCAGGGTCCTTCATGACAATCTTATTATGATGGTCTAATTCTTGGAAAATTTCAACCAGTTCACCACAATAAGTTCATAAAGGTCGACCAGCTTGTTTGGTAGTAAAAGCACGCTAATTTAGTGTAGAGAACTAAAGGTGGAGAACTTCTATAAGGGACGATTTTAGTCCAAAGAAGCAGGAAACACAAAGAAATCATCGAAAAATCCATCAGAATATAAGATCAAGCCTCTACATCACAAGAACATTCGATAAAAGATAATCAGGGAGATTTAGAATTATAAACCCATTGTTTTCGTTTCATTTTTTTCATTGTATGATTGATTTCGTATTCGATCATATGTAATTAATCATCCAGTTAGTATTTAGGTTAACACTTTGATATGATTTGATTCCTTTGTTAATGCAATTGGTTTAATTGATTATTATGATATGATTACGTGTTTTATTGATAATCTAATTTCATACGTAGAGATTAAGAAATCCTAGTGTTAATAGATCTTCCGTAATTAGAAGGAGTTGATTGCAATCCTAAAGATAGGATGACATATACCCTTCAGATTATGGTCTAACCTAATAGAGGGACTCATAAATCGATAACACAATCTTATAAGATTTAAATTGAGTAATTTGGTTAGAGACCTTAAGATTAGTTGTCAGTAGACTCAAGATCAGTGACTAGTATACCATATGAGTCTCCACGGTCTAATTAATCAACAAAAAATTGCATGATAAAAGATCAATCTATTAAGGTTTTAAGGAGCCTAGATACTAATTTCTAATAACTATAGTTTTCTAAGTGAATTTCACTATCTCTGAGTTCATTATTGTTTACTATTTCTTTAATAGTTTTAGTTTTTATTTTCTTTTTATTAAAAATCTAAAATCAATCCTTAGGCTAGATAATAGGGGAAGGTTAAGTACTAGTATTCATAGTCTTCATGGGATCGACTTGTACTTGTCAGTACTAGGTACAGTTACGCCATGCACTTGCGGTTTATTACATAATTGACCAACTCACAAAATATCTTAATCAAGTTTTTTGTGTCGTTGTTGAGGAATTTGATATTAGGAAAGCCTGAATGATATTAATCTAGCCATTTTCATTTTATTTTGTTTTATCTTTGTTTTTATTTTCTTTTCTTTTGTATTTAGTTTATTTTATTTAGTTTATTTTCTTGTATTGTATCTTATTATATTTTTGGCTTATTAACTGAATTATCTTTTGAATTTCTTTATTTGATCTTGAATTTGTAGTTTATTGTAGGAATTACGACTCATTGCCATATCTACAACTCACAATGGAAAGATAAAGTGGACAGTTTTTTTATAGGAGCTAGGATATGTCTTTGCAAAATATGACATAACTATGTGGGAGACTGAACATGTGCTATCATCCTTATGGTGCAATGTACGAGAATCATTACAATTCAGAGTGGAGCAATTCATACACTTATCGATGGGATGATTATGGTCCAACTGGATATCTACGTCACTAAGTACCTCTAGTTCATGAGCCAACTTTGGAAGATAAATTAGTGGAAGCCCTTCCTGAAATGAAAGCTGACATGTTTTTGAGAGTAAAGAAAAGACAACGATGGGTTTCATGAATGGAGGGACAATTCAAAAAGAGCTTCTAAAGGAAAAAGAAAGTATTACAGATCGACTAATAGAATGCCTTACTAAGAGAGTAGCTAGTTAATTTTAATTCGATAAGAGACTTCCTTCACTTGCATATGATGAGTATAATTTGAGCTTCCAATTGTCTCAAAGTGAAGAAGAGACAACAATCAAGTTCATGAATAAAGATACATTTCAAGAAGGTGACGAGGTAATTATTGCTCTAAGAGATATGATAATTGAGTATATTCAAGATTCAAACATGAAGCATAAGGAAACAGAGGCTTATATACAGAGTGTGGTGAATTAAATTGATCAATTGATGGATATATTATCTGACAAAATGAAAAGGAGTTTTTCCAATGCTACTGAAACTAATACTATCGACAAAGAGGCAATCTCCTATAGTAGTGAAGAAGAGCTTCCTGAAGAAGAAGACAAAGAAACCTCCATCCAAGAAGAGGAAGTAGAGAAGTGGCAGAAGATAGCTGAAGAGGATGAGCCAAAAGCCTTTGTCCAGGAGGAAGAAGAAGAAGAAGAAGAAGAAGAAGAAGAAGAAGAAGAAGAAGAAGAGGAGGAGGAGGAGGAGTGGATAGAGGTGACTAAGGAAGAACTGGTGGAGGAACCAAGTAAGGAAACTACTGATGAGATGTTGGTAGTAACCTTAAGTATGGAGGGCTCCCACTCCCTCAAGGACAAACTCTTTGAGCTAGCTGATGATATAGGGAGTTTTGTTATTCCTTACAATTTTAACAGTTTGTTGTTAAAAAGGGCATTAATGAAATCTATTGGTTTTATTAGTCTAATCTATTATGTCTTTCTGATTATCTTACAACAAGTGGCTTACTTATGGGCTACAAAACCTTATATAGAGAAAAGGATACAAGCAAGTCGTCAATTATTAATCCAGGATGACATTAAACGTGCATGGTATGTCAAGCTACCGAAGTTAAAGAAGCGTTGCATGAGAGGGAACCTATGAGTTTGTCTTAATTTTATTTCAATTATTTTTTTTCCTTCATATTAGTGTAGGGTTTTATTTTTTATGTTATTTCTTTTGTTTCTTTTTATCCTTTTCTTTTTTATTTAGCAAGGATGTTAGTTTCATATTGGCTAGATCAGAATCATATAAATTATCACAATTAGGAAAGTACCAAGAAACTCTCTCACTCATCATACATGTTTATATTGTGTACATTGAGGACAATATACAATTTTAGTATGAGGATCGGTTTAATGAATTTTTAACAATTTTCTTTATTCTTATTATAATCCTGTTTATAATATTTTATAAACTGATATCATGAGTTAGATGAGATATGTCCATGAGTACTATATGTTATTTTTGAATATTAATTTGCATTGGTGTGCAAAAAGATGATGCTTAGAATAAAAATAGTTTTCTAAGTCATATTTTTCATAATCATTGAAATTTTCAAGTTGAATGAAATTTGCATATTATTTACACACACATATATACACCTTTTTGTGAGCTTTTGAGCCTAAATAGCAAATTTTCAAAATTTTTTTAGCTCTGTTTATTCTTTCATGTGTGTGATATCGTACATAGTAGCATAATTCTAAAGCTTGCTTTTATTATGCATATTGAGACCATTTTTATTGAATTAGAAGTATTAATACAATGAAGGCACTTAGATTCACTAACTTGCTTAGCCTATTTCTTTGAATTCTCCATACACAAAAATTTACCTTTAGGAATAACCAAATTGGGACTTAGCCTTTTTCGTTGTTTAAACCCAAATTATAAGCCTTTATCCCATTTTTTTGAAGACTTTTTATTGTTTTAAACCTTGAAGGTTAATTACATTATTTACTTGTTTGAGACATGAAATTTATGAAAGATCCAATAGTTGAATTGTGGTACTGATTGGAATGTTGAAAACAAAGAAGAAAAAATTAAAATCAAAAAGAAAGAAAAAAAGAATAAGTTTAGGGTACCAATATAGTTACACTGAAAGGACCTATATATACTTGTAAACAAGTCTTGAAATATATTTTGTAACAAATTTCCTTCAATTCAACCTTTTATTATCCTAACCATGCCATACCTAAGCCCCATTACAACCTTATAAAGACCTTTTGATTTTTGTTTCTAGTTTATACGTAAGTGGTGGAGATGTGATTTTATTGCAAGCCTATGGAAAGGATTTTACTATGCATTGATTGAGAGTTTTGATGCTTTTCATCCTAAACACTTGATCGCATTGAGTGAAATCTTAGTGAAGGAGCAAAGATATATGCTTTTGATTTAAATGTGATTATTATTAATATTACTTAAGAAATTAATTTTAGGACAACTTGATTTTGATTGTATGTTAATTGATTCAATAGGATATGATGATGTATAGTATAAATGGACAGGTTGAGATTGATTATGGATTGATGTAAAATTTATAATTTTGATTACGGTTTGCTTAAGGACAAGCAAAAACTTAAGTGTGGGGTTATTTGATAGATAGATATTTGACTATATTTTACCGCCCATATTTGATGTAATTTGCTTGATATTATATATTTTTATCGTATATCTGGTACTTAATTTGCTTTAAGGGTGTTTATAGGTGATAATTGCCTTTGTGAACTTAAATGAAAGGAATTCGGATGAAAAAGCATCGTAAAATAGGAAATTAACAATTTAGAAGGAGTGCGTTGCTTGCACTTTTGCATGCCTGTGCACTTTTGCAATATCTGATGATTTCTAATTATGCAAATTCCTGTGCACGATCGTGCACACGACTGTGCATAGCCCAAAAACTTAGATTTTCATATAAAAGCGATGTTTCAGAGGCAAATAAGAGGGGAGACTTTGGGAGGTGATTTATAGAGAAGGAGAACATCCAGAAGGAACAATTTTGGTTCAGATAAGCGGGAAACATGAAAAAACCATTGAAAGATCCAACAAAATAAAATATCAAGCCTCTACGTTGCAAGAACATGCAATATAAGACTGATAGTTGTCAATTGCATGATGTTTTAGGGTTTAATTTGTTATGTATTTAGTGTGAATTTGAGTGTTGAGTATG
>JAOTAY010000001.1:8262534-8272928 GCA_025629805.1 Erythroxylum baracoense
ACAACTTTAAATTATAACAACATATAATGAATTAATTATGATATAATAAAGTTATTGAGATGCATGTAATGGTATGACTAATTAGGACATTTAATCCAATTAACTGGGACATTTATATGAAAAGTTATAAGCATATTGTCATATATTCATGTTTCATAAAATTAATAAAATTTTCAATTTTTTCTTTTTAATATATGTATTATGTGACAACTTTAAATTATAACAACATATATTGAATTAATTATGTTATAATAAAGTTATTGAGATGTATGTAATGGTATGATTAATTAGGATATTTAATTCAATTAATTAGAAATTTGTATGAAAAGTTAATAACTTAACAAGTTAAAAGTTATTGTTAAAATTATGAATTACATTAATTACAAATTTTAACTTACTTAAATTATTTATTAATTATTTTAATAAATAATTAAAAAAAATTTGTGGTGGTGGGCCACGGGCCGGGCCAGTTAGATCAGCTCTCGATTCGGCCCTTCCACTATTTCACGGGCCAAGAGCCGGCCCGTGGCCCATCCACCCCCAACCTGTGGCCCATACTTCACGGGCCGTGGCTCGGTCAAATCGGGCCAAACTCGTTGACCGCCCGGGTTGGGCCCAAATTGACATCTCTAATTGTATCGTATGTTGGGAATCTACATTGGTAAAATTATTGGCGTCAATATAATACTCCCGACCTAAAGCACCAACTCCAATTTATCAAGCGGGCAGACAACTTTGATGCGAATAAAAAAGTTGTATTGGTTAATGGACTGAATTTTGTTATGTAAATTCCAATTTGAGTAATAGGGTTCAAATAAATTGAATTTGTTTCAATGCCGGTTAATCTAATATTAATTATTGTACAGATAAAAATAATATAGGAAAAATAAGAAAGTAAAAAATATAAAATTTTTTGTTCTATCAATATTTGACCCAAGTCCCCGAGTAAAGAGATAATTTTCTTATTACTATAAAAAAGATTATTTAAAAAAATAGTTTGATAACAATCCTCATAATCTTCCAAAAGTTATGCCTTGCAAAATCTACCCATATCATAAAGTTACATATAAGAAGTTTAAGTAGAGTTAAATTTTATTTCACGGAAGCCTAAAGTTATTGAAACTCTATTTTCACAAATATCTAATAACATTAAAACTCTATTTTTGTTTTCTTCGAAAATTGTTTCATGAGTCTAGCGCCTCTCCCACATTTGACATTAGTGCCAATTTCCTTCTGACTTAAAAATCTCTTCAACTAGTACAAGACTAACATCGATCCCATATCCTTATCCAGCTAGTTAGCTTCTAGGATTTAACTATTAATTAAGAATTCAAGGAATATCCCACAATTTTCTACTTTGACTTGAATTCTCCAACGTCTAAACAAGAATCACTCTCTACCACACCTACTCCTAAAGGTTTTAAGCAATGTTAGCATTTACCAATTTCAGGCTATGCTTGAATTTTCCTGCTAGTACTGGTTTTGTCAACATATCTATTAAGTTCTTAATTGTAGCTATCTTCTATATGAAAGCACCTTATCCTTAATAAAATCCCAAATAAAGCTCAACATGACCATTAATATGATTTAATCTCTCTTGATAGATATTTTTTTAGTCAGGCTTAATGCATTCTAACTGTTACTGTAAGTAGCAAAGTTTTGCATGTCCACACCTAAATTTTCAACTAAACCATACAATTTTATACCTTCTTTAGCCCCTTTTTTCAATGACATGTATTTCACTTTTATGGAAGATAAAGCAATTTTTGACTAAAGTGTTGTTTTCTAACTAACCACATATTCAAAGAGGATAAAGATATAACATCTTAATGATCTCCTTTTCAAGAGATCTCCACCATAATTAGAATCTGTCTAGCTAAAAAAACCACTAGTTTATCACCAAAATCATTAAAAAAAGCAAAAATTGCTCATACCTTTTAAGTATTATATAATCCACTTAACATCTAGCCAATGAGCTTCTCCAAGATTACTCATAAACTTACTTATCGAACTAATAACATGTGGAAGATTTAGCTTTGTGCAAACCAATGCATATATCCAACCCCCAATTACACTCAAATAAGGAACTTGATTCATGCACTCCTTCTTTGTGTTTGAACTACGTAATGCAATACAACAAGTTTAAAATGAATTGTCAAGGAAGTGTAAACTGAATTTGACTTATTCATTAAAAAGGTTTGTAGCATGTTTTCAATGTACTTTTATTGCAATAAGTACAAAAGGTTTACTCTCTTATATGTTTAAATATATCCTAAGATTTTTTAATATTGTGAAAAAAAAAAATCTCTTTCCCACTAAGTGACTCACTTGTACATATCATAGTACTATCTTCCTTCTGGCTTAAGTATTGAGAAATAGCCATTGATCTTACTATTGTCTTTCCTATTAAGATATAAATGTCATGCTGTAATTTTCTTTTTTTTCATAGTCAATACACCCTTTTCCAACTTAAGTTGTCCATTATCACTAAAAAGATTAAACTCTTTTATTCCAAAAGTAACTATAAACATCTTATTTTTTAAAACTTTAAGAATATATTAAACATCCAATGTTCTAACAATTCTATCATACGTTTTGATTTATATTAAACCATTGCCTTTGAATACACACTTCTCATAATTAACTAATATGATAATATCATTCCATTCTTTAAAAAATAGTATTGGTGCCAATGAGTATCATCCACTAATTTATAAAATCAGAATTACTCATAGTCAAAACAACATTACCTTTTTGATCATCTTCATTAGGAATCTATCAGACTATATTAACAGTTACTTTTTATTTAATCTTTGTTTTCCTCTTTTCCCTTCTCCCTTCACCACTGTGGATGGTCCTTTTTAAAGTGATTTTTATCTTATAGTTAAAGCATCAAACATATTTATCCTTCGATTTGGATCGTAATTTACTCCTATTTTCATAATCCCT
Source organism: Erythroxylum baracoense (assembly GCA_025629805.1). Classification (NCBI taxonomy): domain Eukaryota; kingdom Viridiplantae; phylum Streptophyta; class Magnoliopsida; order Malpighiales; family Erythroxylaceae; genus Erythroxylum; species Erythroxylum baracoense. The sequence continues at coordinate 8,265,484 of JAOTAY010000001.1, forward strand.
TTCCTTATTCCTTTGTTTGCTAATAACTAAACCTACATATGATCTAACTTTATATGTACCTAAAAAAATTTTCATCGATTTCTTAAACTACAGATGCTCCTTCAAATTATTAACAGAAATAGTGTCGACAATAGACAACATGGTATTAGCAAAATTGTCATATGAATTGGGTAACAAGCACTAAAAAGGATTATATTTGATCCTTATCTTCAATTTTAATCCCAACAACTTATAAATCTAAGATGATCTTATTTAATTTATTAATATGATCTTTCTTCTCTATACTTTTTATCGTCATTAAGGTACACAAATGGTGCATTTGATATAAATGATATTAAGTTATTTTTTTGATACTTACTTTCAATTCATTCTTATATTGAAGCAACAGTAGTTCCATTAACAACCTCTCTTAAATCCTCATCACCAGAACTTAGTAGTATTGCATTGTACATCTTTGATAGAATCTCTTCCTTCTCTAATGTGCCTAAATTCTCTAACAATTTTCTTCTACTTTCAATGCTATTACTCGTTGTTTTTGTTGCCCAGAGGTGTCCTAGGCGGGTCTCAACTATAGGAAGGCACATTTAAGCCATCCACACCTAGACTAATCCCTGCTCGAGCCGGGTAGGTCTCTTGTGGGAGGCAAAGCTCTAGCTCCAAGTTTTAAATGGCCGCATACATGAGAGGAGTTTGAACCCGTGACCTCACTTAAGCCAGGAGAGTCCCTTACCAATTCACCTGCGCCCTGGGGTTTGCTATTACTCATATTTAATGAATAAGAACCACTCTCATCTTTACCATAGAATCCATTAAATTTCTTAATATTGAACTTTTAAAGAGATATCTTGATAGCAAAATCTTAGCATTGATATTAGGATTGTTACAAGTTTAGTTAGAGAATACATTTAGGTTTGTAAATCTTTATCTTAATACGAGAAAAAATATTCACTGAATTTTACTTGTCTATGCAAAAGTTAAAAGTCAACATGCAATTAGTTTGTTTTTTAGTTAGCTTAATTAACTTTTATCTTGATGAGAAATTTTTATACATGATTATGAGTTAGTTATTTGTAATTTTACCAAATTTTTTATAAGTTGATCCATATATATAGAAACACATAACTTGAAAAATAAAAAATCAAAATCATAACTTGGAAAATACAAAATCAAATCAAACTGTTGTGCTCATCTTAAAGTTTCTAAGATCCTGTGATGTGTTTGGTTAATTGGTCCATGGTATCATAGCAATATCTTTCTTCTTATGTAAAAGATTTTGATTGAACTTAAGTCAAATTAAGTTGATATTGAGATAATGCAAACATTATTTGAAATACGAAGAACAAAAAGCATAATTAATCTAGACACAAAACAAATATGAGGTTTAATTCTAGGTTTCTAAAAACAACGAAAGGAAAAATAATCACCAAGGAAAACACGTGTGATGCATGTAAATTTAATTTTTCTTGGAAACTTAAGCATAGGGGCACACATCTTAGTTTTAATTTTCAAAAACTTAAAACAAACCTTAATTAATTATTGCCATATTTTGTATTAGGAAATTCTTAAAGCAAGTTTTAAGCCTTAATGTTATAAAATCAATAACAATTGAGTAACTTTAATCAAGTTAAACAATTAAAGGAAATTATGATACTACTATTAGAAAACTTACCATGATCTAATCATGGGCGTAGTGAAAATATAAATTTTTTATAGTTTCCTAAGAGGATCTTAATGATTTAATAAGTTAAAAAATATTAATCATAAAGGTAATTCAATCATAATTGATTCAAATTTCTACAAAAAATTCTTCACAAAGTGTCAACCACAAGCTATCCACGTGTCCAACCACTAACTCTATCTATATAGTAAAGAAAAGAACTCCAAATTTTGATAGGTGAAAATAGAAGTGCTGGCTCCCTTATGCCTTCCTCTTATTTATAGAGAAATACAAAAGAATTCTTTTCTTATTAGTATTAAATTTCTACTTATAATTAAATTCAAACTCTAATTATAATTATAATTTAATTTTAATAAAATCAAATATCTCATCTTTGATCACTGAAATTTCTCAAACTTCACAATTAAGTTCAACTTAATTTAAATCAATTTTCTCTTTTTAATTGCTCATTTATATATAACCCATTATGTTCTTAATCTATCAGTATTAATTATAAATTAAAATTTTAATTCATAATTAAAATTACATAAATCAAAACTTCTTTTAATTTAGCATTTAGCATTATAGATGCAATAAGTCACGGCTACCTAGATATTATGAATATCAAAGTAGTTAGATTAAATCTATTCATGCATAGTTATGATGTATAATTTAATCCTTTCATCATCTAACGTTTCAAATAGGATAAAGTATACCAAACATATATTAACACCATGCAATTTCTCGTATCAATATAATGAAATTATATGCATGAAAAAGGTTTTGTTTAACTCTAGTTATTGATCTTCATAATCTAAAATAATATTTTCAACTCGTTGGATAATTAAATTAGATTAAACTCATTGATTCCTAAATGAATCATATTTCAAATAAAAATTTAATTTGATTTAAAAGTAATTTTTTATTCTACAGAAAACTATTTCCAATTATCTTGACTCCGTTAATTAAATTAATTGAAAAATAATTTTTAATAAATTGTGCTTACTTTTTAAAAATTTTAAAGTAAGGCATTCCAATCTGATTAGAAAACCATTTCTAGTCTAAGTAGATAAACTTTTTTTCTGTTAGAACATTATTTTATAATATTAAAGAAAACTACTTTCAAAATTAAAGAAAACCATTTCTAGTCTAATTAGATGATTTTTTTCAAAATTAAGTAAAAACTTTTAATTTGGTTAAAAAATTCTTTTTATTATTTATTTGGAGATTAACTTCTTAATTAATTGCAAAATTTTTCCTTAATAAATTAAAATTCTACTTTAAAAATATTAAAGAAAGTTTATTTTTATTAATAAATGACAAAAATTTCCAAATTTATTCAAGAAAAATATCTTTTCCAATAAATTAAGAAAAAATTCAAATTTAGTTAGGAAAAATATCTCTTTTAATAAATTACAAAACCTATAATTAACAAATAAAGAAATAATTTTTAAATAAATAAATAATAATGTTCTTAAAATAATAAAATTAATTTATTTCAACCAAATTAAAGTAAATAAATTTTAACTAAGAAATACATTTCTTAATTTTAATTATTAAGAAAATAACTTTCTTAATTTTGAGAGATTAAATTAATTAATTTTAATTTAAATGAAGTTTAATTAATTTTATTCTAAAAACAAAATTTCTAAATTTTAATTCAAATTTTATTTAATTATTAATATTAATCATGAAAAGAAAAAATAAATTATATAATTATATAATTTTTTAAAATTTTATAACAATTTTAAATCTTATTTGGAAACTTAAATATTTTATTTTAAATCAAAGGTAACTTTATTCATCTTTAGATTATTTTAATCCAAAATCCTAAAGACATTTTTTTTATTGTGATATTTTCACTTATGTTTTTATATTGTGATATTTTTCTTTCAAATAAAGACAAAAATTTATTTGGTTGTTAATATCATTTATTGATAAAAATTGCATATTAGACAAAACTTAAAGATAAATTATTTTAAATTAAAATTTATTTTAATCTCTTATGTAATATTTACTAACAAATTTTTAATAAAATTATTATATATTATTAAAATAAATAATTTAAAAATTGGCTTTTATTTATAAATTAATATTTTAAAAATATATTTAATTATTAAATCAAATTTCATTTAGATTTATATTTTTGAAGATATTTAAAATTTAAAAATATTTATTAATATTTATTTAATTAAATTAAAAATTTTAATAAAGTTATTAAGTAAAATTATATTTTTCAAAATTCTTATTATTAATTAATTAAATATATAATATTAAATTAACTTATTCATAATTATGATTAAAATTTAATATATTAATTATTTAAATAATATAAATTTAGTTGATAGAATTAAATTTTGAAAAAACATAAACATAAAACAAACACAATTTTTTATGGTTTTTATATTTTTTGAAAACTGAAAAAATTAAAACTAAAAACAGAAAACTCAGACATACAATTTTTAATTAAATTTTTAAAAAACAGAAAATTAAAAGTAACAGTAGAAACAAAAGGACCGTAAAAGATTGCTTGGTTTCAAGTCCGTATTTTGTTGTGATTTTTAATTTTAGTTTTTTCTTCTTTTAAATAAAAACAAAATTCTATTTGGCCGGCGATCCCAATGTAATTATGTTTTTATTATAGATAAAACTTAAAAATAATATTTTTAATTAATTAATTTTATTTAATTTCTTATATAATATTTATTAATAATTATAAATAAAGTTTTTTATTTTATTAAAATAAATAGTTTCTAAATTAATATTTACTTATGAATTAATGTTTATTTATAAATTCATATTTTTTTAAATATATTTAATTATTAAATAAAATTTTTACTTGAAAATTTTATTTTTGAAGATGTTTTAATTTTAATTATATTATTACAATCAATTTAATTTAATTTAATTAAAAAAATAAAAAATTATATTATTCATATTTTTATTAATTAAATATATAATATTAAATTAAATTATTCATAATTCTTATTAATAATTAATATATTAAATTATTAAATAATATATTTGTTTGATAATAAATTAGATTATAAATAAACAAAAAAACTGAAAATTTTTATAATTTTCGTAAACTTTTAAAAATTAATAATTGATTCAGTTAATGATATTTGAAAACAATTTTTTAAAATTTTATTTCTCCTTAGTTGCTGATTTTCTGAGTTAATACTAATTAAGAATAATAGAACATTATCCCTAATCACTTTAAGAAGATGAATCATATATTAATAACTAAATTATCTCTATATAGTTCTCGCAATATCCGGTGATTATAACGAGGTTACCCTTAACTATAATAGGTTATAAATGGTATTAAAAAAAGTTAGTCATATATAAGATACTTTGATAATCTCAAGTCAAACAATCACTTATAAACTTATGACAATGAGAATTTTTAGACATAAAAATAATGTTTTAAATGAATTTCTCAATTGAGATCATTTTAGACAACTTATTATCTAACAAACATTTACACATTTATTTAAGTATCTTCATACTTTAATCTATAAAATCGAATACCTCGTTTATAAGGAAGAAACATAAATATATTAAATTTTCTTTTCTCTACTAATATTCAGCCTCAATAGAACAATGATTAAAAATAATGCATATATGCAATATAAATCTTATAATTAAGATTTTATCATAATTTTTTTATATTTATCTCATGAACTTTAGTGTATATAATAAAAAATACTTTTAAATAATTATGTAACTAAATAACAATCGGGGTAAAGATATAAACTAACAAGTATATTATATAATAAAGAATACTTTTAAATAATTATGTAACTAATAACGATCAGCGTAAAGATATGAACTAACAAATTGACTATAAAGAGGCTTTAAGAGACAACAAATAACGACGGAAGATGATCTCCATGCGGTTAGACATGTTAATGGGTCGGGTCGGATCGAGCTCAGGTTGTCCTTAGCCCAGCCCCCTCTCCTATGGTGGCCTGAGGGTCGATTCGTGGCCTTTGCGGGTCAGAATGAGCCAGCCTGTGGCTCGACCCGCCCATTTATTTTTAAAGGAAAAAATTAAAACGTCGTTTTGGACAAAACAATGTCCTTTAGGAAAAAATAGGCGGGTCATGGGCTTGGCCGGTCCGTGGCTCACGTTAGCCAACCATGGTCGACCGTGGCCAGTCTGGGCGGACCGTATTCGGCCTGTGGTTCGACCCTGACGAACCATAGTTGGCCCGTAGCCCGCCCATGGTCCTGCCAACAATGGGACAGTTCGGGCCGAGCCGGGCGGACCGAGCTATAATTGCCATCCCTACATGTGGTGGCTATGGATGAAACCCTCCCTAGTACCTTTTTTAGTTCAAGGAATAGAATAGTTATTTTTATAGATAAAAAAGATAAGTAATAGAATATAATATGTATTACTTTATTTGATTTATTGTTAAAGAATTTCTATGCTAATGTTTATTTTGAAAATATAAATTTAAAATGACAAAGGAATAGTCAACAAAAAGATCAAAATATCCTTATTATTATTATTATTGTTGTTGTTGTTATTATTATTAAGTTTATTATTCTTATTAATTATTACTATTATTATTATTATTATTAATTTTCTACTTACTATTATTCTTATTATTAATAAAAATAATTAAATGCCTTATTATTATTAATTTTCTTCTTCTTCTTCTTAATAATAATAATAATATTATTATTATTATTATTATTATTATTCTTATTAATTTTATTATTGTTAATAATAATAATTATTATTATTATTAAATTTCTACTTATTATTTTTATTAATTATATTAATGTTATTATTATTATTATTAATTTCTTAAGAAGAAGAAGAAGAAGAATTAATTAATTAAGTAATAATAATAATAATAAATAAATAATAAGAAGAAAAAAAAGTGAGAAGGATAAATTTGTATTCAATAAAAATTACTTATTCTTAGAATAGATAAAAATAGGAAGAGATCGTTTTTAGTATTCCCTAAAATTAAAAAATATCTATTCTTATGATTAATTATTATGTGAATTGTTTCTAATTAAACACAGGCTTCACTAATATGCTAGGAATAGAATAACTATTCCGTTCGAACCCAACATGCCATTACCATCGTAAATGTTTACCACTGAAAAACCCTTTTTGTCTTCACAAATACTAAATGTTTTTAAGTTAATATTAGCACAATTTAGCTTAGATAAAAAGATGTTTAAAACTAAAATCCTTTTTTATGATGAGAAAATTCTGATTTGACAACAAAGGGTAGAAACAAGCAATGATAATTCAGTTTCCTACACTTGAAATTTTTGATCCAATCCAAGCACTATAGTCGTCTAACGTAAAACCGGCCGATTTTCATTGCATCCGAAATTCCACCACATGGTCTTGCACATCAGAGCAGAAAACACTTACCAACAGGTTTAATAAAGGTGCCCCCAAAGTTCAATATTTTCTAATTGTTGGTCCTTCTCAGGAATCGTTGTCAATTGGCATTTAACTGTTCTGAATTAAGCACTATTCTGAATGCATCAACCAAAACCTTTTCGTGCACATTATATTTAGGTCATCTCTAACCTACTCCTCCAAAATAGAGTAAGATTTTCTCGATTTTAAAAATGCTATAGTATTTTTCACTCCAATCTACAACTCTATTTTCACACAAAAAAATATTATCAGCATACTCTTTTATACCTTTCATTAATGATTATTAAAATTGCTTTATAAAATTAACCCAACTTTTCTTTTTTGTGTATATTTTTATTCACAATATTATTATTGTTATATTTTTATGTT
>JAOTAY010000001.1:8273028-8285733 GCA_025629805.1 Erythroxylum baracoense
TTAAATGTATGTGATGCCATGTGAAGTCTGTAGAGATTGCACGTAGCGCTCCCTTATCTTAGGATATGTGTCGGGATAACCTACAGGCGTTCCGGTGCGTACCCTAGGATAATGGGGTGTTACAGCTCTGGCTCTCCTAAACCTAGCTTTTAACTGAATGAGTAGGGCATCATGTTGATGCCAGCTCCTAAATCTGCAAATGCTCTGTCTATCTGAACTCTATAAACACTGCACGGAATAAAAAAAATCTCCTGGGTCTTCTTTCTTTTATGCTATAAGTGAGTTTCCTTTTGATATGTATTCTTTAACCTCTTTTTTCGCCGGTTCCTTTAACGTGAGTTTTGTTCATAGTTGATTGGTTATATCCGACATCTCACTTAACTTAACCTCCTTAGAATTCCTTATTGCTCTGTTTGAAGATGACTTCCGTTGGGCAAAAATCTGATATGGAAGTCCAAGTTGAAGCTCTTTGATCGGCTCACTTACTAGCTCACTTGGGAAGACTTCCACAACAGTTTATCAAGTTGAAGCTCTTTGATCAGCTCACTTACTAGCTCACTTGGGAAGACTTCCACAATAGTTTGTCCTTCTCTCTTAGCTCTGTTTTGCTCCTCATTCTCGCTGTCCTTTTCTCTGTTCGATTAATGGCCAAGATTCTTTCCTTCAAATTAATTTCAGTGTTGCTCGATAGGTTACCTACATTTCAAGAATATAATGTGTTAGTGAGTTGCCCTACCTGAACCTCCAGATTATGGATGGAAGATGCATGATTCTTCGAGATTTGGTCAAATTTCGCTTCCATCCTTTTCTGATTCTCTTCCTGGCTGGCAAACATGCTTTTTTGATTCTCCTCTTGAGCTGCCAATTTAGACCCCAACACTTTCATCATCTTGTCCATTTTGAATTCTTCGATTCGAATCTTATTAAAAACCTGGTGGGCCTTGTGATCTTTGCTGGCCACCTGCATTATTATTACTCTAAGAAAAATTTGAATGGTTTTTCCATCCCGGATTATAAATATTAGGGTACGGGTTATTCGTATTACCTCTTTGCAGTTGGCCCATGTAACTTACCTGTTCAGTACCACCAGCTCCTAATAGGAAACACTTCGCTAAGTCATGGTTACTGTTCCCACACAACTCACATTAAACTTGTATTGCCTTAGCTATTAAGGTAGATGCTCCTTGCATGTTGTTCAACTGCTTCGTAAGAGCCATGATCTAAGCCTGCAAGACAGTAACACAGTCAATGGGTATCATACCTTTTTGTTCCTTCTATCCCTGTCTGCTTCTCTCGCTTGACCACATGCAACTATTGCTCGCCAACTCCTCCAAAAGATCGTGAGCTGCTGCTACCATCTTCCTTATTAATAAACCTCTAGCTTCTACATCGATGGTTCCTTTGGTGCTCGGATTCACTACATTGTAGAATGTCTGAAGTAGGAATTCTCTCGGTAGGTTGTGACGGGGACAACTTCTTTGAAGTTCTTTAAATCTCTCCCAAGCTTCGTAGATAGACTTCTTGTCATTTTGCTAAAAATTTGTTATCTCCTTGATAATCTTTGTCATCTTCGTTAAAGGGAAATACTTGGTGAGGAATGCTTCAGTAAGTTGCTCCTAAGTCGTAATCTGGCCTGAATTCAACGAGTTGTACCACGCTTTAGCTCTATCTTTCAAGGTGAATGAAAATAGTTTCAACTTTATCGCATCGTCAAACATTCTGTTGAATAGGAATGTGTCACAAATCTCTAAGAAATGTACGATGTGGGTATTTAGATCCTCATTAGATAGCTCGTAGAACTGCACATTATTATGTAGAATGTTGAGTAGCACCGACTTTATCTTGAAATTGTTTGCTTGAACCACCAATCTCGCCACTCCTTCAGGACTAAATCTTGGCCTCATGAAATCCATCAGAGTCCTCTCCGGTCCTCCTTGCTCTCCTTCTTCAGCCATATCTTGTTGTGAAAAGTTTAGACACTTTGCCCCTTCTTAACTCTCTTTCGTTTCTCTTAATTTCGGGAAATTCGTCTTCACTAACTTATTTTGTTCTTCATGTGCTTCTTGTCTTCATGCACCTATAATTACACAAGGAAAAGTATCAAAATTATTAAATCAAAGTAATCTAAATTAAATAAGATGCTAAACAATCAATCCCTGGCAATGGCACCAAAAATTTGTTTGTGCGTAATTATGCAACACAAACTACTCATTTTATGCTTAAAATCGTAAGTGAACGGGTCATGACTTGTAGTTAAAAAGAGTGGATATCGATCCCAAAGGGATTGATACCCAGACACCACTCAATTTATACAAAACTTTGTTTAAGAAACAATATTGCTTAATGCAAATAATTTGAAAAATTAAATTAAAATTAAGAAAAACTAAAACAAAGCAATAGACAATACTAAAATGCAGACAAATCAGAATTAAAGAATCTAAAAACTAAAGATTGCTTTTTCCCTATTTTGTCGCCCTCCTATTTTATTGATTGAATTGTGTCTCACCCTAGATATCCCAATGTATTAACTACCCTCCCTCAAGGTGCAATTAATTGTCCCTAATTGAATTAAAGGGAATCAATTGGATGATCTCTCAACCTACCCAATGACTCTACCGATTCAACTAGCTATTAAACTATCCTATGGGTGATCAATTGACTAGCTGAGATCTCTCTTCTAACTATTCAATTAATGCCATGATTATATGTCTATCGATCGCTAACTCTCGTTGTACAATCCTACATAATTAATCTCACTCACTCTCTCGATTTATTACAAGATAACAAATAAAATTACCAATCATCAAAGACAACTTCATTCAATTCAATAAAATAGGAGTTCTAATAAAATAGTTCAAAAGCAATCCCTAAAACTAAATCAGCCACTCATGGTCTCCATAACATCATCAACATTCAAACAATCCATCTTACAAAGATTAGAAGAAAGAAAAGCACAGAAAATTGGATAAAAGGAACTTCTTCTCTTTTTTGCAAAAATCTGGAATTTTGGACGTTGATGTGCTATTTTCCCGAATCTTGATGATAATCCTTGACTTCAAACCTTCCTCAAGGCTCCAAAATTGTGTTCTTCACTCAAGGATGGTGTTTCTATAGAAGGGTGGTTTCGTCCTTTCCTCAAAATGGAGTTTTAATTATGGTTTTATAGTCTAAAAGACCTAAATTTGATGAAGCCTCGTATAATCCTTCAGACTGTAATTCCCACGATCATGGGAATTGGCCATAGAAAACTTCCTCTTTTCTTTTCTTCTTTGATCTTTAGTTCAATCTCCAAGTTGCTCTATCTTCTTACCTACATAAAAATAGTCAATTTTTACCCTAAATTAACATCAAACATAAAAGAATAACAATGGAAATTAAACAAAATGAAAACATAAAAATGAATCCTAAACTACAACAATAATCAACAATTATGCAGGACAACACATGTCAATTACCTAAAAAAACATATTCTAATACACACCTATCAGTTTCACATAGCAAGTAGATGGTGTTTTGATGACTAATTTTTCACTCATCATTCACTTACCTTCTTTTCAGATTGTTGAACCTTTTATAACACATTATGTCTTTGCCCTTGGAGTTGCACAGCTTGAAATACCCATTTGATTTGATTTTAAGATTATATTTGGTAGTCATTAAGAAATTAAAAATGCTTTAACTTGTTCATGCTAGTAAGATTGCCTATACCAGTTATTGTAGCTAAAAGTTATTACTTTCTTAAGCGTACATTTGTTTGGGTAAAAAGCTAAACAATTCATAGTTAATGTTTCTTGGCTCTTTGATTACCCAAGACATTTTCTCAAATGCCCTTACCAATATTAACATGCACCCGAGAAGAAAGTTTGCACAGTCATTCTTTCTTGCACCACAAGACAATGGATATTTTTTCCTGAATGATGTTTTCAGATATGTGGAAGATGGTGAACAATCATCAAAATAGTGTTGTTGATAACATTCCAACATTTCCTCTAATCCCAGATCCTGGTATGAAATCACTGTTGCAACCACCATTTCTTTTACTTGTCTTGTCTGCCTTGTATCTTTTCACTTCCGCCGATAACAACTTTTTTCTTTAAGTTTTTTTTCTTACAAAGACTTCTCACATTCCTAATCCTTCTATGCTAGAACCTAAAACTTCCATTTCCCAAGAGGATAAAATTGTTAATGAGGATGCTAACTCTGTAGTAGGCTCCTACAAACAGTTAATCCATGAAAAAGAAATTGGCACTGAATCCCAATCTCATTCCAACGTAAATGGTGTTCTCATAGTTGTTGAATCAACTTCTTCAACCCAAAAGGATTCTTCGAAAAGATTTAATTATATCCATAATGAGTTTATGCTTAGAAGACTTTTTAATTAAATTAATTCCTGTGAATAACATCTACATGTGCATTGATTCTTATCTTAGGTTAAAGTGGCCAAGGGGAGTTTAGCAACCACTCAGGTTTATTTACCTACCAGTACTACAAAATTGGCTCCAAACAAAACCAAGAATCAGGCTGCAACTGCAACAATACGTCCCACAGAGCTGGAAGCAACAGTGCTGAGTGACATTGAGAGCCCTAAAACTAGCAGCATTATTGAGGAAGGTATATTGTTTTATGTTTGTTTTTCATTTATCAGTGTGTGGCTTTTTGGTAATTGTGATGGTTTTTATTTAAAAGTTACTTTAAAAGATGGTTTGTGTGTTTAATGACATGTATATTCATAATCATGCTTTCAGAAGGACATTAGATAGGAAATAATTAGATGGATGAAATTGTTGATTGTTTCTATTTTATATTTATGAATATTTTGTTTAATAATGGGTCTCTAAATACTATTTTCTACTTGCAGTTGAGGGTCATTCCATATACATCTGAAACTTGCCTTTCAATATAACGGCTTCTTAGCTTGAGATGGAATTCAGGACATTCAGCCCAATCAAGGAAGGAGGTATATAAGTTAGGTATAACAAGGTTGGCCTCAAGGAATTTTCTTAACTTATAATGTTCATGTTATTCCTACTTATCTAAGAACAATATTTTGGATATAAAAGTAATAGGGATATTGCTTTGGTTTTATGGAATTCCTTTCTTTGAGATCAATGCAGGATGCAATTCAGGTTTGTCCATTCCTTATCAACAATGGACTTCTTAGTGGGATTACTTAGTAGGGTTACTTTACAGTCTTAGACATTGGACATTAAGGTTTGATGGTCTCTTGTTTATAGGTAATGCTTCAAATTAGTATCATTTTTTAAAAACTATTTGTCATAAAGAATGAAAACACGACCTTGCTAATATATCAGCTCCATAAGAATCAAAATGGTCTGTTAAATTAGTGATATCTCTAGTTTTAGTTTATATAATATTGTTCAAGTAATGGAAATACCCCAGGCAGCCACTAGAAATGAATTTTTGGGGAGAATTCAAATGCTAATCAACAAAAGGAGCCAAATAGGACTTTGCAAAAAGGAAAAGGTTTTAAAGTTTAATTTCGAAGAGGCTAGAAGGTCTTGTTGGTTTAGGATCTCATACTTGTCCAATAATTTGCAGCAATGAAATGCACATTATACCAAAGAATATTTTCAATGCTATTCCTTTGATTCGAAAATTGGAAAATTCATCCCCCATGTTTCGAGGATAAATTTGTAGAAGGTGGAAAATTCTCAACAATAATGTAGAGTTGCATTAAATATTCAGGAGATGTCACTTTTATGCTTTCTACGATGAAGGTTCTGAGGCTAGAATTTTTGCATTAAAAATCCGTATGTTTTGTGGGTAATTGTTAATCCTTTATGCAGGGCCATTGAAGGAATTACATTCCAGAATGCCATAATGTGCATTAGATTGGTATAGCAACAATAAATGTTTCGGGCTTGATATAGACATTAACTAATCTGTGCATGACCTTTGTCATTACCCAAACCAATATTTTCATTATTCCGAAAGGTTATTTCAGAAAGTTAAGCGAGCTTTGTGAAAATTATGACTTATCAGGAACAATTTTGGTGAGTAGTTTGGAAAACTTTTTATTTACGGCCATAAGCATTTAATCTAAGCTGAATCACCTTTTGTACTTTGACTTATAAATGACTTCCAAGTTGATAAAATTCACTTTAGATAGTCAATTAAGACCCATCCATATTTATGTTGTTTGTTTTTCTTCCTAATGAAGGTGCTTGTTTTTCCAAATGCAAGTGGTTCAATTTCTCACTTCCCTTTGCTCTCTTTGGCACATATTGAAGGAAAGCTAGAGTTAAAGTCAATACTTATATTAGAATTGTTTAGTTCATGAATCCAAAGATCCTTAGTGGCGATTATACTTGTAATCTGTAATTTTTTTTCCATTCCACCATAAGTTTCTCATGGCTTCATTTACATCATGGCTTCATTTACAATTTCGTTTTTTCTAATATTTTCCCCTCACAATGTCATCCCTGAAAAAATTAGAAGTTTGATGTTCATTTTTTGTCCATACCATTGTCAGAAGTTTCATGATGATCTCAAGAATTAAACATTTCGCACTTTGGCACAAAAATATTTTTTAATGTAGGGATTTGTCGTTTATAGACAATACACAAAAATTATAAAATAACGAGAGTATAAGAAAGAAATTGTCAAATTTCAATAGGAAATAAAACATGCACCTCATCAATAAAGATGCAGAAATTAACTTTAACACTCTACTTTCTTTTCACTTTGTATTTACTAAACATGCCTCCTGCACATGGAATTAAACAATCACATATCTCAATGAAACCACCTATATCTACACTATCGTAGTTAACATTACTGTCTTGTTGTGAGTTATTTATCAACACATCGCTCACACCATGTGGTTGTTGTGCTTATAAGAATCATGAAAAAAAAAACAGCATCATTAGTAAATTATGAATAAGTCACTAAACATAATGTCGTTATTAATAGTATTCTCGCAAAAGATAAATACCAATTAGAAGTTGGTAATGTCTATAGAAAATGGAACAACTTCAATAGAATTTGTTTGACTTGAATTGACATAGACAACCTATCATCAAAAATGTTAAAAGAGTATATAATCAAATACTTAGACTTATTGTTAAAACATTGAATCTTTTTTATTAAAAAGTACAAATATACTTAGAGAAATTATTTAGACAAATAATACGGTTAGTGAATTTGAACCATATTTAAGTTGTCAATACAAATCTCAGTTCCTGGCATTTGATTTGCTTACTGAAAAAACAAAGAAAAAATTAATGAGAAATAAAATAACATATGACTGGTGCAGTTTAAAATACTAACCAAATCTCAACTTGATTGTCTCTTTGATAGGGAATTGTATATTGAATTGATGTAGTTTGAAAGTTTTCTCTCATACCCTGTCTCAAATAAGAAAAGGAAAAAAATTAATAGCATTATATAAAGGAAATAAAATTCAAGAATATAAAAATTCTTTTAATGAAACCTTATGATTAGATGGTAATGTTGGTGCTAAGGCTGTGACATTTGTTGGAGCAACTTGAACGTTTTCTACTATATCCTACCTCACCTATAAAATAGAAAAAAATTAATATCATTATATAAAGGATATGGAATTCAAAAATTACAAAATTTGCAAATAAAACCTCAAGATTAAATAGTAATATTGGTGTTGTAATTGTAAGATTTGCTAGAGTCCAAACTTTTTTTGTTGATTTCCTTTTTTTCAAAGCCTTCTCCAAGCTACCCCTCAATCTCTTACTTGAAATAGTTTTCTTCTTGATTTTGATACTTTTAATTCCAATACTATTCTTTTCATGAATTTCAATCCCATTTTGTTTCAAGTGATCTGTTATAACACTTGAATATTAAACCATCTCTTCACCTTGGAATCTAATATTAGAGCTTGCATTCGAGTGTTGGACAGTTGATCCATTACCTTGAAGTCTAGTATCCACAATTTCCCACATCTTCAAGATACAATCTTTAGTAATTTTGTAAGTCTCCTCAATCTCAGATGTTTTTTAACCAATTGAACATATAGCCCACACAATTCTTTATATTGCATACTTTGACATATTTTGGGATCTAAATTGCTTATACTGGTTCCTAAATTTTAGGCTCCTACGAATCCAAGTTTTGCTTTACGTGTCTACCTTTTCAATATGTACTAACTTGGGATCTCCATAATATTTTTCATAATAAAAATTTTCAAAACATGAGAACATAAAATTTCAGCAAACTCAAATTTTCTACAACTATAATCAACTTTTCCATTTGATGAATCATAAGTAACTGTATCGTAATAGCTCTTCTTGTGAGGGGTAATTTGATATTTTGTGATTGATCCAACCTCCTTAAAACTTTCAATAAAAGAATTATGAGACTTACACCACTCATTTTGAAAGTACTTGAACACCTCAAGAGTATAAACACTTGCTGTTTCAAAGTTTCAATTGGATATAATAATGAGGGAATACTTGTACTTGATTTAAAATCAGCCTTTAACTCTTCATATTTATGATCTTCAAGGAGTCTTTTAAAGTGATGAAAAAACTCTAAGAATTTATGTTGATAATTGACATACCTCTTGATAACACTATTTATGCTCTCACTTCTTTGTGTTGTCGTCATATCTGCACAAAACATTTGTCTTACATACACTAAAGCACACTTTTCCTTTATCCCAAACATGTGCCTCAACCACTCATTGTCTTTAAGTCCATATTTGCATAACATCTCATTCCATACATTTACAAAATCTTCCTCTTCTTCAAAATCATATATGCATGAGCTAAAATCTCTAGCAAAATCTTTGAATTGAGATAAAACACCGCTTAAATGGACGGCTGCATTTTGAGAAATGTGCCAAATACATAAGCAAAGATGAGTTCCATGCCATCTTAGTACTAGGGCCTTTGCCATTGCTGCATCTTGGTCTATAAGAATAGTTTTAGGTTTTTTATCACACTATAGCTTTTGCAAAAGTATCAAATAACCATTCAAACATGAGGGATGTCTCATCATATAACAATGCAACATGAAAGAGTGTAGTCTGCTTGTGATGATTTACACCTATAAGTGATGCAAGGGGACGACCTTCATTATTCTTCCTATAAGTTGTGTCAAAGCAAACCACATCACCAAAATTTGAGTAATCTGCTCTCATCTTTGCATTTGACCAGAAAATGTTGGCTGTTAAATCATCTTCATCAACTTGGATAGCTTAAAAAAAATTTGGATCATCAAATTGCATTTTATCCAAATATTCTAGAACACCTCCTGTATCCATTTTGAATTAATTTTAGAACCCAATTGGTAAATTTAGTAAGACAGCTATCCAATCATTTCCCCTTAGTTATGCATAGGAGATTAAATTAGTGAAATTAATTCTCAAAAGTTTCCCACTTCGATTTATCAATCAGTTTTTGCTCCCAGTTAATTTTGTTTACTTTTTAGTTTAATTTGGTGATTTTCTTTAAAGCCTTCACTCAACAAATCATGATAAAGTGTTTAGGATTTCATTTGTTTTTATTTTTGTTTAATGTTAATTTAAGTGAACCCATTTCACCTCCCTGGGAGACGACCTTGGGTAATCAACTACAACTACCTTGTATACTTACTAGTAGGATAACCTAGTTAATTTTTAGAACATATTTTGGGCATAACACTGGTAAGGTAGAAAATTCAAAAAGGGCAAAGTTGAAATAGACTGATATGTACATTCCAAGGAAAGAGGGGGACTAGGCATTGTTCCCATAACACTTATGTAGAAAGTCTTACTAAGTAAAAGGGTATGGAGATTGTTTATTGAAAAAGGAGCAATATGGATTAATTACTTTTGATTAAAAGATCAGAATATCTGGCAATTGAAAATAAGTAGAAAACATTCCTGGTATTTCACACATATGCTTCAGTTGAGGAGTTACATATATCTTTAGATCAAGTACAGATTGGAGAATAGGGAATGCTCCTAATTTTGATTTGACAACTGGAATGATCTTAGCCTTTTAATCAAGAGAGATGAACTAACCTAGAATCTCTATAAATGTCATAGTTTAGTCAATCACATTTAATGGGGATTGGTGTGGTAATTTTAGAGGTTCGTCTTCCTTTATAAACTACTTACCTTAGGTATCTCATTTGCATAGGGATGACAGTATCATCTGGCTAACTAATAATAATGGATTTTTCACAAATTCTTAATGCTAAAAAATATACAAACCTTGATTGTGGCATGCACTATAGTATGAACTAGTATGGTGGCAAACCTTTAATGCTAAAGCATCCATTATCAGTTGGCTAGTTATAAGGAACAAGATTAGAACAAAGGACAGATGGTTTGGAAATTATGAACTTGTATATCTGTTATGCAATGAAGAGGAGGAGGACAAAATCACCTTTTTTACTAATGCAGGTACTCAACAGTCATTTAGAGTAAGGTGTTGCATTTACTAATGGAGCATTGTTACTCATATGAATAGAATAAGATCCTCACATGGGCAATCAGAAATACTAAGGATCTTAAGCAAGATGGAATACACTTAAAAAATGCCTTCATATCTACAATCTATTCAATTTGGAGAGAAAGAAACAATAGAATCTACAAAGGGGTAGCTACTGAAAAACATCACCTAGTATAATACACTCTAAATTAGACCAGAGAAGTCATGTTAGCAAGAAATGCACAAAACAATCTCACTCTAAGAGTGAAACTTAGATGGAATATTTAAACCTTAGCTCTCAAGATTGTTGTAATGAAAAATAGTTTTTTTATTTTGTAATATTCCCATCATTTTAATAGTTTAATAGCTTTGCTAGTGTTAATAAAAATTTTTCATTCATCCTTTAAAAAAATTAAATGCCTTTACTAAAGCATTTGAGATCCAAAATCCAGTGGTTGATTGAGGGAGATAAAAATACTAAATTTCTCCATATAACCATCAATACTAGGAAAAAAATTCAGTAGAATATCCTCTGTGGGAAAGCAAAATGGATGCATTGCTCATTCTTAAGAGGAACTCAAATAAGAGGTATTTGACTTTTTTCAAAATACTTTTAGTACTTTACTAATAAGGAAGCAATTAATTTATTTATGTAAACTTTTCACTAAGTAAGAAGTAGAGAGGGTGGTTTTTCACTTTAATCTAGGGCAAAGCTCCTAGCGTTGATGGCCCAAATAGGTACTTCTTTCAAAAATCTTGGCCTCTAATTAGGAGATGGTCATATATGCAATCCTAAAATTTTTTAAGAAGAAAATGCTTAAAGAGATTAAAAAAACCTTTGTACACCTCATTTATAGAATCCCTAACCTTCATTTCCTTTAATACTTCAAGCCTATATCATATTATAACATCTTACACAAGATCATAGCTAAGCTACTTGTATCTAAAATGAAAACTACTCTTAAACCTTTATTTAACAAGTTATAAGGAGCTTTTATGCGAGGAAGATTGATTAGAGATGGTATTCTATTGCCTTATGAGCTATTTGGGAATTATAGTAAGAAACATTTCTCTTACAAATTGTGTTATCAAGGTGGATTTTCACAAGGCCTTTGATTCAGTAAGCTAGAACTTGATCCTACACTTATTAGAAACTTTCGAATTCCCTAAATGTTTTATTGATTAGTTAGATCAATGCATCACCATAACCTTAAATAGTATATTGGTAACTAGGGAATCAACTATTTTTATTAGATGTTAGAAAGGCTTAAGGCAAGGAGATCCTTTTATCTCCCTACCTATTCATCTTATGCATGGAAACGCTCTCTGAATTACTAACTCATAACATAAGGCTTGATCCTAACTCCAAATTCCATAGCAAATGTAGGAAGTTAAATCTCTATACCCTCTCTTTTGCTGATGATCTCCTTCTCCTTTCAAGGGAAAATGACAAATCTATAAAGATCTTGATGTCCTCCCTTCATACCTTTAAGAACCTCTCTAGTTATCCATTAATATAAACAAAAGCTTCCTTATTGTATCAGCTAGAGCTTGCTACATCATTAATTGGTTATCTATTTTCACAAGGCTTTAGGCTAAAGACCCTCCATTCACATAACTTGGGTTACCTATCTCCCCTTAGAAGCTACAGTATAAGGACTATAAGCCTTTGTCAGAGAAGATCGAGAGGAGAATATACAGTTAGTGTAACAATAGCTTTTCCTTAATTAGAGAATATAAAATTAGTGTAACAATACCCTTTTCATCACTAGAAGATCGTAATTGATAAATTTAGGTCACAACTGACTCCATACTTGTTGGTCCTCATTTATTTTTTTCTTGAAAGGCCTAATTAAAACTATTGAAAAGACGTTGACAAGATTCTTGCCTTCAGGAGCATCAAACAATTGTTTTATAGCCTAGGTCAAATAGGATGAGGTTTATTTACCTAAGGGTCTGTTTGGTTGAAGGGTTTGGAACGGAACGGAACGTAACGTAACACACTTCCATCGTTTAGTTGAAGGTTTTATCATGGAATAGAATGGAATGGGATGGAAGTGGAGGGTTTCATGTTATGTTCCATTCCATCCTAAACAGTGAAAATATGAAACCTCCAATTTGGGAGGTTTAGGATGGAACGTAAACTAATAAATACATATTACCTAATATACCCTCAATAATTTTTCTTAATACCAATTATTTCTTCTAACCCTTAACCCTTGTATATAATTAATAATATTTTTATATTATTTCTCTTTACCCTAATAATAATATTTTTATATTATTAATAAAA
>JAOTAY010000001.1:8285833-8299108 GCA_025629805.1 Erythroxylum baracoense
TAAAATTTATTAAATAATTAATAATAATAATTTTATATAATTAATAATAAATTGTATATAATTAATAATAAAATAATTAAACTTTTATTAAAATTTTTATTATTTTAAAATATAAAATATATCAAAATTATTTGTCACGATTGTGTGACTTCTTAATTGAACATGATTTTTATTTTAAAATCGTAGCGTTAAACCTTTTGTAACAACCATTTTAATATTAGGGGTATAATAGTCATTTATTATACATTACATTCCATTCCATTTATCTTCCAAACAATATTTCACTACATTACATTATGAACCCCTCCATCCCTCCCAAATAACTTTTTACTATATTATATTCCATTTCATTATAAACCGTTTCCTTCTGTTTCATTCCATTCCGTTCCGTTCCATTAATTAACATCCAACCAAACAGGCCCCAAGTTAAAAGGAGGCTTAGAAATATAGTCTCTAAAACTTATAAACAAAGCACTCATGGCTATAAGAGTTTAGAGGCTTCTTACTAATAAAGATGTATTATAGGTCAAATGGATTCATGTATACTTCTTAAAGGGAAAAAGCTTTTAGGAGATAAAAATCAAAACAACTACTTTTCCGTTCTTAGCTCAACTATGGAATTAAGAGAGCTCCTCCATATGGAAATCAAATTCAAGGTTGGTAATGTGAGATGTGCTTCTCTTTAGTTTGAAAATTGGAGTAGTATAGTTCTTCTTTTCAATACTAATTTGATGTTTAGTTTACTTTATCTTTTCCCTAAGAACTTTAAGGTGACCTTATTCATCAACAACAATGATTGTTGAATAGTTTTATTGCCTCCGTCTCCTCTATTTTTTGCCTCCTCCTTTATGAGCATTGCACCTAATTACATACTTAATCTTAATCTTCTTGACTCCTATATTGGGTTAAAACACTCATAAGGAAACTTCATCAACAATTCTTATAAAGACCTGCTGAGATCTTAAGGTTAGATTTCTCCTATAGTATAACGTCATCCAGAGCAAAACAAATTTTCCTATAGTCTCTATTCTTATGTGGTTAGTAACTAAACAGAGGCTCTTTTACCATGGATAGACTGAATTTTCTCCGTATTCCTTAAACTTGCAGGTTTTGTAAAACTCATCTTATGTCACTATATCATCTTTTCTTCGAATGTGAATTATCTTCAGTGTATGGAATGCTATCTAATCCTTATAAAACTTTTCCACCAACAAAACTAATCGCAATGATATCCTTAACTGGTTAAGCAGTATTAAGATGTCAAATATAGGGAACAAACCAATTTATATATCTATCTTTGGATTCTCCATTTATACTACATGTAAGGAGAGAAACACCAAAGTGTTCTATGGAAGATCTATGGAGTTAGTTACTTCAGACCTGATTACATGGATTAGAGAATTTATTATGGTCAATGTTGTTTACATATATTGTAGCCTTTCATTAGCAGCTTCCTTGAGAATGTTACCATAAGCAAGGATGTGACAAGTTAGATGATATAATCTATAGTTATGACCATCCAAGACCTATAGGAGAAAAAACTTAATCCTCTTTGCCCCTTCACTTATTTAATTTTAACCTCTTTTATGTAGAGACAAAGAACTTAGTATATGGTAGGCAATGATTAGTGTTTGTTTAGATATAATTAAGATGATGTTGGTTAATTTGTAAATCTCTTCATATTTATCTTGTCAAGAGGCTTGTTGCTTACTTCTATTTTGTTATAAGCCTTGGTTGTTTTGTAATATTCTTTTTATTAAAATATTTAACTTTTCAAAAAAGAAAGTTTTTGACCTTAATTGAAACTTAATTCTTTATTAATATTAAAACTTTATACCATTTTTAGACCATTCGATACAAAAAAATGACAAAAAAGAAAAAAAATTAATCAAATTTTGTATAAATAATTAATACTAAAAAGGGTAGGAATGTAAACATTCTTAAATGGATTCCCCAAATAATATTCCCTCAACACATGAAAGAAATAGAATAAACTCCAAAGCTTATTTACAAAAGACTCCTATGTTGTTTGGGACATGGGTTGATCTCAAATTAATATTGATTATAAATTAAAGAGGATTAATCTTAAAATTACTTTTAATTTTAAATGAGAAGAATGTAATTGAAAGATAATTTTGATTTTAAAGTAAAAATGAAGAAATTCATAAATTTTAAGATATTTAAAATTTAAAATTTAGAAATAAAGGAAAAGAAAAAAATCTTAAGATAGAAATTAGATTTTGATTTTACATTAAGAAAAAACATAAAAACAATTTTTAGAAAATAAATTAAAAAAGAAAATTAGCTCTAGTTATAGAATAACGAGGAAAAGATAAATTATTTGAAGTCAAATAATTTATTAGAAAGAAAAAGATTAAAAGTCAAACGTACACATAATTTGAAGAAAAATGAAGCAAATTGTGAGATGCTAGGAAAAATTTCACTAATAATTATCATAGAATGATAAATCCAACAAAATACAATGTTAGAGTGGATCCAAAGATAATTGGGCCTCCAGGTTCCTCTATTTGTTTTATTTACATCCAACCCATACTGGTAATGTGTGAAAGTTGAAGAGAAAGGGCAGAATATCGAATCCCAAAACCAAACACCAGGAGAGTAAGAGGAGAGAGGGGGACGAAGTTTCGGAAGGAAAAGGGGAAATGGGATGGAGAGGGCAACTTTCGCAGCATCTTAGGGAACTTCGTATTCTACTGTGCCAAACTTCATCTTCAAGTTCTTCTGCTAGGTTTCTTCTTTTTTAATTAAGCCTGTGTTGTTTAGTTTTACTTCAATTCTGTCTTTTAATTGGAATGAAAATTGAATGACAGAGCTTTCGTGGAGAAAAATTACAAGGATCTAAAGACTCTCAACCCCAAACTCCCTATTTTGATCCGTGAAGCCAATGGGATTGCGCCTCAGCTATGGGCTCGATATGGTAATTTAGTCTCATCTCCTATTCTTGTCTTCAGTTTAAACAATACCCATCAAATGCTAAACTGTTCTTTTCAAGCATTTTTATTTTCTGACTTCTTTTCATTGTTTTCTTTGTCTTAGATGCAAATCGTTGTGCACAAAACGGATCAGATTCTTATTAGACACTGGCCTTGCTCTTCTTCCGTTTATTGCCTCATAAACGGAAGCAAAGAAAAGTTTTACAATTCATGAAGGCTTTGTCATTTATTACATGCAACTGCTCGTAGATTACGAGCTCTGCTTAGCTTTATTTTTTCCACTAGGCTTTTTGTTTGCTCGTGGATCGTACTGACTTTAATTTCCTGGGTTCTGATAGTAGTTGGGCTTAATGGTGCTTGTTTACAGGATTTTAGAATTTATAGTTCAGACGTCATTAAGGACTTCCATGTAGTACTGTAACCCAAATAATGGCAGAACCATATGATGTCAATTGCAAAGCTGTATTTGGATCCTTAATCATGTTTGCCAGAATTTTTCCATTCTTTTACACTTCTTTTCTCCATCGTATATGCACTTGACCTGAGCTTGGAAGCATATACTTGATATGATTGACTCTTTTCTTGCGTGCTGATTACTTGTGCTCTATCCTTTTCCAACGAAACATTCTGCTTGGTGTGTCTTTAACATGGTCTTTTTGTTCAAGTATTGATTTGCTTCACTACTGCTCATATTGAATAGTCTCCAAAAGGACAGTTGAAGCTTCACTCAGTTTCTTGATAAAAGAACTAGAATGTTGTTCCTTTTTGTTTGGCACTCTTCTTGGAAGGAGAGTATGTAGTTTGATTGTAAACAGATTGCGCAATTCATTAAACCTTGTGGTAGTAACAAGAGTATTATGCTTGGTTTTCTGCAGATATGGGTGTTGAGAGAGTTATTAAACTGAACGGGTTATCTGAAGCACAGATTTCTAAGGCCCTTGAAGATCTTGTTAAAGTTGGAGCGGCACTTAAAGCTTGATTATCATTATTATCCTTGTGAAATAAACAGATGACGATTTTGCCATCACTTTGATTTTCTTGTTGGCTGAAAGTTGAATGCTGGGTATTTGGTCTTTCAGGCACTATGCCGTTTGCATAAAAGATATTTCTTTATCAGTTGATACACTGACATGCATTAGATTTGGGCGGCCCTCTGATTTGCAGTATTTGTTATTGACCTTTATTGTCTTTCTGTTATGTCAAAACTTTTATCCTTTTGTAACATACCACTTTCTTAGAGTATTAGGTGGTCGGAGCGGTTGTGTTTGAAGATATTACACTACCTTCAAGGGTGAATAATAGGCAAGAGTTCTTCTTGCTTCTCATTTTATCCTCCAGGTACTGAAACTGCTTGTCATAAGTTTGTCTTTGGGAAAATACGGGTGCTGGAACCCAAGTGTCAAGGGTATTCCGGAGGCGTTTTTTATAATTTCTTTAACCTTTGCACAATTGCACTAGCTGGGATTATGACTTTCAGTTTCGGAGTTCAAAGGTTGATGATGTTGTACGCAAATTTGGTTGAATTTGAGACATAACACACTGGGTCTTTGAAATGGCTAGCTGTTGAATATGAGAAGAGAATGAGCCTGTATAAAAAGATTGAGATCGCCTGTGGTTGTGAAATTCCATTTGCTGGATTTAGCGGGAAAAGTTTATCAAAGGAACAAAAAACTAGAATAAGAGGTTATTGATGAGTTTGATAAATGGTGAGGATGATGTCAATCACTTGTGCACTTTGAGATACATATCTTTGAATCCTTTGGTTTTGAACTGGAATTATCGGAAGTGAGGTCCAATTTACAGAGACTGGAAGTCTTTCTACCGACTTGTGGTGGCTGAAAGAGGCTAAAATTGGACCTTAAACCAGCATGAACATGTTTGGCATTTATGAAAAATGTGATGTATAGGGAAAATTTTCTAATTTGTATGATCATACGAAGAAATCACTCTAGCTCTCATCGATAAACAAATTAAGAAACATGGACTGGCATCGTTTACCACAATACCTTTGGAGCTTAAGAACCTCATTGTGAGGCTTCGACATTTACTTCTTTTGGGCCCGATTCCAGCCTTATTCAGAAGCAACTTTAGGTTGAATACACTAACATCAATACAGGCTTTTTATTCATGCACGAGGCATGGTTCGTACTATAAAAGCTGAAGCTTAGTATCGGCTTTGTTCGCAATCCCAAAGAGAAAAATCAATTTGCTCCTAGTTTTCGCCCCAAACGGACCATGTACATCAACTTTTACAAACGAACGTTCTAATGAACCAGTGGCTACTCCAGTTTTTGAACGTTCATTTTCAAATGTTTTGCTAACTTTTTGAAAATAATGAGCATTTATTTTTTCAATGTTAAAGCGGTCACAATATTAAGATGAGGTTTGAGGGTGATTTATAGATTTTCAATTGACTTCTAGCTATTTGGTTTCATGCTCATGGGATGAAAGAACTAAAAGGATTTTCGCTGATATTTCCAACAGCAAAGGAAATCTTTGCAAGCAATACATGCAAGAGTTAGAACCCACATCGTTGTTTATAAGGATATGGCCATTTGGAGATTTGATTAGCTCTATCTTGCACTTCAACATGCTTACAAGAATCCTTTTATTACACTATATTTTTTTGTATTTTGCATTTTTGTAGTCTTTTGATGATCATCTTAGCTTTGGATGATTTTGTATGCTCCTAGAACTCCTTTGTTCAGCCTTTTATGGCACTAATATGGTCATTGTTTTTCACAAAAATATTTAATTAATACAATTCAATAAATATACAAGAATGAGTGATCCGAAAAAATATTCTATTGAATTATTTTTATAATAAACAATATAAAAGAAATTTTGACACCTCCTCTTTGAAGGATTCTAAAAAGAATTTTCAAAATCTTTTGCAATGAGATTTTTTTGTAAACCCTTCAAACTATCTTTAAAAAATGATTGAATGTACGACATACTAAAAAGAATAATAAATGATATCTTTATAAGAATTTAGGACCAAATAAGTTAGATCAACCACTTTTACCACTAAATTAGTGTAATTTCATTGTCATATCGCCGAACTATTTTGTCATGTCTTGAAAAAAGGGATGAGATCTTCTGTGTCAACTCTGTATCAGACGATCTCATTCGTTGAAAAAGTACTTCCACTTTCTAAAATAGTTCTCTTACTTTTTAAATTCACTATATATTTATTCATCTGTTGGCACATTTCCTTTTAAACGAATAAATGTATTGATACGTATTTGATTAGCCATCTCAATTAATTCTAGTATATGGTCGATTCAAGTACACTCGTAATGCAATCACATTATGTCATAACTAAATTAAGCAACACTCCTAACACTAAAATAAATCTAAAAGACTTTCACACATTTAGAACTTTTTCATCAAAATCAAATGCTTTTATGCACCTTTAAATGTAACACAACTTAATTGTGCTTATCATTTATTTAGTCTCGCATTTGATTCTTGTCTATTGTAAAAGATTTTTGTTAATATACACTAACAAATGTCAACTCTCAGTTATTATTGATATTTTATCGAAATCTCACATAAGTTTCACCTATTCATAAGACTTCATCTTATTCCTTTATTTATATGTTATTTTGATACTAACTTATGTGTCAAATTTCAGTCAAAGTTCACTAAAACTTATACAATGTTGCCATTTGAGCTTATACAGCCTGGGCTGTATGGTCAAACGGAGCCTAGCTTGTTGACTTCGCCCTAGTTTGCTATATCTTGGATAATATATAGTATGAATCATCTTGTCAGTCATATGGAGACGCTTGAATTTTCAAAAACAAACAAACAGCTAAACTACACCAAAAGATTAATGATTGGAAGCGAGAATCGGTTATTTAATGGTTGTGGCTAGCATTCTTAAAGTTGTAAAAAAAATTAAAAAAAACTCCAAGTAACTTAACATTATTTTCCTTCTTCAAGAGGGGATAGGTTCTTTTATTGCGTTAAAGGTGGAAAAATATTAGGAACATAGAATGAGATCTATTAGGATTAGATCACACTGACAGGAAGGAGACAGAATCTAGTCACGTAATTAGTATGATTGGTGGTAAAAATCAAAGAAGATAACAAAAATACAAAAATGAGTGAGTGGGAAGCTTAAATTCCAATGCCAGAGGCCCCCCATATCCCGTGTAGATTCATTAGACTTGTAATGGCGTAATCAATCAGGCGAGAGCTCCTAAAAAAGTTAAGACCATATCTGGACAGGACTCGCAATGAAAGGGGACAACAAAAGCAAATAATAGCAAGAAATGCATACACGCTTAAGAATCTTAATATATATATTAAATTGTAAAAGGATACATAACAAACTTATCTGGTAAATAACTTATTAGCCTTTTTTAACTTATTGAAGGGTTTTAACTGTGTGATGTAGTTAAACAGTTGATATATATGTTTAATAATAAGCTAACTGAGTTGGCTGATTGAACCGATCAGCTAATTTTAGAAAAGCTAGTAGATATAAGCATTTTGATGCTTTAATATATGAAAAGCTAGTAGATATGAGCATTTTATAAGATGATGTAGAGATGTTTTTGAGATAGAATGATCCCTAAAACGGTGTAGAAAGAAAGTAGGAATTTATTAAAGAGATGATATATTCGTGATCTGTTTTTAATGTATAATCACGTGAATGTTTGGTAGTTGTCATTAAGGTAAACTAAAATGAGTTTAAAGCTAAAGAAAAGGAGTAGTGGAGTGTCTTTAAATGAGAAGAAATTAAGGTGATAGTTTAGAAATGAACTGAAGGTGATAATGGAGTTGAATATGTGTTGAAACATTGATGATGAATATGTACAATGGATGTTTTGTTTTTGTGTTTATGATCAACCATAGATTATGATTTGTTTATGAATGATATTGAGCTGAAATAGAGGTGAGAATGAAGAGGAAATGATAAGAAATTAACATAGAAATGATAGACTACGCATAAGATATGTTAGATGTAACTTGAAGGAGTTAGAAAAGCTAGAAAATAGGAAGAAGATTGCTGGGATTTTTGGATGTGAGCAACCCACGATCGTGGGAATGCATCCATGATCGTGGGATTGCATGAAAGAGCTGAAACTTTTTGTTAACAAAACCCACGATCATGGGAAGTCATCCACGATCATGGGAATGGCTATTACGTGATTTATACTTCTTTTATGTGTGGTTTAAAACAACAAATGGTTAGGTACTTTCCTATTATGTATTTAGGCTTGAATTAAGCTTGAAATGAACTTAGTTTGATAATAGAATAAGTGATTAAATGGGTGATATGTTGGGGTGATAATTGAGGTTATAACTTAAGATTGGATTGTAAAATATCAAGTATTCAAATATGGAAATTTGGAGATGTTAAAAGAATGAAAATGATCCTATAAAGGCTAATGTGATTCAAAGAAGGTGAATGATGTTTATTAAGTAAAGTGAATGAGAAATTGGATATTTTGTGATCTTATAATGCTAGAATAACCTTAGTGAATGATGAACTTAGAATAATCTTGTACAGATGAGGTGTAAACCTAAATTCAAATTAGACATATATGAATTTTGAAGTATGAATGATCATAAGATGT
The DNA here is from genome assembly GCA_025629805.1 of Erythroxylum baracoense. NCBI lineage: Eukaryota > Viridiplantae > Streptophyta > Magnoliopsida > Malpighiales > Erythroxylaceae > Erythroxylum > Erythroxylum baracoense. The sequence goes on from JAOTAY010000001.1 coordinate 8,294,379, forward strand.
GAATTAAGGAAATTTACCCAGAATAGTCACATTGAGCATGCATTATAGATAACATATATAAATATGTGTATGATTGAATATTAATGCAATTGTGTAAATTAGTAATGTGTAAATGTGTATGTGTTGCATGATATAGAAGCGCAATTAGAGCGACAATATCTATACATTGCCGGGATGTTAAGGCAATAACTATTTGGAGCATACTGTGAGTAACCTAGATGGTCTCATATTGATTAATTGTTTTGTTTAAAATTTTGTATTGAATTGTTATTGATGTGAATGTGTTAATTCCGAACATTGATTGTTTGAGGCGTTTGATGCGTGAAAATCACATTGGAAGTGTTCATTATATGTGAATTTGACTAAAATAAGTGCACTTAGCATAATTGTTGAATGTCAGACTTAGGTCCGATGATATGTGAAAGTGAATGTGCATATTGAAACAAAGCGACTGATTGAACATATGAGAAGTGATGCATTCATTACATAATATGTATGAATAGATAAAGGCATTTGTGACTGAAGTCACCAGCTAAAAGAGCTTAAAGCTCACAATTTGCTAAGAGCCTCTGGCTCACTTTGTATAATGAGCCTGATATCTTCAACAAATATGGGAAAGTTATTAATGAGCTTGTTATTTACAATAGATACGGGATAGTGAAAAAGGCACTCGGTCACAATAAGATAATAATTGAAAGTGAGTCTCATGAGCATTGCATATATATTTGATATGTATGTTTTAAATGATCGAAATAAATTGTTTGACTTGTGCTAAATGTGAAATGTGAAATAAGTGAACAAAGTGATATTTGATGCTACATGATGATTGGTGAAGTGATGTGCATTATGTGTTATTCCTTATTTCCAAATTGAATGTGAATCGTGAATTATGCTATGTTTGGTATTAGTGAGCCATCAATGATGGGTAGCTCACTAAGTTCACAAAACTCATCAAAATTGTAACGTAACTATTCAGGTATGAGAAAGAAGACTTAGTTGCTAAGACGCTCTAGAAGAAAAATAGTTCTTGAGTTTTTGGATAGAAGAAATGGCTCAAAGGTCGGTTAGCTGAGACTAAAGTGATAGATATAGTTTTGTATAGTTCCTCATTTATGTAACATATTTTGTAAACAGAGCTGTAGACTCTGATAAGCTTTCGATATTGTATATATATGGATGATGTATGTAATGCTACAATGTACATTATATTTTATGAAATGGAAATGAGGAATTGAGTTTTAGATATAGAGTATTTGTGTTTTAATTTTAATGCCACGATAAATGATATGATTGCTCTAACACACTGCTTCTGCCTAACATGTGCTCGAATGTCTAAGAGATGTACGAGCACGTTTCATAGGGGAGTGGGGTGCTATATTTTTTTGTATAAGAGCATGGTCTGGCATCCATAGGGAATAGATCTAAACATATGGACATGTTATATAGTGAGAAACTCAGATAGTAATCAAAGTTATTATCTATTATAGGTCATCCGCCATAGGTGATCAAGTGGGACAGTCAGCTGACCTAGAGACTGTAGGAGCCAGTAGAGAGTCTTTTGTATCTCGACCTGAGAGAATGCCTCTGAGAGTTTTTGAGAGAAGGGAAAGGAGGTATGACAAACTGAGAAACCAGTGGGCTGTGGACTTTTACGGAAATACAGACCCTGCAGAGGCTGAAGGATGGTTAGAGAGAACGGTGAGAGTCTTCGATCAGATGGATTGCGAGTTGGACGAGAAGTTCGACTATGCAATCTCACTACTGTAAAGTCCAGCATACCAATGGTGGAAAACTATTCTAGACAGTACCACCAAGCCTTGTAACTTGAAGTGGGAAGACTTTCTGAAGGTTTTCAAGGAGAATTACATACCAAAGATCTACCTGGAAAAAAAGATGAAAGAATTTTTGGATCTGAAATAGGGTAATCTCTCTGTGCCAGAGTATGAGAGAAAGTTCAATGAATTTATGGGGTATGCTACTGCCTTGATTCCTACTGAGGAAGACAACTGTAAGAGGTTCGAAGATGGGCTGACTATGGAAATCTGGATGAGGTTAGCCATTTCTAATTTGGGTAGTTTTACGAAACTACAAGCTGCCTCGATACGAATTGAATAGTTGTTGAATGATAGTTAGCAGAATACAGACAAGAATCTAGAATGAAGAGGCTTAGTGAATATCTGGGTGGTTTTGGCAGAAGGTTTAGTAAGCACCAGAACGGAACTTTTCTACCACCGATTAGATCAAGACAATCAGGGTTCAAATAGAGGAGTAGTTTTATGCAGTCTGGCAGTGGTAGAGGTTTGATATCTGAGCAGTCCCAACAGTTGCCTAACTGCGAACATTGTGGGAAGATACATAATGGTGAATGCTAGAAATTGTATGGAGTGATGATCAGACAGAAGGCTTAAAACTTCCCAGATGTCGTTGCAGGTCAGTTGAATATCTTTACTTATGAAGCTTTTCATTGCTAGATCTTGGATCTATGCATTCTTTTATCACACCGCATCTGGCATCTAGGCTACATTGTGATAGAGAACTATTGGAACATGGTTTAGAGGTGAGTACATCAATAGGTAGTATTACAGTAATTGGGGAAGTTTGTAAGAAGTATTTGATTCGAATTGATCAGCCAAAATTGTAAGCTGATCTAATTGTATTGCAGTTAAAAGAGATAGATATTATCCTAGGCATGGATTGACTCACTACTCATAGGGCTATCATGAACTGCTACACTAAGGAGGTGATATTAAAATCTCCCAATCAGCTGAGAGCAATATTTGAGGTGTTAGTCAAGCAGTGCCAGCTATACTGATTTCATTCATGAGTGCATTAAGATTGATTAGAGGTAGATGTGAGGCTTATCTGGCCCACGTAATCGATACTCACACTGAGCAAAATGTGTAGGACATTCCTATTGTTAGGGAATTCCTAGATGTGTTTCCCACAGAATTATCTGGTTTACCTCTAGATAAGGAAACAGAGTTTACAATCGACTTAATTCTAGGTGCTGCTCTTATATCTATTCCTTCATGGAACCTGTGGAACTAAAGGAATTAAAGGCTCAGTTGTAGGAGTTATTGGAAAAGGGTTTCATTAGAACCAGTGCATCACCATGGGGAGCTCCGGTCTTATTTGTGAAGAAGGAAGATGGAACTTTGAGACTGTGTATCGATTATAGGCAACTGAATCGGGTAATAGTGAAGAACAAGTACTCATTGCCTAGAATTGGTGATTTGCTTGATCAGTTGCAGGGAGCTCGGGTGTTTACTAAGTTGGACTTGAGATTTGGGTACTATAAGTTGAAGATAGCAGAGGATGATGTACTGAAAAATGCGTTCAGGAGTAGATATGGGCATTTTGAGTTTTTAGTGATATCGTTTGGGTTGATTAATGCTCCAGTTGCATTTATGACTTTGATGAATAAGTTATTTCAACCCTACTTGGATTGTTTTGTGATTGTGTTCGTTAATGAAATTTTGGGGTATCCAAAAAGCAGAAAAGATCATGCTGAACATCTGAGATTAATCCTACAGATTATAAGGGAGAAATAGTTGTATGCCAAATTCAGTATGTGTGAATTCTGGCTTAATCAAGATTATTTCTGGGTCACATAATGTCTAGATAAGGCATACAAGTTGATTTAAAGAAGATAGAGGCAGTAATGAAGTGAGAAACTCCGAAGAATTTATTAGAGATCTAGAGTTTTCTTGGATTTGCCAAATATTACCGAAGGTTTGTTGAGGGGTTCTCATTGTTCTCAGCCCCTCTGACCAAACTTCTGAGGAAGAATGTGCCTTTCAGGAGGAATGATGAATGTTAGAGGAGTTTTAAGGAGCTAAAGCATCAGTTAACTACAGCACCAGTGTTGACTATTCCATCTAGAACAGGAGGTTATGTAGTTTATAGTGATGCTTCGCATCAAAGATTGGGATGTGTACTAATGCAGTATGGCAAAGTGATAACATATGTATCGAGACAATTAAGGTCTCACGAGATTAATTATTCGATATAGGATTTAGAGCTTGCTGCAGTGGTTTTTACTCTAAAGATGTGGAGACACTACCTATAAGGAGCGACATTCTAGATATACACTGATCATAAGAGTTTGAAGTATCTGTTGAGTCAAAAAGAATTGACTATGAGACAGAAGAGATAGATAGAATTGCTGAAAGACTATGACTGCACGATTAAGTATCATCCGGGAAAAGCTAATGTGGTAGCAAATGTATTGAGTAGAAAATCCAATAGTAGTGTAGCTCAAGTACAGATATCGAGGTTACCGAGCCTAGTTCAATTGAGAGCATTGAATGTTGAGTTGAATCTAAAGCAGAATGAGGCATTGATAGCCACACTGAGACTAAGACCAATGTTATATGATAGAATTAGAAAAGTTTAGAGTAAAGATCCTGAAATGGTGAAGCTTATTGAGAAGTTAAAGATGAACACGAATTCTGAGTTTGAACTGAGAGATGAGACATTATGGTCGAAGCAGAGACTGTGTATACTCGATGTGGATGAATTAAAAAAAGAGATTTTGGAGGAGGCTCATGTAGCAGCTTATGCTTTATATCCTAATACTACCAAGATATATAAAACGCTGAAGCAGTGATTGAGCCCACGTTTATAACATAAATTGGTGACATTTTCATGGCCTTTGCTATACTTTTTGACTCCTATCTCTAGCTTTTGTGCTTAAATTGATTCTTGAGTGTGTGCTTTTATTTTATGTA
>JAOTAY010000001.1:8299208-8316094 GCA_025629805.1 Erythroxylum baracoense
AAAAGCTCTTCTCAGAAAAGCTCTACTGACAAAAGCTCTATTGACAAAAGCTCTACTGATATAAGCTCAACCAAACAAACACTAAGACTACAATGAAGAGAGAAAATAAGAGCAAATTTAGTGGAGAAAAGTTCTATTGACAAAAGCTCTACTGATATAAGCTCAACCAAACAGACACTAAGACTACAATGAAGAGAGAAAATAAGAGCAAATTTGGTGGAGAAGCAAAAGGAAAGATAGCAGAAACTTACTGCTGGAATTTGCCTCTTCAACATACTAGGTGTCACCTTTTAATCTAGCCATATGTCTTAAGGCATGTAATGCCATTTGCCTACTTCATAAGCTGCCACTAATCCACTTAAAATGTTGCCATTTGTCACTAATTGATTAGTCCATATGTCTCCAAATAATTAGCCCATATGTCACTCTAAGATTGGTCCACTTGTCACATAATAATTAGTCCATTTGGAATTTATTTAACTATGCCAAACATTACTCAATTATATGCTTAATAACCTTAATTTTTCATGTATCAAATTATTCTACCACTTGACATTTTCTTATTCCAAATTTCCTTTTTAATACCTCAATTCTCTAATGATATTAATTAATTTCCAAGTTACTAAGTATGATCTATTAAACCAAAATTCAAGACATATGCAATTTACAATCATATCACAATTTTAACACCTATCGCATATACTTTCATAAACATGTAACATTCCAACTAGGGTATCATTTGGGACCTCACAATAACAAAATTAGTTGAGGGAGAATAATGTGCCATATTGGTTAACCAGTATGTGTACAATTTCTTATCCCTCAAAATATCGCAAGTGCACAGGTCGTACATGTAGTATATGATATGTTAATCCCTCGAGGAGTTGGTGAACTAATTGAATTCTAAGTTGTCTAAGGCCTAAAGGATAACTAAAATGAAAAGAGAAATTAAACACAAAAGAAAAGAAATAAATATGGATTAATCGAAAATGAAATTGTAAAATTAACTTAAGGAAATCAAAATTGAGTACCACCAATAAACAATCACAACACAAGGAAGATTAGCCAATTATAAGAAGGGGATTTAGCCTATCATCAAATGCTAACCTGGTTACTTTTGAGTTAATACGGTATCAGTCCTAGACTTTGGAAGGGTGGATTACTCTCTCTTGAGTTATAATCATTGAACCTTAAATTATAACCCTTAATTGAATTATGAAATTTTCAATCTCTCAATCAATAAAAATCCTACACATCTGATTAGATCTTAAGCCCTCTAACAGACTATCGAGTCCTCACATGAGATCTCTCTTTGTATAAATTACCGATTTAATTATTTGCGTGATCTATTAGATTGTTTAACTCTCATTACCCAATCTAATCATTTTACTATCGGTTCACTCTCTCAATTTGTTACCGAAGCATACAAATACAAAAATAATCACAATACCCAATGTATTAACATTAAAAGAAATCATATTAAAATTGATTCAAGAACAAATCCTTAAAGAGTTTAGAACATCATCATCAAATCTAAATCCATCACTATCAAATCCATCTCATACATTCAAAAGAAAGAATGACAAAGATGAAATGAAAATGTCACTTGGAAGGGCTAGGATGGATCAAGAAGATAGCAGCAACAACAACCCTTCTTTTTCCCTCTTTCTTTCTCCTCTTCTCTTTTCTTCTTCTCCTTCCTTGGATCTTTCCTAATATATCAAATGGAGGCACACACAAAATTAGGTTCTCCCCTCCTCTCTCTATAGTCTTTTCTATTTAAGGTAAAACCTAGGATTTATTTGGGCCCAAAAAGTCTAAAATATCCCTCAAAATTTTGAGTTTAGAATTCGGCCTACATTTGCTATTGCACAGGCCACATTCATGGCTAGCTGAAGTTCTTTCTGTCATGATCATGGCCTGATGAATGGGCCTTTGTCATGATTGTGGCCCTTGGGCCATGATCGTAGCCCTGAGTCCTCTACCGGGCTTCCTCCAAATCTCCTATATTCTTCGATATCTGATCTCAATCACTAACAAATACATCAAGGTATGCTCAATAGCATGCTCTAACCCATATAACACTTAAAACAAAAATATATAACCAACTAACACAATTCTAAACCTAAACATGCACGAATCAATTAATCAACAACTAAAAACATACTAAAATGCCTATTAAAACATTATGCAATCGATAACTATCACATACTTACACTTGAACTTTTACTTGTCCTCAGATAAAAACAAAACAATCAAAACGCAAACACATGAAAAAACAACACACACATATGCAATAATGTTATCATGGCGTTGAACTTTACGAAGTAAATTTAACTTCAAACACAATACTTCAAGTTGTTTTAACTTATTAACCTATGAAATCTGTGTCTAGGAACTTTGATCTAAATATACATACAAATCATGACCTTAATGTCAAATTCATTTACCCCCAATCACTTGCACACACATTAATAATTATTCAGTCAATCAAAATTATAACTATCCCAAAGTAGCTTTTCATGAATATTTAAGCTATTCACAAAGATTAGTAAGATTTATTAAACAACACAATATTTTTGTTAATATTCATGAACATGAACCTAGCCTTTTGATTTGAAGGAAAACATTTGTGATGAATGTCTCCTGGTTACTCAACTAGGTCATGTTTTTATTAAGCGGCCTGGTTGGAATGCCATTATAGCCTTTTCATGCGAAGACAAACATTTGTGATGAAAGTCCCCCAGTTACTCAACTAGTTCACATTTTCAACTGGCTACTAGCTCTATTCATAACTCGATTTGTTTCAAAGAGGGCCAATGGAATAGTTATTTATTAAAAACACTTTTTTTAATTTTATATTTTCTTGTGCACCTCGTTTCTTTAGCTAATCATTCTCATACAAAGATATTGACGATGCTTACTTATTCCATTGACCTAAAATTATAAATGAATGTGTCAAATTCTTAGGGTGAACGAGCTAACATCATATCCCAATTAACATGCATATTTAACTAAAGGAACCTAGGACACTAATTTCACAAGCTAATAAATCTTAGCAACCTAAAAGACTATATTTAAAGCTAAATCGATTTCGTTAAGTCCTAGTCATTGACACATTCACACCAGTCGCATCATACAAGCCTAAACAAAACTAACATATAATATGAAAATTCACACTCAAGATAAAACGTATAATGCACACAATGCAACCCTCCTCACACTTAGACAACACATTGTCCTCAATGTGAGAAGGAAAAATAACAGACAAGGTAGGAATCAAAATAAAATAATCAAAACATAAGAAAAAATAAAGACTGAAATGAAAAGATAAGGGTTAGAGCATAAGAACCTATCATGGTGATTGAGGTGGTTATGGTGAAGGTGTCGAAGGTGGAATCTCCATGTAATTCCTACGATTGTGTATAGCTTCCCACAATCATGGGATGGGTTATTTGAAAGTCCCCATCCATTTTCTTTAACATTTTTCCATATTTTGTCATCTTTATACCAAATTCAAAACATCTTCTTATAGTCCATCAATTATACCTCAATCAGACCTGAACTTTACTTAAATTCCTTATTAATATCATCTTCAATTCCAGCTCAAAATTATTCAATGGACAGCTCACAAATCGTGGTCTTTCATGCATCAAAAATCAAAACATAAAACTATCATTCTTTAACATGCTTATAATCCTGGTTTTTTTCTCAATTCGAGAACATTTTATTAACATCTTTCTTTAGCATAAATTCAGCTTCTTTGTACTTCAAATTCCAGTCCAATTCATCCATATAATACCCTACAATTCATGGTTTTCACACACCAAGAACAAGCATACAAACTTCCAAGTTCATTCAACATATTCCGACACACTTCATCATCAACATCATATACATTTCATTTGAATTCAAGCATCATTCTCATACTATTAAACATGTCATAAAGATCAAATTTCTACTAACTTATTAAGCTTCCAATTTCACCTCAAAACATCAAGATAACTTATCCCTCTAAGCAAACAAGATCATCACAATTCTAAGGTGAAAATGAGCTAGTTTTCGATAGCAAGTTGAAGGTAACAATAAGTTAGTTTCTTGGCTATTTTGTGACGGATTAAAGTAGGTTTTAAAGTAGCCATTTTAGGTAGGGTTAAACCAAAATACAAAGAAAAGGTAGGAGCAATTTCGGTGGTGTAACAACAATGAAGACAACAGAAACAATTTATGCATTAGCTTAGCTTAATCAAGATGCTAGGTGTCATCCTCTTCCAATGACATTTGTCTTAAGGCATGTATCGACTTAATATACTTCCATTAGTCTCCTATTAATTAGTCCATATGTCTCTTAATTATTAACCCACTTGTCAATTAATTACTAGTCCATTTGTCACTCATTTAACTATGCCAAATGTCACTCAATTGTAGGCTTAGTCACTCTAATTTTTCATGTATCAAATTATCTTACCACTTGGAATTTTTTCTAGTCCAAATGTACATATTAATTCATCACTCTCCCAATTACTAACAATTAATTCCAAATTACTAATTGTAATCCAATCAAACCAAAATTTAAGACATAACAATTTACAATTCACATCGTGTTCATTTTATATCTTTCATACCCCAGAATATGTCAATTGAGTGCATATGCTATCATACAAATTATAATCCATGTGTGTATGCTAATGATATGCATATGAATGAAATGCTCTTAATGTTATCACTTATTTTCAATGGTCTAGGGTTCTAACCCTAAGTATGTTATGGAAACTGGATATTACAAAAGTCACCCAAACTAAATAAGATGCTAAATAAAACAATCCCCGTCAACGGCGCCAAAAACTTATTGAATGTAAAAACAAATTACTTATTTTACTCTAAAAACTATAAGTGTACGGGTCGTTTCTTGTAGTAAAAAGAGAATATCGTCCCACAGAGATTGTGCTTAGGCACCACTTAATTTAGATTGTGCTTTGTAGTATTGAAGAGTCGACCCCACAAGGAGGCTACTAGCCTAATCCTAAGTCATCTAAGGCTCAGAGAAAAGAATTAAAAAATAAAAACTGCATAAGTGACATGAAAAGTAAATACGAGAAATTGATTCAAGAATTGTAAAGTAGAAATTTCAACAAAACAGAATTAAACTGAGCAATCACACAGGTCACAATGGAAATTTGTCAAGAGAGTTAATCAAGTTAGGAGAGGAAATTTTACCTATCATTAATGCTAATATAGCCACTTGTGTGTTTATGGGGTGTCGGTTCTAGACAGTTATAGGGTTGATTACTCTCTCTCAAGTTACAACCATCAAACCCTAAATTTTAAACCCTAATCGAATTATAGAACTTTAAGTCTCTCAATTCACAAATTACCCAAAATTTTAATTAGCTCTACAACTCTCTAATAAACAACAGAGTCTCGCACATGATCTCTCTCTGTAAAATTACCGACTAGATTGACTAAGTTGTCAATTAGATCACCTAACTCTCATTAATCCTATCTAATCATTTTTATCTGACCCAACCTCTTAGTTTGTTACCAAAACATGCAAATACATTAATCAATCACAACACCCAAACCAATAAAACAAAATAACTAAATCCACATTAACTCAAAGTAAAATCCCAAAAGAGAGTTTAGAACATTATCAACAACCCAAAATCCATTTCCATACAATCCATCTCAACTTTATAAATTTAAATGAAAATGGAAATAAAGAGAAAATGGGACTTACGTTGGACAAATTGGGAAGGCAGCGACGTCGAGATAGCACCGGATCCAGGGAGAAGCTGCATCAAGATCCACTTCTTCTTCCTCCTTCTTCCTCTTCTTCTTCTCAGTCTCTCTTCTTTCTCTCACTTTTTAGGGTTTCCAAATGGAGGCTAATTATGAAAGCTCCTTTCTAGGGTTATTTCATAATGCTTTTATAGTCTTTTCCAATTAAGGTAACCCTAGTGTCTTTTTGGGGTCTAAAATGTCTAAAATGTCCCTCAAAAACTCAAATCCGAAATCCCACGTCTATTTGCGGGCAAGCCACAATTGTGGTCCTTAGTAACATGACCGTCACCAGCTTGTTTGGCTCTCTATCATGATCGTGGTCGATTCCCCACGATCGTGGCCTTGTGCTCGAGCTTTTGTCAGATGCCACAATTGTGGCGTTAGGTTATTGCTGGGTCTTCTCTGATTCTACCTCGAATGCTCGGAAACACTAACAAACTTATCACGACACCTCACATATATAAAATTAAAGCTCAAATACATGTTCTCACCCAAGCAAAACACTTAAAACACAGATATTTATGAACTAACACAATTCTTAACCTAAACACGCACTAAACAATCAAATTAACCACTAAACACACACTAAACTACCTACAAAAATACATTGCAATCTACATCTATCAATTATTCCGTTGAATTTGAATATTGTTACCAATCATAACATTAAGTAACTCATCCAGTGATGGTCTTGATTCATAATAAGAAGCTTATGGTTTATACAAAAATTGTTGTGTATCCTGCAAACTATTAAGGAAGTAATTTTGTTGGTTATCCCATCCATAAGTAAAGTTAGTATGATCATTCCAATCTAACCTATAGGATTGGGAATATGAGATATAAAAGAAACTACTTCCTTCCATGTATTTTTTTAATTTTTTCAACACACAAACATTAAATAAAAACTGAAAAGATCAAGAAACAATTGAAAAGAAACGAATTATAAAAATTTTATGAAACACTAATTAAAATCTAGAACAAAAACTAAAATATAGCATTTCCCGACAATGGTGTTAAAATTGGCGTAGCACATCGTAATACTATCCAAAATAACTAGACCTATAACTATAACAGTGGTGAGTGTAAGTTGATCCCTCAGAGAGTGTTTAGTTAGCTTTTGTTATGAAAAATTTGGTGTTTACGTGGGGGGTTGTTTGATTTCAAATAAGAAAGCAAAACTAAACTAGCTAAACAAATTAAAGAAAACATTTAAAAATAATGAAAAGTGATGAATGCATTAGGGACCCAGTCATTGGTTCAATCTCGGCCTACACACAATTAAACATACTTCACTTAATTTTTATTCTCATACCTCTTCTAGCAACTATTAATCTTAGATAAACAATATGCTTTGTTAATCCCGATTTTTCCTTAGGTCATGTTTAATTGAGAAGAGCTCATTAATTAAACCTAGCTATCGAACAACCTAGAACAAGCTCTCTACATTAATTGGATAGTAGCATTATGAGTTAGGAAAATAGATTAATCAAGGCAACATCCACACAAGCTCGGATCATTTAACCAAGTTTATGTTATCCTTAATGATTAAAAATCATTAGTTTCCATAAATGAAACTCAACATAACAATTACAAATTATATTGAAATTATAACAATGGTTTTGAGACATAAAATGATCAAATAGGGCATTCAATCATTCTTACACAACACCCAAACGATAGACATAAGATAACATAATCAATCCCTAACAGAGAAAGTACAACAAACACAATGAGAGAAATGCTGAATCGGGTTCTTCGGTGTTGATATCACCTTCAAATCGATTTCAGGAAGCTTAAACCCCTGTAGGTCTCTAAAGGAATGAAGCTTTGCACCTTTTCTTCTTCAAAATCAAAGATTCCCCTTTCCAAAGACAATTCCCCAAAGGAAATATGCCTTCTGCCGTCACAACTTGTCTATTTATATTAAAAACTAAGGTTCAGGTGAGCTGGAAAAAACTCGTGGCCGTGATTGGTTTTCTTGAAGCTCACAATCATGAGCTATAGTTTCATAAACATGACACGGGTGTCATTTCCATGCAAAATTAGTCATAGGCACACCCATAACACCTTTTTCATGATCGTGAGAGATGACTCATAGCCATGACAAAATGATGCGTGGCCTTAAGGGATGAATGCCTCATATGTTCTTCATTTTATGTATTTTCTTGTCTTCTCTTGCTCTAATCCTTCTCCTTCTTGCTCCATAAAGACAAGTGTGTGTGAATCTTAAGAAAAGGGCTCTAATATTGTGCTTTTGACTCACTTTAGCTCTTTCGCTTTCAAATTGTAACTAAAACCAAATATGGACTAAAGTGAATGTCTTAAGAATTTCATATAATTAATCACTAAATGTTATGGAATAAATGTATAATCAATTAAGCACATATCATTAATCCAGGATGACATTAAACATACAGGTTACATCGAGCTAACAAATTTAAAGAAGCACTACATATGAGGCAATCCATAAGTTAGTTTTAATTTTATTTCTGTTCTGATATTAGCTTATGTTTGATTTTGTCTTAATATAGGATTTTATTTTTTGTTATATTATTTCTTTTGTTTCTCTTTATCCTTTTCTTTTATATTTTGCAAGGATGTTATTTTCACATTGGATGTATCAGAATAAGAGAAATTGTCATAATCAAGAAAGTATCTACTTAACCTTCTCACTTTTTTCCTAAATGCTTATATTGTGTACAATGGGGATAATGTACAACTTTAAGTGTGTGGATGGGTTTAATGAATCTTAACGTGATTTCTTTAATCTTATTATAATATTGATTATAATATTTTATGAACTGATGTCTTGAATTTGTTGAAATTTATCCATGAATACTATATGTACTTATTAAATATTGATTTGAATTGGTGTGTAAAAGGATGATGGTTAGAATAAACTTAGTTTTCTAAATCATATTTTTCATAATCATTGAAATATTTAAGTTGAATGAAATTGCATTCTATTTACACACATATATACCCAAAAAAATTTCGTGAGCTTTTGAGCCTAAATAGCAAATTTACAAAAAAATAGCTCTTTTTATTCTTTGATGTGTGTAATATCATGCATAGTAGAATAATTCTACAAATTGCTTTGACTATACATGCCGAGACCATATTTGTTGAATTAGAAGCATTAATATGATGAAGGCATTTAGATTTACCAACTTGTTTAGCTTATTTCTTTGAAATTTCCATACCTAAAATTTTCCTTTAGGAATAACCAAGTTGAGCCTTAGCCTTTTTCATTGTTTAAACTCATATTATAAACCTTTATCCCATTTTTGTTTGAAGACTTTTTAATGTTTTGAACCCTGAAGGTTATTTACATTATCTACTTGTTGAGACTTGAAATTTTGAAAGGTTCAATATTTCTTAAATTGCGGTACTTAATGAATATTGTGAAAAAAAGAAAAAGAAAAGCATAAAAATAAAAGAGAAAGAAAGAAAGAAGGAAAAGAAAGGAAAAGAAGAATAAATATATAGTACCAATGGATTTATAATGAAAAGACCTATATATACTTGTAAACAAGTCTTTTACTATTTCTTTGAGTCAATTTCCTTCACTTAACAACTTTTATCATCCCATTCATACCATAACTAAGCCATATTATAACATACACAAAGACTTTTTGATTTTTGTTTCTAGTTTGTACATAAGTGGTGGAAATGTGATTTTATTGCAAGCCTACGATAAGAGTTCTACTATGCATTGATTGAGAGTTTTGAAACTTTTCACCCTAAACACTTGCGTGCATTGAGTGAAATCTTGGTAAGGGTGCAAAGATTTATTCTTTTATTTTCAATGTGATTATTGATATGATTACTATTAATATTACTTAGGAAGTTAATTTAAGACAACTTGACTCTAATTGTATGTTAATTTTACTCAATATGACATGATGATCTATAGTTTGATTGGACAAATTGAAATTGATGATGGATTTATGTTATGAAATTTATAATTTTGAATTTGGTTAGCTTAAGGACAAGTAAAAACTTAAGTGTGGGGATATTGATAAATACAAATTGATCATAATTTTACCTCATATTTGATGTGCTTTTGCTTGATATTTTATACTATATTGTACATTTTGTAGTTAATGTGCTTTAAGTGTGTTTATAGGTTATAACTGCTTTCACATACTTAAAGGAGAAGAATTCGGATGAAAATATGGCATAGAACAAAGAATTGATGCACAGTCGTGCATCCAGATAGTGCACTAGTCCAGGTTGTGTAGAATTGTGATTTTAGGTGTTTTTGGACATACATGGTATCCCAGAAACCCTAGTTTTTAATATAAAAGATCTTCCCAACAACTAATGAAAAGAGGAGACTTTGGGAGGCAATTTCCAAACGTTAAGTCATTCTGAAGGGGCAATTTTGGTCCCAAGAAACGAAAAACACAAAGAAATCATCAAAAGATCTTTCAGAATACAAGATCAAGCCTCTACATCACAGAAACATTCAATAGAAGACAATGATTTAGAATTATGAACCCATTATTTTCAATTCATATTTCTATTTATGTATGTTTGATTTTGTATTCGATCATGGGTAACTAAACGTCCAGTTAGTATTTAGGTTAGATAAACCTTATGTTAATACTTTGATATGATTTGATTCTTTTATTAATGTAATTGGTTGTTTTATATATTGTGATCTGATTATGCATTTTATTTATTTTCTAATAACCTGCGAATATTATATCATAATCTGATTTCATTCATAAAGACTGAGAAATCCTAGTGTAAGTAGATTTACCATAATTAGAAGGAGTTGATTGCAACCCTAGAGATAGGATAACATAAATCTTCCGGATTAGGGTCAAACCTAATAGAGGTAGTCATAAATTGGTAATGTAATCCTATAAGATTTAACCTGAGTAATTCGGTTAGAAACCTTAGGATTAGTTATTAGTTTTAAGTCATCTATTAGCATACCATAGGAGTCTACACGGTCCAATACATCAACAAAACAATTGCATGATACAATATCAATCTTTTAAGTGTTTAAGGGGACTCAAACCTAGATGCTAATTTATGATAATGATAGTTTTCTAAGTGAATTACAATGTCTTTTCCTTCATTATCGTCTCCTATTTCTTTAAGTTTTTAGTTTTATTTTCTTTTTATTAAAAATCTAAAATCAGTCTTTAGGCTAGATAATAGGGGAAGGGTAAGTACTAGTATTTATAGTCTTTACCTGTATCTGGCAGTGCTAGCTACAGCTACACCGTGCACTTGCGGTTTATTAAAATATTGACTAACATAAAAAAAGTTAACTAATTGTCCCTTATGAATGTTCTTCACATCTACAATCAGCTCAAAAAGTCTGCTCTCTTCTTATTTGCCTCCGCTCACATCCTTTTATAGTGAAATTTAGGGTTTTTAGGAGATACACGGTCCGATAAACAAATTTAGGATTTTTGGGACCAATACATGATCATGTATCAAACTATTTTCTAAAAACACTGAAAATCATGACTTTACATGTTCTGAGAAACTTACATGACCATATACACACCCATGTATCTCCAAATTGCTTCAAATGTTTGTTTTATGCCATGATTTCACCTAAATTTCTCTCCTTTTGGTCTATGAAGGCAATTATCTCCTATAAATTCACTTAGAGCGAATTATTACCAAATCTACAAAAAAATTACAAAATATCAAGTAAAATATATCAAATATAGGTGTAAAAATATAGTTAAATATACATCTATCAGCTAACAGTTCTCTCCATTGGAAGATGCTAACAGCCTCTTTGCTTCCTCTTATTTAATTTCATGTTCTAAATAGGGAAGGCAAAAATGGCTCAATCCAATCTAGCCCAGCCCGACCTGGCCCAACCTATTGTCAAAGGGCTTGGCCTGGTTGACTAGGCCTTGAATTGGGCCTCGTGCTTGTTGCCTCCTAAAATGTAAAGCTTTGTTCGAGCCTAAGCTTGGCCCTAAACCTAACTGTATAGACTAGAGAAGAAACATTTTAAGCAATAAAAATTTAAAATTATGAAAAACAAAATAACGTCAACAAAAATGACATCATTTTGCTTCTGAAACAAAATGACATCATTTTGCATTGCTCTTTCTCACTAAACAAAATTACATACTTTTGCTTTTAAAGCAAAACAATTTCGCTTTGCTTAATGTATATTTCTTTCTCTTCACCTCTCCCTCTATATCTCATTGTCACCCCCATTGATTCTCTCTAAACTCTCTCTATTATCTCTCTCTCTCTCACTAGTCACAGCCGTAAACCAACTCCTTCGCCTTGCCAGTCACCAATCACCACTAGGCCTACCCCTTCCCACTCTAGCCACTACAAAAATTAAGGTACTCTCTACTCAAATTCACTATTGTTGAGTATAGCATTTGAGGTATCATAAGTTATTTACAAATTCCGCTTCCTGTTTGATCCCTTTTATAAGATTTTACCATACTATTTGATGCCACTTCCCTATATATATTGGTTGTGGCTAGAAGAATTGGAACACATTAGGGTATCTTAATTTAGTATAAATAGATTTAAGTTTAATAGCGACTTAAAGAAGGGTCGTATTATTCATAAACATCCTTTGGAGAGGAATAGTGGATCTGACTTGTCTATAAGGAATGATTTGGTGCATATGTATGCAAGGTTTGTTGATTTGGATAAAGCACATCATGGAATACCTTAACATCGAGATATAGTGCAAATGGGTACTGGGAGAAGGCTTTGGAGATTTACCACCAGTCAAAAATGGTTGGCTTAAAACTTGATTGTTTTACTATTTCCAGTATCTTGACTGCTTGTGGAGGCTTACATGTAATCGATGCGGGTAAGGTTATTCACGATTTTATTTAGAAAACTGCGGTAAATGCTAATGTTATAATCAATAATGGATGTTTTTTCTATAACTTCAAGTTTGAAAGGTCAGAGGATGCTCAAAGAGTTTTTAACAAGATGGTGGTTATGGATAGTATGAGTTGGAATAATTCTGTGGATATTTTATTATGGGGTTCTTTGAGGAACCAATAAAATTGTTTAAACAGATGATCAATAGATTTAAGCTTGATACGTTGACAATTACATTTGTACTTTGTGCTTGCAGTCACCTATGTGGCTTGATAAAGGGGAAATTCATTCATGATTACATGGTAAAAAGAACTTTTGTGTTTGATATCACAATGTAATATTCTCATTTATACCTATATTTGAACTAGTAATTTGTTGCTCTCACCATATGTAACTAAAAGATCTAACTACATCTAGGATCTTACATGTCTATTAGATATAATGGAAAGGAAACTAAATAATAATCAAAATTATCAAGATGATGAAGATAAGTTGACAAAGTAAATTTGGAGGCCCTTCATGCCTTTGAAAATTCATTTTACATCACAATTGATTATTTTTATGCTAAATATAGTTACAACTAATAAAAGGCTTGTTGTTTGACTTTAGACAAACAGAACTCATTTTTCTATATAATGAAAGCCTAAGAATACTTAGTTTGGATACAGAAGAAGTGACAAATGAGTAAGAAAATGGGAAGACAGTACTAAGAAAACTTACCAGAATATTACCCAGAAATTCAACAAATCAAATATTTTGCATATCCTAACCAACTCATTTTCACTTATCTTTATCCATTTTTTAGTTCCTAATTTTAAGGCTTCCATTTTAAAACAGTATAAATATATTAATCATAATGTTATTCAATTATGATAGATAGAATTGGAAACTTCTAATCCCGTAGTAAGTGAAGAAAGAAGTACAACTCGAAGTTGATAGATGCATGATTGACTATATTTTTACGCCAATATTTAATGTATTTTGCTTGATATTTTATACATTTGGCACTTATTTCATCTCAAAAGTGTATGCAGATGACAATTGTCTTCATCGACTTAAAGGAGAAGAATTAAAAAAAACATGACATAAAGTGAAGAATTAATAATCTAAAAGGGATGCACGACTGTGCATCCATAAGTGCACTTTCCCATAGCTGTGCACTTTTGCGATATCCTAAGAATTCTGATTATGCACAGTCTAATGAAGTATTCCATTTTCCCATGCAAAGGGGTTAGAAATAATTGTACATAAGAAATAGTAATGAGATATTAGTAAATTGCATTTCATGCTCATGAATAATATCGCATACACACACCTGAATTTGATTTTTACACACATTATAATGATTGTTCATGCACTCAATTGACATTTTTGGTATAATTGATTTTTAAATAAGTATAATGTTAATAGTGGATTATATGTCTTGAAAATTGATTTGGTGAGTAAAAATATTGATTTAGAATTTTTGGTGAAGATTTAGAAAATTTCTAAAATTTTGGGACTTTTGGACTGGGAAAAAAAATGCCAAGTTGCAGGACAATTGATTTACGGTAGTAGAAATAAGTGACGAATGGCAATAGAAATATTTAGCATATGGCTTTAGGATTCAATGAAAAATGTCATAGAAAATTAGGAGACAATCGGATTAGAAATTTTGAGACAAATTGACTAGTTATTAAAAGGACCAAGGAGGGACCATGAGAGGAGGACATGTGGCAAGTGACAAGTGTCAAGCCACTTGCCACACACCTCACTCTCTTTATACTCATTTGCAAGACCATCTTTAATTGTTTTCACTCTTATACTCATTTGCAAGACCATCTTTCTTTCATCTTCTTCATTTCATTTTCTCTATCTTACGACACTCTCTTCTCACCCTCTCAATGTTGAATCTTGCCCTCATCCATCACTTACTACTTCCATTTTCGTTATCTTCTCCATCTTATTACTAAAAGACCTAACCCTTTCACCTTGAATGATGATGATCGTATGATTCTTGGAAGCTAGGGTTAAGTTGTGATTTCAAGACCTTAAAGTTAAACAAGTAAATGTAAAACAATATTCTTCATGGTTTATTAAATAGAAATTTTTATGATAATAGTTAGGGGTTGAATGATCATATAATGGTGAAGAGTATATGCTCAAACATGAATGAGAAACATGGGTATATTCATATCTTGTTTTACATATATGATGGTTAATAATTCATAAGATGTTTTTTAGATAGAATGATCCCTAAAATGGTGTAGAAAGAATGCAGAAATTTTATAAAGAGAGGATATAGTCATGTTCTGCTTTTAATGTAAAATCACGTGAATGTTTGGTAGTTATTATTAAGGTAAACTACAACGAGTTTAAAGCTAATGAAAAGGAGAAGTGTAATTCCTTGAAAGGATAAGAAATTAAAGTAATAGTTTAGAGATGAAATAAAGGTGATAATGGAGTTGAATATATGTTGAAGCATTGATGATGAATATGTATATATGGATGTTCTATTTTTGTGTTTATGATCCACCATAAATTATGATTTGTTTATGAATAATATTAAGCTGAAATGGAGGTGAGAATGATGAGGAAATCATGAGGAATTAACCTAGGAATGATGAACTAAGCATAAGATATGTTAGATGCAACTTCAAGGAGTTGGAAAAGCCGGAAAATAGGAAGAACCTTTGCAAGGATTTTTGAATGTAAATAACCCATGATTGTAGGAATGAATCCATGATCATGGGAATGCATGAAAGAATTGAAATTTTCTATTAATAAAACCCACGATCATGGGAAGTCATCCACAATCGTGGGAATGGCTGTTAAGTGATTTATACTTCTTTTATGTGAGGTTTGAAGCAACAAATGGTTAGCTACTTTCCTATAACGCATTTAGACTTGAATAAAGCTTGAAATGAACTTAGTTTGATGATGGATTAAGTGATTAAATATATGATATGTTTAGGGTGATAATTAAGGTTATAACCTAAGAATAGATTGTTAAATATCAAGTATTCAAATCTGGAAATTTGGAGATAATAAAAGTGATCCTATGAAGGCTAATGTGACTCAAAGAAGATGAATGATGTGTATTAAGTAGAGGTGAATGAGAAATTGGATATTTTGTGATCTTATAATGCTAGAATAACCTTAGTGAATGATTGAATGATGAACTTAGAACAATCTTGTACAATTGAGGTGTAAACCTAAGTTCAAATTAGACATATATGAGTTCTAAAGTCTAAATGATCAAAAGATGTGAATTAAGGAAATATAACTGGAATAGTCAAATCAAGCATGCATTATACATAACACATATACATGTGTATGATTGAGTATTAATGTGATTGTGCAATTTAGTAATATGTAAATATGTATGTATTGCATGATATAGAAGCACAATTAGAGTGACAACTTCCAGACATTGCCAGGACATCAAAGCAATAGCTATCTAGAGCATACTCTGAGTAACCTAGATGGTCTCACACTCATTAATTGTTTTGTTTAAAATTCTGTGTTGAATTGTTATTGATGTGAATGTGTTAATCTCAAATGTAAATAAGAAACATGCGTATATTCATATCTTGTTTTGCATATATGATGATTAATAATTCATAAGATGTTTTTGAGATAGAATGATCCCTAAAATGGTGTACAAAGAATGCAGAAATGTTATAAAGAGATGATATACACATGTTATGTTTTTAATGTATAATCACGTGAATGTTTGGTAGTTGTTATTAAGGTAAACTAGAATGAGTTTAAAGCTAAAAAAAGGAGAAGTGTAATGTCTTGAAATGAGGAGAAATTAAAGTGATGGTTTAGAGATGAAATAAAGGTGATAATGGAGTTGAATATGTGTTGAAACACTGATGATGAATATATATATATGGTTGTTCTGTTTTTGTGTTTATGATCAAACATAGATTATAATTTGTTTATGAATGATATTGAGCTGAAATGGAGGTAAGAATAAAGAGGAAATGATGAGGAATTAACCTAGGAATGATGAACTAAGCATAAGATATGTTAGATGTAACTTGAAGGGGTTGGAAAAGCTGGAAAATAGGAAGAACCTTTGCTAGGATTTTCAGATGTTAATAACCCATGATTGTGGGAATGCATCCACCATCGTGGGAATGCATGAAAGAACTGAAAGGTTCTATTAATAAAACCCACGATCATGGGAAGTCATCCACGATCGTGGGAATGGCTGTTAAGTGATTTATACTTCTTTTATGTGAGGTTTGAAGCAACAAATGGTTAGCTACTTTCCT
>JAOTAY010000001.1:8316194-8351500 GCA_025629805.1 Erythroxylum baracoense
TGAATGAGAAATTGGATATTTTGTGATCTTATAATGCTAGAATAACCTTAGTGAATGATTGAATGATGAACTTAGAATAATCTTGTACAGATGAGGTGTAAACCGAAGTTCAAATTAGACAAATATGAATTTTGAACTATGAATGAGATGTGAATTAAGGAAATATAATAGGAATAGTCACATTGAGCTTGCATTATACACAGCACATATAAATGTGTATGATTAAATATTAATGTGATTGTGCAAATTAGTAATGTGTAAATGTGTATGTGTTGCATGACATAGAAGCGCAATTAGAGAGATAACATCCAGACATTGCCAGGAAGTCGAGGCAATAACTATCTGGAGTATACTGTGAGTAACCTAGATGGTCTCACATTGATTAATTGTTTTGTTTAAAATTATGTATTGAATTGTTATTGAGGTGAATGTGTTAATTCCGAACATTGATTGTCCGAGGTATTTGATGCATGAAAATCACATTTAAAGTGCTCATTGTATGTGAATTTGATTGAAATAAGTGTACTCAACATAATTGTTGAATGCCGAACTTAGGTCCGATGATATGTGAAGGTGAATGTGCATATTAAAACATAGTGACTGATTGATCATATGAACGTGATGCATTCATTACATAATATGTATAAACAGATAAAGGCAGTTGAGACCAGAGTCGTCGGCGAAAAAGAGCTTAAAGCTCATAATGTGGTAAGAGCCTCTGACTCACTATGTATAATGAGCCTAGTATCCCTAACTGATACGGAACAGTTATTAATAAGCCCGGTATCCACAATAGATACAGGATAGTAAAAAAGGCACTCAGTCATAATAACGTAATAATTGAAAGTGAGTCTCATGAGCATTGCATATATATTTGATATGTATGTTTTAAATGATTGAAATAAATTGTTTGAATTGTTCTAAATGTGAAATGTGAAATAAGTGAATAAAGTGATATTTGATGCTACATGATGATTGATGAAGTGATGTGCATTATGTGCTATTACTTATCTATAAATTGAATGTGAATCGTGAATTATACTGTGTTTGGTATGAGTGAGCCATCGATGATGGGTAGCGCACTGAGTTCGCAAAACTCATCAAAATTGCAACGTAACTTTTCAGATACTAGAAAGAAGTCTTAGTTGCTAGAAGAAAAATAGTTCTTGCATTTTTAGATAGAAGAAATGACTTAAAAGTCGGTCAAATAAGATTGAAGTAATAGATAAAGTTTTGTATAGTTTCTCATTTACGTAGCATATTTTGTAAACAGAGCTGTAGACTCTGATAAGTTTTCGATATGGTATATATATGAATGATGTATGTAATGCTACAATGTACATTATATTTTATGAAATGAAAATAAGGAATTGAATTTTAGATATAAAGTATATTTGTATTTTAATTTTGATGTCATGATAAGTGAAGTGCATGCTCTAGCGCACTACTTCCACCCGACATATGCTCGAATATCTGAAAGACATACAGGCACATGCTAGAGAAGAGTGGGGTGCTATGCTTAATCTCTTTCTGTAAAGGCCCAGCCCAAGTAGTGAGAGTATCCACCGGAGATAAATGAAACTTTGATATCAAGGAAAGCTTTGATTTCTTTTGAGATTCAAACATCTCTGCATTCCAGCAGAAGCATCTGGTATCTAGCTCTATCAGTGCAGTAATTGTGGATAGTGAATTTCTGGCAGACCCACTGAAGCCTCCTGTACTGATAGCCGTCCAGATCCTGGAACTTCTTCTCGTCCCACCATCTCTTGCCTTGCGTGGCACAGAATTTGGCTTCCACGGAAGCCTCACAGCCGTCGACATGGAAACCCTGGTATGAGCCTATAAATAGGGCTTTAGACCAATCTGTCTTCTCAAGACCACCCATTGTGGCCCAATCATCCGCATTCCAAAGACTTGAGTATAAATTCATTGGTTGGTTAAATGCGAATTTGACCCCCAAATCTTTGCAATTCTTGAATACTCTTATTGTTACATCCTCTACAAAGAACCTGAAATAAATTTTCATTCAAATTATATATATATATATATATAGAGAGAGAGAGAGAGAGAAGGAGTGATAAGCATTTGTGGGGTCACTAGAGGTAAATTCTTTGCTCCCTATTGCCAATCCACCAGTGAACACATTTGTATGCAAAATGTAAGGCTGCCCACTCCTGTTCCCTAAGAACTCAAAGTCTATCTCATCATGCTCCGAGTTTTGAGAGGATAGCTGTCCAAGTGAAACACATTACTAACCAAGTTTCTTACAGTTGTAACCAACTAAAGTAACTTCTGTTAAAATAACTCACATAAAAAGCGGTAACTGTCCCAGCTGAATCCCCAGGAACCAATTTGATTTACATACTGAACTGGCCAAACAAGTATGAACCCTTTGATTGGAAACCAGTTCCTTTTTCAAATTGATTAAGTATTAGTTATGTTATGAGACTGAGAGTTGAGAATGGCCTATGCGCTTAACTTTCTATCTAGTTAATGTTTTAACTTTCAGTTTTTGTGACTATAATAAACATAAAGTGGCGATGAGATGTGACCTGTGATGAAGGGGGAAGAGTAGATTTGTACCCGTGTGTGTATTTGTCCAAGTGAAGCTGAATCTCGAAGCCTTTATTGAAGTATTTAATGTGATCAACAGCCCATGTTGGCACGTAGTTCCTGCCAAAGGGAACATTTATTGGCTTCCTCGAAGTCGTTCCCATTGTGCTACATGCGATTAACAGAACAGAAAGCAACAGAATCCATTGAGAAGCCAATTTTTGCAAATTCCAAAGAACTTAACATCACATAGTGTATCAAATGGGAATCAACACTAAGCAGGTCATATGAGGTTTCCATGGTCAAGATATAATAAAGATCAAACTGGCACACCCTATTTCACTTTGGTCAATCTGTACTAAACTTTAGCATTTACAAATGAAAGAACAGAAACAAAAATATGGCATAGATGGTGCACACTAATGAGGCCGTAAAAAAAAGAAAAGAAGATTAAGGGGAGTTTTAAATGGTTGGTACTAATGTGACTTTGTCCTTAAATGGGTTAGGTATATGGTTTTGCGTAGACTTACTGGTTTTTTGGACAAATGTTGACAGAAAACATGGTCTCACGTGGTGGGGTGACTAGGTAGGAAATGCTAGTATTGTAATCATATTCTAACACGGGGACGTGTTACTACGAAAAACAAAATGCTTTAGGCAGCGATATATTTGCAATAGTTTAAAAATTTATTCCTAAAAATTAATATGAGGCAGCTTTTCTCAAAAATTAATATGAGGCAACAATTTTTAAAGTATTACCTTTAATAATATTAAAAGCAACGAAAATATTAATTTATTGCTACATATAAGAAAAGACAACAAGATTAAAAAAGATTGCAATAAAGTTTTATATATGCAACATTTGGAGTTGTTGCTATATTTCCAGTCATCTATTTGCTAGAGGGTATTTACTAATTTTACATCTTTATTTATATAGTTACTTACTAATGTATATTTAAATTATAAAGTTTCTCTATTTACTAATGAGTATTTATAATATGTCTAAGAAAATTAAAGAACCCATCAATTTATTTAGTAAAGTTAAAACACATGATATAATTGCTCCAAAATACAAAAAATTACTGTAATATATACACATAACCCTTAATTGGCCATTTATTTTTTAAAAATTAAAATTTCTTAAAATTAATAAGAGTTAGAGCATAACATCTGGAGAGATAAAACTTTCCTACCACAAAAATATCAAAACAACCTCAAAGATTGTCGTAGGTAGCTACCATACATAATAAAACTATAATGTTTTTTTAATGAAAAAATTAAAAACTTGATTGATAATAAAAATGAGAGGACCAAAGTTTGGAGAGAATAACTCTCCTGCATCAAATAAGCCAAGAAAATGACAACGTTGTAAGCACATATTGATACAAATAAAAGTAAGCTATAACGACAGTGTTGCATTGGAAAAGGGCCACCATCTTGAATGACAACATTGTTACTTGAGACGACAACGCTGCAAGCAAGAAGGTCCACAGACTTGGCATCGTTTTCAAAAAGGGTTTAAAAAAACCCCATTTGCACGCTATTTTGTGACTTAGTCAATTAAGGTTCATAAACCATCTTGAACGACAACGTTGTTACTTGACACGATAACGTTGGTAGGTTTCATGTTAGTGATGATCGTGGTGCATTGCTTAAATAATTTGGCATTGCCTTACCTTTAACTTGAGTTTTGGGTAGCAAAGTAGTATCAGAGCTACCAGGTAACCCCCCGGGTCAACCCCATGTCGCAGGTTCAAATCCCAGATCAATCAATGTGGGAATGGAACACCGCTTTGCATAAGCAAAGCGTGGTGGATTGCTTACGTAATTTGGTATCGTCTTACCTTCAACTCGAGTTTTAGGTAGCAAGTTGCTTATCCCAATCTGAACATAAGCTAATCAAGATAATAGTATGTCTGAATCCTTGAGGTTGTCAACTTTGGTGAAAATTGGTTAGCTACTGAATACCTTTATGAAAATTTCTCTTTCTTTTGTGAACCTTTCTTTATAATTCTTAACTATAGTGATAAATCCAATGGGAAATTCAGCCAGGCTATATAAATTTGTTAAATAAATTGTATCTATGAGGCTGCTCTGAAAAAATAGATAGGTGGTGAATGGATTTGCTTCGGGTAATTTAGAACCTATAGAATTGGAATATGAAACAGATTCAACAATTTCTTCATTATATCAATATGATGTTCAAAGCTCATAATCA
Source organism: Erythroxylum baracoense (assembly GCA_025629805.1). Taxonomy (NCBI): domain Eukaryota; kingdom Viridiplantae; phylum Streptophyta; class Magnoliopsida; order Malpighiales; family Erythroxylaceae; genus Erythroxylum; species Erythroxylum baracoense. Next base: position 8,320,966 of record JAOTAY010000001.1, read on the forward strand.
ACAACTGAATCCAAATACAACATTTATTCAAGTGATTATTCAGAATAAAAAAATTAATGCTTATATAGACACAGGAGCTACTATTTGTATAGCTTCTAAAACGTTATTAAATAATTGGAAACGATTAAATAAACCACTTTGCTACCAAAAATTTGAGTTAAAGGTAAGGCGATACCAAATCACTTAAGCAATCCACAACACTCCGCTTGCGCAGCCCATATTGACACAAGTGATATTCCATTCCCATATTGATTGATCTGGAATTCGAACCTACGACGTGGGGTTGACCTAGGGGTTATTTGGTAGCTCTGATACCATTTTGCTACCCAAAACTCGAGTTGAAGGTAAGGCGATACCAAATTACTTAAGTAATCTAGTTTGTTTAGTCATTTTACTGATGCAGTCAACTTTTACTTTCCTTGTTGAAATGTACTTTAGATAGATGATTTTGACCAAACTGTTAATGTTAACATCATAATGACAACCAATAAAACAGACACTTTATACCTTACACTTCTACGTCCCGAAAGGCTGGATAGGAAAATTGAATTTCCTTTGCTTGATAGAAGGCAAAAAAGTGTTTTCTAAGTAAACTTTCTTTTACACGGCCTATGAATTTATCTTCTCGAAAGAAGAAATTCTTTTGTCCCATTATCATGCAAGATAGGATAAATTGACAGTTAAATGAAATCATTAATTTTCTTTGTATTGGGTTACATTTCTAAAATAAATCTAAATGGTAATGAGATTGAATTAGAAGATTATGCCTCTCGGCCTAATAAAATTAGTGCCACTGAGGTTAGTTGGGTTTATCTTCATATTGTGTAGTTGTTATGTAAGTATTGTATGTGGTTATCAATTGTTGTGTGAGTATTGTGTGTGGTTATTAATCTTTCTATTACTTCACAGTGTGAGAAACGCTACATCATTTTCTTTAGTTTTTGATACTAATACATTAGCTTACAAAAAGCATGTGGCCTAAACAAAAATGAAGCATGCACATCTTATATTTATCTTGTCAAATATTTGTTAGTAATAATTCTCGAAATTCAATTTTAACCCCCAGTGCTCAAAATATCCACCATAATATCTCATATTGAATATAATCTCGTTCTCATCATAACTAGATATCTAATCACAAATTGTAGCTATCTATTAAGAACTTGGAATGCATACATTACAAAAGAACAGGTACATTATACTTTCAAAAGACTTTGAGAAAGGTTACAGAGCAATGTGAAGAAGCCTAACACTGACTTCGAATTATACAAATGATGAAGAGTTATTAAAGCACATGTAATTTTCCTTGCAATTGTTGAGGATTATGGAATTCACTTTTGTATTTTGTAATAATAATAGCACATGTAATTTTCTTTTGTATTTTGAATATGTTAAATGTTGAATTTTTAAGTCCTTATGGACTATATATTATATATATAATCAATTTTATGGACGTTTATCTTTGATAGTCCGTACGCAATTAAGATGTAAATTAATATCTATATATTGCTTTTAATGTATATATGAATGTTGCCTACATAATGACAAGAGTTTGCTTTTAAGTTAAATATTATGAGTAAAAAAAGAACAAATTGTTTCTTTTATTGTTACAAATTGTTGCCTAAAAAAAGTCACTTTGTTGTCTTATCTATTTAACATTGTTGCCTAAAAATAGTTAAATTGTTGCAATATCTATTTAATATTGTTGCTATAGTTTGAAACTAATGTGTTGCCTTAGTCAAAGCTTAAAGTAACATTTTGTATTTTGTTTCCTAATCAAAAAATTATATCACCTTATACTTATAGCAACGCCATTTTTTGTAGCGATATGAATTATATTGCCTTAATAAAAAATCAACAATAATTATACTTATTGATACGCTTTTGTCTATTGCTTAAAACATTTTTTCCATAGTGTATGATTTTACATATTATTCATTAAAGTGTGACGATAGTGATTGTGAGAGGAAAGAGTAGGTAAAAGTTGCCACGTGTTACTCATGATTGGCCCACATCATCCATATGATGTGCTTAACTCTTTGAGTCTTAATATCACATCTCATTACGTTTTGAGGCTAATGCATTTGAAATGAATTACCTTAGATTGTAAACAAGAGTTTATAATTTGTTTTTATAGCCCATAATCATGTGGACATATTAGAGTAACTAGCAGGGTGTACTTGGAATTTACTTCATTAGCCCATACACAATTATGTTTTAGATAGATATCACTAGGCGTAGTTGGTGATGTGTTATACCTTTAAGTCTTGATAGCAGTATTGCGCAGGTATTGATGAGCCTTGACCAATGTTTGACACTCAAGGTGACGGAATAAGGCAAAGACTTCCGAGAAGCCAAGGGAAATGGAAATTGTCAATGAGTTGGTATGCATTGGTGCACATTGGAGAAAATCTTTAACGAGATGCAAGATTCAGATGTGACTTTAAAAGATAACTTGAGATGGACCTTGGGTTGAAAGTTAGCTAAATCACATGCATGAGGAAAACATGTGATAATGCTAAGAACTTGATGTGTGCTCAAATAGATAGACCATACTTGGTAGAATCTGGCATATCTTAAGGAAGAATATAGTTATAACTTTAAAATTTCTACTGATCTAAGAAACTAGGGTCAATAAAAAAAGATTCAATTTTAGATATCATATATAGGAATTAAATAACAAATGTAGAAGACCATATATATGAATAAATCAAGGTATGAATTATGAGAGTTGCATGGAATCCTGAAGTTAGAATCACATCAATCTTCTAAGCTAGAGTTTAATTTATCAATGAAATTTCTAGAAAGAGTTAATGCATTCTTAGAAGTTTTGAGTATAGAGAACTTTCAATTAATCAACTTAAGGATATGTGCTATTTATCTTAAAAAAGAATATAATTATGACTTTAAAATTTCTACCAATCTAAGAAATTAGTGTTGGACATTAAATTAAGATAAATTCAATCATAGAAAAGATTCTTAGGGAATCTTGCATATAGATCTTCATATTCAATTGCTTGTTTTATTCATATCTATTGCTTTAATATGTTATCTCTAATTTGTTATTTTAGTTATGTTAATTTTTATTTTCAAAATCTACCATTCGTTTCATTGGATTAGATAATAGAAAAAAATAATATTATTACTTGTAGTTCTCATTGGGATTTATAGTTGTAATTTGTGTTATTTGTTATAGTCCTCATGGGATTGACATTCGTACTTATAAATGCATGTTTACAAGTGCCTTAGGTGTATGAATTGAGTGTTTATATTTTGATTGATGTGTATATTCAATTCAAAGTACTTAAACATAAAAGAAATAGATTAGTATATTGGCACAATTTGAATGATTGATGTTTGCGGTTAAATTGATTCCATAAGATTCAATGTCTTTATACCATCATTACATGTTGCATGAATGTCTGCTTATGTGGTTTTTGTGTTTTTAGGACAAGAAAAATTTTAAGTGTGGAGAAATTGATAGGTTTAGTTCATACTATGCTTTCTGAGGTATTTTATTATGTTTTTAGGTGTTTATTAGAAGATTATCACATATATAGGCTTATAATTACGTTAATGTGAGTTTTTGTTCATATTATAAGTGTTTGTGTGGTTTAGATAATGATTTCAATCTTAATTTTATGTTTTATAAGGTGTTTAATGTGTTTGTTAGTGATAAAAATCAAATAATTAAAGAACCAGAAAGATGGAAGATACTTGAAGGTTGTCACGATCGTGCATGAGGAGCATGATCGTGACTGGCATGCATGGGGCTGTATGGCCTCTATCACGATCATTTCTTATGGAGCACGATTGTGACAAAGAGGAAACTCCTGGGAGCACGATCGTGATAGACACCTTCTAGGTGTGAGTTTTTTCATTTATTTTAGGGTTTGGGGTATTTTTGTAACCGATCAAAATGGAAAAACCCTAATTACACCCCAAGACCCTAATACACTATTTAAGGACTTTAAAGACACCAAAAAATGCAACAACCAATACCAAAAAGCGGATCAAACGTGGGAGATCAAGAAGAGCATCCACGAATTCTAGCTTTCCAGATTAAGAACTAAAGAGTTTTTCTTCTTTTCTTTTAGTTATTTCATCAATCTTTATGTGTGATATCTAAATTCCAAAATGTTTAACATGTTTGTGAGGTTTTAAATTTTAGATTATGATTTATTCTAGATTTAGTTTTTGACTTTGTTTATTATTGATTTCAATACATATTCTAGTGTTTGTAATAATTGTGCATGCTTGTACTTAACAATAAATCAAGAAAGTGAGTCAAAAGTAATCAAATTAGATTGTGAAATGAGAGTTACCAATTTAATAGTCTCACAATTATCAAATTAACAATCGTTCAAAGAGAGATCTTGTTTAAGAACTTAATTATCTATTAGATAACTTCATATCTAATTGAAAACATTAGGGAAAGTTTTATGAATCTAGAGGTTACAAATCTGGAATTTTTAGATTCAATTAGGGTTAATTGATAAGGTCTTGAGAGAGAATAATTAATACCTTAGGAAATCTAGGATCAAACACATATTTGGATAAAAAATAGTTAAGAAAAAAAATAAGGAAAGGATAATTCCTAAATACTTTATCCTGATTAAAACCCTAATATAATTGGTTGCTCACTTCTTATTTGCTTATTTGCTTAGTTTTATTATTTGTTTCAATTTATGTTATTTACTTTTATATTCAAATCTATTTCTTATTACCTTATACAAAGTTAGGTTCAAACTTGTTCTTTCATAATCCTCATAGGAATGGCAACCTTATATACTACAAAATAAGATCTGTATATTTACAGTGCATTGAGAGATTTATTAGATATAAAACTTGCTTAATAAGTTTTTGGCCTTATTGTCGAGGATTTATTTTAGAACTATTTGAATTCCTTTGATCTAATGAATTTTGAGCCATTCTTAAGTTCTTATGACTACATAAACACAATAATTACTCTAAGTTTAAGCAAAACTGAAGAAACTCTAGCTTTTGATATTTCAAGACAAGAAAGAGAAATATGAAGAGCAAGATACCAACAAGAGATCGAAAGAAAAATGGTGAAAGAATATAATCATGGAGACCAACAACAAACCCTAATGGATTTCATGAGACCAGGGTTCAACGCTACATATCAAGGCATTATTCAATCACCTATACAAGCAACGTCATTTGAGAGCAAGCTAGTGTTGCTGAATATACTACAGACCAACATGTAGTTCTATAGGTTAGCTTATGAAGATCTTAATACCCATCTGATGAACTTTTTAGAAATATGCGAGGCCTTCCAATATAATGGAATTTCGGAAGATGCCATTAAGATGAGGCTCTTTCCCTTCACATTAAGGGATAGAGCCAATGCATGATATCATTCCTTAAACCCAACAAATGTCATAATATAGGAGCAGTAGTACGTGCCTTCTTAGACAAGTACTTCCTTCTGATTAAGACAACCAGGTTGATAAAGGAGATTACTAATTTCTAACAAAATGACAGGGAGCCACTATACAAAGCATGAGAGCATTATAAGGACTTATAAAGGAGATGTCCTCACCGTAATCTACCAAAGGATTTTCTTATGCAAACGTTCTATAATGGAGTCAATACACCCGAGAGGAGCACCATAAATGTAGCTTCTGAAGGATTTCTTATGTGAAAGATAGTTGAGGAAGTAGAGGATTTGCTAAAGGAGATGACACATAAGAATTGTCTTTGGACATCAGATAGAAGCAAACAACAACTAAATTTTTTAGATAAAAAAGGATTCATTGGTGTCGATTCAGTGACATCAGTGTAGGTTGAGACTGATAACCTAACAAAGCAACTTAACGACCTAAAAGCCTCTTCATTTACTCCAATTAAAGCAATTCAGCATGGATACGAATTATGTGGATAAGTTCATCATGTTACCACTGATTACTTTTTGATGTAAAACAAACATAAGGAGTAAATCAACTATATAGACACATAATTTAGTCAAGAAGGAGGAAATAACCCCTACTTCAACACGTACAATCCTAAGTGGAGGAACCACCTATAATTTTCTTGGTCAAACAATGTGGGCAATTAATTTAGAAATTAAGTTCAGATTGGATTTCAACAAGATAAATCCAATGCCAGTGATTTCGAATTGGACAAGAACATAAACAAACTCATAACTACGGATAAGGGCCATAAGAGGTTGGAAGGGAAGTTCGAGTAAGTAGCTAAAAGCCACACCTCTTTCATTCACAATGTGGAGGTTTAAATGGGCCAACTGGAAAATACATTGTCTACAAAAAGTATGGAGAGTCTCTCGAGTAACACTGAAGCAAATCCAGAGGAGTAGCTCAAGGAAATCATATTTAGAAGTGGGAAAGAGCTTAAGTAACCAGCAGATAAACCCACCTATTAGAGGATCAAAAAAAGAAGAATAAAAATGAAGAAAAGAGTGAGTACCCTCTTTACATTGCCTCTCTGCCATATCCACATAAAATTCCATTCTTATAAAGATTACAAAAAAAGTTGGACACACAATTTGCAAAGTTTATGGAAAAGTTGAAGACTTCTCAAATTAATTTATCTTTTGTGGAGGCATCAGAACATATGCCTAATTATGTGAAGTTCCTTAAAGACATATTAACAAAGAAGCAGACTTAGGAAGAGAATCAAATGATAGCACTAACAAAAAGTTATAGCTCTATTATCACTAGTCACATGCCTTCTAAGTTGAAGGATCCATGGATCTTCACAATACCTTATGTGTTTAGTTACTTTGAATTTGCTAAGTGTTTATGTAACTTAGGCGTAAGTATAAATCTTATGCATTTTTTGATCTTTAGAAAATTAGGGCTTAGAGATGTGAAGCCAACTTTAATGCTTATTCAGTTGGTAGATCAATCCATTAAGAGATCTTGGGGTATGGTAGACAATTTTATCGTGAAGGTTGAAATGTTCATTATTCCTATGGACTTCATGGTGTTAGATTTTGAAGAGGATATGAACTGTCTACTAATTCTTGGACGACCATTCATGAAACTAGAAAAGCATTGATCGACATTTATAAAGGCAAATTGCTTCTTTGGATTGGTGATGAGCATGTGATGCTCAATATGAATAAATCCTTGAAACATTTGAAAGAAAGCAGCTCTTACATGAAGATTAAGGGGTGAATATATCAAAGAGCAAGAGGAGAGCTATTTAAAAAAAGTCAATTATGAGGAACATATGACAAAGGACATAAAGTTTGAAGAATATACTAAAGTCCCTAAAGAAGTCAAAGAAAAAGAGAGGACACGGGTGATTACTAAAGAATATGACCAATTTACCATCCTATAACATAAACTAGTTGAGTTCATTAAAGATTCAGGGAGTTTTATCATTCTCGATTTTGTTGACAGTTTGTTATCGTAAAAGACATTACTAGAATTGCTTGGATTTTCTAATTTAATTGATTATGTTCTTTTTATTATCTCTTAATATGTAGTTTATTTATGGGCTACTAAGCTAAATTTAGACAACATGAGTGGAAACAAACCACTTGTAATTGATCCCGATTAGGTTTCAGACTATGAAAGGTCAAGCTAAAGACCTTAACTTAGCATATTTTAGGTAGTTAGGCTTGTTTTGAATTGTAGTATTTAGGGTTTTAATTTTGATATTTTTGGAGTGGTTTGGATGGATTAATTTCTTGTTTTTAAAGTTATTACAAGTTAGGGGAGCAAGCTTGGAGGTTATATGAAGAAAAAACGAAGAAACAGGACAACGGTGACATTTTTTAACATATCACGATTGTGCCTCAAGGGTCACGATCGTGCATGGCTTGAGAAGGCTCTATCACGATAGTGATCCAAAGGCATGATTGAGACTGATAGTGTGAGTCATTATCGTGACTCCCAATCATGATCGTGCCTCGAGGTAGATCAAATATACACGTGAATTTTCATAACCAAATCCCATTATACCCCCTCTTTAACCCTAACACCTTATATTCTTCAATTTTCATCTTCTTCACCAACTATATCTCTCTAATTTGTAGCAACCACTCTCAAACTATCTCACTTCTCTCTTCATTCTTCTTAGGGTTTTCACTTTTTTCTTGCATCTTTTAACTAGATTTTCATTCCTTCTACACATATTTAGTAATTTCCACACCAATCTCACATATTTAGAGTGGCTTTTACAAGATTTTGTGGAACTTTTTTTATTCACTTTTTTTGGGTATTTGTAGTATATTTTTTGTGTGTTCTTGGTATATTTTGCAGGTATACATTTATTAATGGCACCAAGAACGAAACAAAGTGCTAAATGCTCATAAGTGAAGGGAAAAGAACAAGTTTCAGGTCGAGGTATACGTGATAGGGTTGAAAACTTTGCACTTCCTTTTTCGATTTATTCGGAAGAAGAAGGTATCCATTTCTAAACCCTTCGCTCTTAAACTATTAATGAAGCTCGATACTTTGATTTCCACATTTTAGAAAAATTAGGGTTGAAAGATACAGTTGAGGCTTTGAGTAGTAAAATTTGATGGAATAAATTTATTATTTTTTAATTATATTGTGTATAAGGAATTAACTCTTGAATTCTATACTACTTTTTAATTTGCGTCATAAGATTTGACTGAATTTTGATTTCGATTGAGGGGTCAACCATATAATTTGAATTATGATGTTATGGAAGAAATTGGTGGATTTCCTAGATGGAACATAATAAAAAACATGATTTTCGTGCCAAGAGATAATCGAAAAAATTAACGAGGTTGGATACCTTTATTATTAGAAATGCCCATAACAACATCATTTTTAATCCCGATCATCTATTACTTCATAAGTTTATGTGTCATAATATTTTGGATAAATTGGAAAGTCACAAATGTTCTGTTAAAGACTTATTCTTTTTATGGTGCATAGATAATAATGTTCAAGTTTGTACAACCACCCACATATTTCAATCTATATCCACTTCTCTTAAAAAGAAAAGTATGGGTTGACCCCACATGGACTACAAGTACTAATAGTAAAATCTTTTCTATTATCTAACTGAAAAATAGGGTGCTGGTTTAATTTAAAACTAAACTAAACTAAAATTCAACATAATAATAAACTAAAACATGAATAGCACTACAATTAATCAATATTAAATAACTAATGCCCAAGTTATGAACCTCCTTAATATTTCTTAAGTATTAACCTTTTATCATGCAATTCAAGTATTGATCATTGGATTGAAAATTCCCATCTTATGTTAGTATCTTTCTCAAGAATATTAACAACAAATCCTCTAATAACTGAAACCTCTTTCTAGTTAAAACCCTTAAGATCATATTACTCGATTAATTAATTTTACTATTAGGTTTAATCCTAATATAGAGGATTTATGTTAAACCATCTTTAGGTTTTTATGAAACTCCTTCCAATTATAATAGATATATTCATACAAAAAGATTTCTCAATCTTAATTATATGAAATCATACATTGAACGAATATCTCAGACATATTAATTTAAGAATTAAAAATGTATAATTAAATCACAATGAATCTATCAATCAAACTACATTAAATAAAAGATCAAATCATAATATCCATCTCAACATAGGATTCATCATACCTAGGTAATAAACAAACTTAGTTCATAAACATAGAAAACAAAACAAACATCAAAAGTTCAAAAGAGAAATAAAAAAGAATCCATAAGATATATATCCTCTTTTCTCTAATGTAATCCCCTTGATACTTTGATAAAAGGTTGTTCTTTATCAGATCTTTGAAGTAATCATCATGTTCTCAATTATCCTCAGTTTATAACTTTGTCTCAAACTCCAAATTTGCCTGTAATTCTGACTAATTGCTTCTCTTTTACCTTCTTTTTATAATTGCCTTTTATATTGTAAAACTAAGGTTTCTAGAATATACATGATCAAACACAGATTCATGTGAGTGATCGTATATCTTAAAAACTCCTCAAAATTACAAATTTACACATTTTTAGTCAGTTACAAGGGCATGGGATACGACAGTGTATATGACTTACACAAGTGTGTGTCTTCACATAAGCAAAAATAACATCTTTGAAGTTTTACATGTTCGCAGTCACTTATACGGTCCTTTATAAAGTTGTATATTGTACTCACATGACTGTGTACATCTTCATATGGGTGTCTATCTCTAAAATAGTTATAATTCTTCTGTTTTTGCCCTAATTTCACCTAAATTCTTCTTCTTTTAATTTGTAAAGGAAATTGAGATCTAAAAACATACTGGAAACAACATAAGTACCAAAAACAACATAAAACTCTCTAATAACAAGCAAAACATAATAAATATGGGAATAAAAACATAGTTTGTCAAACGTTTATCAGTCTCCATAAATGTTATTAATATAATTTCAATATCCAGCAACTAATACAAAATTACCTGTTGTTTTTTAGGCTATTAAGCTCTCTTATATTCCAAAAGAGAATTCAAACTAAAAGGGGGATATGGTTTTGGAGATTTTAAACATATTTTTCCTATTTGACTTCCTATTGTTTCTAATTCTACAATCATTTCTTGGATTTCACATTTCTCCTTACTTCTCTAGTGAAACCTTGGAGATGTTGTTTTGGTTCTTAGAGGGGGTAAAGGGATCATCTTACTTGTTATTTATATTATTGTTTTCAATTTGAGAAGCATTAACAATTTTGTTTTTTGCTTCAGCCTTTAACTCTTTTTTTTCTTTTTGCAATACGACTTCCTTCTCCTTCGTGAAGTGAACAATTTCCTTACTTTTTAACAAGTTGTCCTGATTATGGCTATACTCATTATCAAAGTTAAACCTTCTTCCTTATGTAGTTCTAGTCCCAGCAGTTCATATCAATCCCCTTTTTAAATGTCTTGCCTGTTAGCGTCGTTCTTTTTTTTTTTACCTTGGTGACTCAAGTTAGGTCTCTAGTAAAAGAATCTATGACTGACTCCTCAAACATCTTGTCATCTTCTCCTAGCCTTACGATTGTAATCATTTTTGGGAATTCCTAGGGATCATCAACTACTACATGAACCATATCATATCTTATTCTTTTCATTCCAACTATAGCTTCATCTATACAAATTGGGTTTCCAGTGTAACTTGCCAAGTGGAATAGGCTCCTTGGTATACCAATACTCCAATGGCACATTATGTATATTAATCTAAATGGGTATTTATTTCTCCTTCATCTACTCTAAGTGAATGTCAGGTTTCCACTTTTGGAGGAAGACAGGATTGTTGCTGGTATGCCATGACCTAGCTTCCATAATCTTCTATGCACTTGCCTCTAAATCGAATGTAAACAAGAATAGGTTCTCTTTATTGATCAAGAATAGGTTCTCCTTTTCCAGTTGTTCCTAAAACTAAAAGTAGGAATTAGAGGGAAAGCTCCTACTCAAATGGAGCAAGGTAGCCCTCGAGAGGGTTTCTAAGCTCACTTATTACGTAAGATGCTTTAAGTGAAAGGAAAAAAGGTTCAAAGATGAAGGTTAAGTAGATCAATTGAAGGCATAAAAGGAATACATAAGTAACAAGCTAGAGACAACAAAACCAAAACCAAGAAATGAAAGTATTAAGGTATAAGAATAAAAGGACAAAGCCATTATTCATTAAGGTAAAGAAGCAAAGGGATGTCCAGGGGAAGAAAAGGAAAATGGGAGAAGCATGATGGAGAACCGGTGTCATTAACGAGTGGTGACTTGTTAGTAGTTCAAGTGTGGACTTATTTTGTTTCTATGTTTCGCGCACATCTCCTATGTCCCTAATGTTGAAAAAGACGGTGAGGACAGATGGTAGCCACCATCAACTTCAGGAGGCAAAATTATATTTTAGATTCAACAATTTATTTAATTTGCAATTAAAAATATAAAAATACTAGTTAAAAGGAAGAAATTTTAATTCGTTGTAAATATTGTAAATGGTCATATAAATTAGATAATATGTGATTGACAAAATAAAAATTTAAAGTTTTGAATTGTTCTTGAAAATGATCAATGGGTGGTTAATTGATTTTTTATTTTTAGTTAAAATATAATTATTTATTTATTTGAAATTTCATTTATACTTTAATTTATATCAACACAGCCAATCACAAAAGTCAAGAGAGTTTATCTCGAAATGAATTAAAATTTATGACATTCAATAAATAATCGTTATATTTAAATCAGTATTATAAAATCAAATAAAAATATTTAAAATATAATTTATGCTATACAAATCTATCGGAGTGATATCTGTTATAAAACTTTCTTGTACGTTGCAATTTACGATGGAGTGATACTTACTATAAAACTTTCTTGTATTCATTGTGATTGACATCTTTATCTCTTGGAGTGACACTTACTATAAAACTTTCTTGTAAGTTCTCTTTTTTATATAATTTGCATAAGGTTGTAGAACAATTAATAGGAAACTTTTAACTCAAACGATTAAAAATACGGTAATGTTCGACATGGACAACTGATGAAAATAGTTAATGCCGGGGAGGAGAAAATTGTGGGCTTTACTAAGAGGACAAATTAGACCTCAGCAAAAACACAGCCCATACCGCCTCACCAATTTAATTTTATATGTCATTCCCATCCAGCGACTTTGTCAACTGGAACGCAGATTATGGGGAGGAGATGGTGGAAGGTGGCCGCGGCGGTGGCCGTGGTGGCAGTGGGGAGAGAGGTAAGCAAGCAATCGGGACTGGATAAAGATGTACTTCTCAAGGTATTCTCCAAAATGTCAGATCGATTGGGAGTTTGGGCCATACCCGTGTATGTTGGTGTTCACACAATCACTTTGGCTCTCTGCTTGCCCTACGCCGTTTTCTTCGAGGCCGCTGCTTCTATGCTCTTCGGTTTTCTCCCGGCGGTTCTCTGTGTCTTCGCCGCCAAGGTCTTAGGCGCCTCTCTTTCCTTTTCTATTGGCAGGTCGGCCTTTTCCATTTCTTTTATTTTTACTACAACTTGGGTTTTCTCGAATTGATCTTGAAATTGCGGTTGTGGATTTGTTCAGGTTAGTCTTCAGAAGTTCGACCACAGCAATGGAATGGGCGCGCAGGAATAAGTACTTTAATCTGCTTTCCAAAGGGGTTGAACAAGATGGCTGGAGATTTGTCCTTCTTGCACGCTTCTCCCCCATACCATCCTATGTCATAAATTATGCTCTGGCAGCTACAAAAGTCGGGTTCTTGGTGGATTTTCTGCTTCCAACAGTTGTTGGCTGCGTGCCTATGATATTGCAGAACACATCTTTGGGCAGCCTTGCTAGTGCAGCTGTTTCTTCCGCCACTGGCTCTCAGAAGTCTCAGGTTTGGTCATACCTGTTTCCCTTACTTGGGATTGGATCCAGCATTCTTATTTCCTTAAGAATCAAAAAATATTCTACCAGTATCACAGCGCTTGAATCTTCTTCCAATAGTCCACCGCAGAACTATAACAATGCTACTTCAATTCAGGCCATTTCTTGTACTGATGAAAGTAACGACCTTAAAAAGGGTAACTAGTGGAGTTGTCAATTTTAGATACATGTAGCTGATCAACTTCACCATATGGTCATAGTTTTTGATCTGTTGTGTTGCAACTTTGTGCCCAATCTTGTTTGGATTTATGATCTTATTCGTAACTAGATATTCTTTGATCTGGTTTGTTGGCCAAGGGCTTGCAAACTTGAATCTATCCTTGAATCACTTAAAAGGTACTGCTGTATAACTGTTGAATCAATTAGTTATTTCGATTGAGAAGGGAAGAGACTCTTGAACCTTTGGCAATTCTCATGTCTTGATGTATGGTCTTACTTGTGTTTTTCGGTGCATATGCTTTGAGTTTCATTCAGATATCTACGTAAAAGCAAGTTAGGTTCGATCTTTTTTAGCAGCTTGGAATTAAGATTCCATCATCAGTGAATTGAATGATCCACATTTCCATCCTCGAATTGGATTCAATAGAATGCAGAGGATTGACATAAGAAAGATTTATAAGGCTTTTAAGAATTTTTGGGTCATTACTCGTAAAATAATAGTTATGGTCAATATTTAATTTTGGAATTCTTTAAATAAGTAAAAGTACAAGTGATCAGATACTTCTAAGTTTGTCAAATATCAACTCCCTTTTTTTTTTAAAAAAATGTTAATATAAAAATTGAGGTGTCTATAAAATTAATAAAATCATTTCCTTAAAACCTCATCAATATTTTAGGCTAAAAGACGCTTACGTTATGGCAATGAGAAAGTACCTTAAGGTGGTAAGAATATGTTGCTTCTTTACATAAACCAAAGGTCCAAAACCCTACGGTAAAAACACTAGCCTGGTTTTAAAAACAAACAAAATAAGGGCTATAGTGAAACAAAAGTAATTGACAATGCTACATGTTGGGAATCATATTCCAAGAAAACCATAGTGCACGTAATCGGAAAGGTTTCAGCAAATTAAAATATCCAACTCGTTTCTGTATATCACCCAATCTCTGAAGCTATCGTAAAGATACACGTCAATTTACAAGGAGTGGAGTCCGACTGCGAAGCAGGTAGCCAACCTCCAACCTGTTAGCTATGCGCATTGTGTACGTTGGCGTATGCCTGGTCTTCAAAGTACATGTAATAAATTCTTATTTATATTATCGGGATCGTAAGCGCATGCACAGATCAGGGGCTATGCTTAAGCAAGGAGTTGGCTATTGAATGTCTTACTAATCCTTTTTATTCACTTAATAGATACAAATCTTTATGGTATTGGTTATCTATGATGTTCTGTCCGTAAATCTCATTTTATGTTTTATTATTTTCACTGAATAAATAAAGAACATAACAAACAAAATTATATTTTAGAGTTTCCTCAAATTTATGTGACATGTCATAGGTCAGCTATACTTTAGAGTATAAAAAACTGATTGGGCATAATTTGTTGTTTTTCTAGTAATTAATTAGTATTTATTAGTTTAATTTCATACCAATTTCGCCTTGTGCATGATTAAGATTTTAATTGTGTAAGTAGGATATGGTTAATTGCTTAATTTAACTTTGAATTTTAAGAATTGCATTAGTAATCGCAAAATTATATTAATTTTATTTTTAATTGTGTTATTAATTTTTCCATTAGTTTATTTTCTAATTATTTTATTGATTTCATTGTTTTTAGTTGAATTTAATTTTTAATCGTGCGTTTTTTAGCAACTGCATACCATAGTGGGTGTATGAATTAAATATGGGAAATTTTATTTTTTTATTGATATTCGATATTTTCTCACATTTTATTTCATTTTAGGTACAATGATAATAAGAACACAAATAGAGCAACAACGAGGGCAAAGGAGGCACTAAGGAAAAGACAAAGAGGTGAAGGGTGTGAAGCTCGTATACCACCAATAAGAGGGACTGTTGCCCATACACCAATGTGACAAGAGATGCTACATTTTAATGTCAGAGCTCATAAGGAGCAATTCCAGAGGTTTAAGAACAAGAAGTTTGGGATAGGTAGATGTATAGATTGGGAGGTGTTAGAGCAGAGCAGCTTAGCCCAGCAAGTTCGAGAACTTATCAATGTTGGAGCATGGTCTCAATTCTTTGAGATCATGGAGCCCACATACTGAGAGCTTGTACTTGAGGTGTGCTCCACGTGCTTCGTGGAAAAGAGCCACTAAGATTGGGATCGACCAAGTATGATACAATTTTAGATGCTTGGAGATATGATGAGGATGAGTTACACGAACTTCTCCATATTGATGGGGCTCTAAAAATCAGGACTTCGTGGAGATGCAGGAGTATCGGGATAGATTTTCTATATATGATGGATGCCTTTCACTTTTGGGGCAACATCAGTAAGGAGACAAATTATGACCCAAGTAAATCTAAGGCATCTACCCTATAACATCCTGCACTCAAGTACATTCACTAGATCTTGAGTCATACACTAAGTAGGAAGGGTCATATCTTTGATATAGTTGGGAACTTGAATGTGTTTTACTTGTGAAGTGTGAGCGATGGACATCGATACACTTGGGGCATACCTTAGCTCAATATTTTTGGCATCAGAGTTAGGAGAAGTAGGTGGGGGTGATATGAATCGAGCCCTACGTGACATGATTGGTGAGGAGGATGGGAATCCTTAACTGAATATCACCAATGAGGCTTCTCAATAATATGATCGTCCTCAACCTGGACATGATGAAGAATATGCATATGATTATAAGGAGGCGCGGACCTATATGAGACACCTATTGATTGGTAGGAGAGTCGAATGAGTAAGCAACTGTAGGAGCAGATGGAGATCACTATAATATACTAAAGTAATTGTCAAGACATGATTCACTATAGCCACAAATGGGAGAAGCAAATCATCAATAGGATTTAGATTTATCGAATAATGCAAAATCATTTATGACATGGACGCTATATGGACACCAGGACTAGTTAAAGATTGCTCGACCAGAGAAGTATATGGTTAAGATCTTGGGAGTCCAGTGCACCATTTGAGTTAACAAATAGGAGTTGATTGGGTGGGTGGTTAGATTAGATGCCTAAGATAGATGGATGAAGGAAGTCATGATACAGATGGTAGGAAAATTCAAGATTTTTGTACCATCTCTACCATCTAGAGCGGTTACGTCATCTTGAGCTTCGCAACCATCTAATGCTCAGAGACCTAAGGATCTTCATTAACAATATACCAGACTTATCGACAGATTGACATATATAAAGGCAGTATGAGATTATTTATGTATTTTTCTTATTTTATTTGTTTTATTATTATTTTTGTTTAAACTTTATTATTCCAATTTCATTTTTATTTTAATTTTATCATTATTTATTTCCTTTTATTTTCTTTATCCTTTTTTTATCCTTTTGTTTTTATTTTACGAGGATGACTATACATAATTTCGAACGGAATCTTCATCGAATTCATAATTTGCAATTTTTATTATTTAGGAAATGATGAAAATATTCCTTTCTCACATTTTAGTGTTCATTTTGATAGTATTTTTTATGTGCTTCTATTATGTACATTGATGACAATGTATAATTTTAAGTGTGGGGAAGGAATTAATGAAAATTTTGAGAAAAATTTTCAAATTTCTTAAGATTATTATAATCTTTATTATTGAATGTTATTAACTGACAACCTAATTTAGATTAAATCTCTCCAAAACATTTTATGTTATTTTTGATTATTGAATTAAATTAGTATGAAAAATGATGAAAGTTAGATTAGACTCTCTTATATAAGCCAAAATTTTGGTAATCATTGAGAAAGTTAATTTGGATGAAAATTACATATTATTTACATACATGAAACCTATTTGTGAGCTTTTAAGCCTAAAAGCAAATATGTTTTTATTTTATGCTCTTTTATTGTTTATTGTGTGTTATCATAGATAGTTCGATGATTATGGAACTTACTTATTATTCATGTTGAAACCACATTTTTAAACTATAGGCATTAAAATGATAAAGGCACTTAGATTCAACCATTTGTCTTAACCCATTTTCTTTGACTATTATCTAACCTATTTTTATCACTTAAAAGTAACCATTTTTGAGACTTAGCCTTTTGATTGATTATAACCACACTTATTACCTTATTTTTCTTGAAAACCTTTCATTATTTTTAATCTTTTTCAGAATTTGCATTTATTTAATTTCCTAAAACTTAGGTTATATTGAAGAATTAAAAAATCCAATATTTCTATGTTTGTTGGTATTTGGTGTTAGATTTGTTTCTTCTCAAGTGCTTTATTGTTATAATTTTATTTTCTCTCCAAAATTGCTCGAAGAAATTCAAAAGTTTAAAGTTATTTGTTGCTAACATATTAAAAAAGAAAAAAGAAAGTTATGATATTTGTTGGAGAGTAAGAAGAGTTATTGTTGTACCAATGAAATTATTTTTTGAAGGACTTATGCTATAAAAAACCAAGTTTTATGTAATCTTGTTTATATGAATCTCCTTCAATATGTTATCTTTTTAATTATCCTTACCATACCTTTAGCTAAGCTTTATTATACCCTTTTAGAAATAAGATCTTTTGATTTTCATTTGTAGTTTACCTATTTATGGTGGAGATGTGATCTTATTTTAAGCTTATGGTTAAGAATCCTCTCATGAAATGACTTGAGAGTTTGTTATATTTTCCACCCTAAACACTTTATGTGCATTGAGTGAATTCTTTAGGAGGATGTGGAATTTGTGCTTTTGATTTCAAAAAGATTACCAATGTGATTGCTATCGATATTGACTTATGAAAATTGGTTCTAAGATAACTAGGGTCTAATTGTATGTTAATTTGATTGATATGATGTGATAATTTATGGTGTGGATGGATAAGTTGAGGTTATTAAAGGATGGTGTTTTTAAGTTTGATGATTTGGATTATGATTTGCTTAAGGATAAGGAAAAGCTTAAGTGTAAGGATGTTTGATAAACGTTTAATGGACTATGTTTTTATTCCCATTTTTAGTGTGTTTTACTTGTTATTTGAGAGTTTTATGTTGTTTTTGGTGCTTATTTTGTTTCAAGTGTATTTTTAGGTCTCAATTGCCTTCATAAATCAAAAGGAGAATAATTAGAGAGAAATTAAGGCAAAAAATGAAAGAATTAGAGATATTTTAGAGATACACACTCGTATGAAGATGTATACATTTATAGAAGTGACATACACGATCATGTAAGTGACCATACAAGTGACTGTGAATATGTAAAGCATCAAAGATGTTTTTGCCTGTATGAAGACAAACGCTCATGTAAGTAACATACACGACTATGTCTCATGCCCGTGTAACTCACTAAAAAGTATAAATTCACGATTTTAAGATTTTTTTAGATATATAGCCACTCATATGGTTGTGTATATTCCAGAAACCGTAATTTTGTAATATAAAATGCAATTATGAAGAGGGGATAAAAGAGAAGTAACTAGAGTTAGGGTCAAAGAAAAGTTAAAGTTTGAGACACAATTATGAACCTAGGACAACAGAAAATAAGAAGATTACTTTAGAGATCCAATAGAGAACAACCTTTCATCAAAGTTTCAAGGGGATTATATTAATGAAAAATTTTAATTGCTTAAAAAAACATGAAATAGGTATAAATCAAGTTAACTTAGAATTCTTAGCCCTCCTCTACCTTTGGTAAAAAGAATGCCTAACCCCTCTATTTTTAGTAATCAAAGCTTCCTCTATTTCAATTTTTCCAAATCTTTCCTTATGTTTTCCGTGACCAAAAACATTCGTTCATTATTTCCTCAATGGACTTAATAATATTACAGGGAAGCATTGCATGTGTAAACAAATAAATATGAAAACTATTCACCATTAAATTAATAAGTTGAATTCTCCCCATAATAGATAGCTTTCTATTACACTAGCATGATATTCTTCTTTGAATTTTTTTAATAAAAAAGTTCGGAACTCTTGCATGGATGGTCTCTTAGAAAAAATGGGAATTCCTAGGTAGGTCAAAGAAGATTTAGTAGATTTCAAACTAGTTAAAGTTTGGAGCAAATTGGAAATATAATAAGCCCCTAAAGAGATGAGAATCTATCTCTTGTTTTTATTGATGGAGAGATTGGAATGTTCTTTAAAGGAGGTTACTGTTGACATTAAATGCACTAAAAAAGCTAGAATCAACTTTAGAGAGTAAGATCAGCTGTTAAAGATAAGCTACTTATCCTCAACTTCTTGAGTTGGAATAAAATCTAAATTTTCCTTCCTAATTAATGAAATGTTTGATGAGCCTAGTCAACACTTTAGTGCTTACAGTAAATAGGTGAGGTGAAAGAGAGTCTATTTGCCTCAAATGTTTAACACTCATAATGATATTAGTAGGCTTCCCATTAACTAAAATGCAATAGGAAATAATTAAATTGTATTGCTCAATCGAGTTCACAAACAATTGAGGGGAACCAAAAGCCTTTAATATGTTTAAGATGAAGTTCCACTCAATTTAATCGAATGCCTTATAGAAGCTTATTTTAGTGCATATTTCCTACTAGAATGTTTCCCATTGCAATTATAAAAAAGCTCCTGAGCAAGCATGACATTATCCTTAACTTACCTCTCTTGATTGAATGCTTCTTGTGATGGATTTATATAGTGAATGAGTACTTTCTTAAGCTTATCAATAATAAATTTAGATATAATCTTGTATGTTATGTCATAATAGGAAGCCTAAAATTGTTTAAGGTATTTAGTGCATGTACCTTACAAATTAACCAAAAAGATGTGTTATTGAACTCCTTTAACAATTTACCTTATTGGAAGAATTCTATTACAATATCTTTAATGACATTTCTCATTGACAAGCCAAGTTTTCTGAAATAAATATACATTAATCCTAATATAACCTAGAGATTTGTGTGATTTTAAAACAAAAAAGTCTTCCTAAATATCTTTTTCATTAAATGTATTGGTCAGCATATCCATTTCTTGAGAAGAAATTTAATCATCAATAAAATATTGAGGTAGCTAAATTGATGAGTTACCATAAGTGGAAGATCTATAAACATTAGAGAAATAAGACATAGCTTCCTAGCACAACTCAACTTATTTTTTAACCATTAATCCATCATCCACCATAGGAGAAGCAATTCTATTCACATTTCTTTTAGAGAGCACAAAATTACGGAAGAATCTTGAATTCATGTCACCCTCTTTGAGTCATTTAATCATGAATCTTTGTTTTAATAAGGATTGACACACATCTAAAGCTTGAATATAATTGATAAATGCTTCTTTTTCCTTATTCTACAACTGCCAGTCATCATAGTTTAAATATATAAGGGTTTATATTCTTAAAAACTCTTCTTTAGCTATTGAGACAACTTGGAGAGTGTTTCCAAACTTTCTTCTATTAAAATTTTTAACTATTCTTTCACTTAATGAAGTTTCCTTATACATATGTACATATTATACCCTTGAGTATCAAAGTTAAGCCATTTGATGATTGCCTCCTAAAAACCCTCCATGTTACTAAATAGTTGTTGAATCAAAATGGTTAATGTCTCCTTTTTATACTACTAGTGCTCTATACCCAAATTAGAAAGCGATTAGAGAAAAGTGAGATTGTGGATAAAGGCTTTGCTCTCAAGTAATTTTATAACCCATTGAGCATTTGCAAAGGCCCTATCCAAATTTTTGCTTAAGAACCATCTTCATTTTTTGCTTATTACTCTAACTGAAGAACTTTCCATCCATTATAAGATCATTTAGCTCATTGTAATTGACACAATCGTTGAATTCTTTTGTAAAATTCCTTCAAATTGCATTCCCATCAACTTCTGAAGGGTATATCAAAATATTGAAATCACCAAGAATGGTTTAAGGGAATTCATAGTAGATGCAATATCCTTTAGATTATTCCATAAAAAGATCTTTGGAAAGCATGGTTATATTTATAAATATATATAACCTAGAATTTGCTCCTCTCCTACTGTAGCTTTATTATCATATATATTAGTTGATTAGATATATTAGTACGATGGATATAAATTTTATTCAGATTATAAGCAAAAATCAATCTACAATAATGGTGAAATTGGTGATTTGTGATGATCTTCCAATGATTCCTTAAAAAGTTGTCGTTCATACATTTATTCTCCACTAGTTTAGTTTTTATCAATCCAATCGGTTGTGGTTTGGTAATGTTTAGGAAGTCCAAAAATGCTTTATGTTTAGTAGGGCTATTAAGCCCTTTAATAATCCATGATCAGGGAGTCATTAGGAAGGAGATCAAAGTATTTCTTTTCTTATTGGATTTCCTTCATGTGTCCTTTTTGAATTTTAGAGACATAAGAACTTTATTTTCAACATATGCATGGTCCCTTCAATTTTAAATAAAAATTTTATTCATATTAAAACATACATTCTTATTTATGTGTTCCATGTTATGTTCTCCAATATATCACTTCCCTAAGTTGGCAATAGCTAATCAAGATCCACTAGAAAGGTCCTCCAAAGTGCTAACATTTTTTAGGTCCTTTAATGAATTGTTTATTACATTATATTGAGTTTTTCAACTCAGAATTACCTCTAATAAGACATTAAAATTATTTATACTATAATAAATTACTAAAATAATTTCTTGATCATTATATCATTTGTTATGGATTTAGTTCACACTATCATTATTAGGAACCATCTCTTTAGAATCATTCAACATTAACTCTTCATACTCAACAACTAAAAATCGTCTTCCAGTGAGCTTCTAGGTTACTTTAGGAAGTTAACTTTAGGTCTCCATGAGTAAGTAATCAAGACAAAATCTTCAAGCATGTTATCACTCTCATTAAGTATCATAAGAGGAATTCTCTCTAGGAGTTCTTTTTAAATATTAGCTAATACATATAATCTAGCGTAGCTTACTCGCCTTATGCTCATTATGGCTTCATTAAGGCATAAATATTCTAGAGGAATATTATGGATATTAATATAAAGAGGGACCTATTTTTACTAGGAGTTTTGTTTAGATATCTTAAGATTCTATATACTGCTTCAAAATGATCTTGATCTAGTGAGTGCGTGAACTGGCTCACTTTACTTACTATATTAAGATACATATTGAACAAGTAGATTAAACTAATAATTAGTTTTTTGAAACTTGTCATCATTCACCATATATTTTACTTTAATATACTCCAATCTTTTTTGTGTTTTGATGTTGTGTTTTCTTTCTTTTGTCCAATTGTTACATTTTCTTTCTTTTATCTAGCTACCACATTTTGTGTTCATCTATTCCTGCGTCATTTTTGCTACCTTTTATCTTACTGCATTGCTTTTGCTTTGATGCAATCTTGGCTGTGTATTTTGTCTTCTTCTGGTTTTTGTGTTATTTTTATCTTGTATCCAGTGGGCTATTTTATTGCTATGTTTTAGCTATTGATGGACTGCGTCTCCACTACTATATGTTTTGGCTGCTGGTTTTTCTTCTGCTAATGGAATTTGTCATTTTATCCAACTACATTTTGGTTCTTTTCCTTTGTGTTTAGAAGACTAGAGTGTTGTGATTTGTTGTCTCTTGGCTGCTGGATTTTGGGCTACTTATTTTCCTGCTGTGCTGCTTTTTAATTTTAGGATTTTCTTCCGGGATGAACTTCAGTTTAGGCCAGATTTTTTTTGGATTCTTTTCTTTAAGTTTACCAAGCCTATAAGAAAATATTTAGTACAATTTAAACCCTTTGTTGATATAAAATATAAAATTAAATAACTTGAATAATTAATAAACAATGCAATAATTTACCCCAAATGTGCTGTGTAAATAATTTAAAACAATATAAAATAGGGGTGTAAAATATACTATAATTTCTACTTATCAGGGAATAAAGTGCACAAGTAATTTTTTCATATATATATATATCAGGGAATAAAGTGCACAAGTAATTTTTTCATATATATATATATATATAATCTACATTAGTAATTCATTAAAATAAAGTTTTAAGCCTTAATTTCATCAAATCAACAATAATAAAACAACTTTAATCAAGTTAAAAAATTAAAGGAGGATTTGATATCATTGTTGGAAAACTAAATGTGATCGAATTATTGACACATTGAAAAAAATAAAATTTACAAGTTTTCAATCGGATCTTAATAATTGAATAACTTAAAAAAACATGAATCATAAATAAGTGATAACTTGATTAGAATTCTTGAAAAAAAAATTTCTTAAGATGTTACAATCAAGTTATCTAAGCGTTTAGTCTCTAACGGTATCCACAAAGTAAAGAAAAAGAACTCAACACTTTGAGAGGAAAAGGTAGGAGTGCTAGCTCCTTTATACCATTATAAAGAAAGATAATAGAGTTTCTTTCTTATTAAAATTAAATTTCCTAATTATAATTAAAGTCTAACTCTAATTCTAATCAAAACACAATTTTAATAAAATAAAATATGTCATATTTAATCCTTAAAGTTTCTCAAACTTTAAAATTAAGTACAACTTAATTTAAATTTATTTTTCTCTTTTTAACTACTCTTTTATATATGAATAATTAGGTTTCTAATATATTGGCTATGATTACAAATTATCGCTCTAATTTATAATTAGAATAAGATAAATTAAAAATAATTTTAATTTATCTTTAATTCTTTAACTAAATAATTTATAATCGTAAATTAAGATTAACGTCTAGCACATATCATGAATATCCAAATATTATGAATGTCAAAGTGATTTATTTCAACCTGTTCATACATGGTTATAATGTATAACTTAATCATCTTTGTCATCCAATTGTCTAATTAGACGCTTAGTATGGAATTGGTATCTACTATTTTAAATACAATCATATTCATTCTTTCTAATTAGAAATTGGTTAATAATTAATATTTGAAAACACCTTTCCAAATTTCAATTCAATGTGGAGAACTCTCCATAATTACTTTAGAGTAACAAATCTTTTGTTGGCTTGCTCAACTATTTCTGTATAGTTAATACTAGATCCAATAAATACCATTTGAGCTACACTAAATATAATAAATTATAAGAAGCATCAAAACATAATAATTTCTACATGAGATGATATGGTAATCTCAAGTCTAAAAAAAATTATATAACCCCAATGGGAAAGAAAGCAATAGATATATAAGTTATCTTTTATTTGGGACGTTTGTAATCACTCATTTTAGTCAACTTATTCTTTAATAAGTATTCATACACTTATATAGTTATCTCCATATTTTGATTTATGAATCAATTACTTTCTTCATAAAAAAGGAACATAATGTATGCTAGTTGTATCATTTCATTATAAGAACAATTTAGTGATAAACATAAATGCAAATTAAATTTCATAATTATGATTTCATTTTAATTTCAATTGCACAATAATTATTTCTAGGATTTTATCTTTATTATTAAAACATCAAATTTAATTAATAAAATACATAAAGATAAGGAATGTCGTTATTAATAAAATAATAATGTTATACATAAAATTTCAACCAACCAATTAATTGTAAGGATGTAAATTAATAAAAACACAATTTAAGGTTCATTAATTTAGTGTTAAATAATCTTCTTCACTTGGAATATATGTGTTACACTTCAAGAAAGGAACTACATTAGGATAGTCTTAAGAAGCTTAAGGTTCCAACTAGTATACATATTCTTATGTCAATATGGATTTCGCTAATAATAACGAATTTTCTAATTCAATTACTTTTGTTTATATATAAGCTTTGGATATCCTATCAAAATTTTCAAAAATTTTTGAATTTTTCTGTTCAAAGGGATATATTGGGAAATCGAAGGGATAGATATGATCCAACACATAGAAGAATAGATACAAAATATTTTCATATGATTTCCTAAAAACTTCTTAAATTCTATAATAGGATTAACTCATAAAACATAATAAAGTATGAATCATAATTTCTTATTGTGAAGCTTACTTCTTTTCTTGTCATTACCCTCAAATCATTTTAAAAATTAGCTCATCTCAACCATCATAGTCGCACACATTTTCTACCTCTAACGGTATCTATAAAACATATTGAGAAAACTCTACAACTGCTGTAGAGAGGGTTGGATAAGAAGGGTTAGCTCCTTTAGAACCTAAGCCTATTTATAATAGGTTTAGGATATTTTGGTAAATTAATTGAAATAAAATTCTAATTTCAATTAAACTTTATTTAGAATTACAATCAATTTGAAATAAAATTGTGCCCAAATAAGATATGATATCTTATATTGGTCTTTATTTATTAAATATTTAGTTTTTAATCCTAAAGTTTCACAAACTTTACAATTTAAGTCTAACTTGATTAAAATAACTTTTCACTCTTTAACTCATCCTTTATGTGTGATCCATTAGTTTCCTAAATATGTTGACAACATCAATAATAACAATAACAACAATAACAATATCTCAATAGAAATCTTATTGCAATGCTAGGTCTTAGGAAGTCCAGAAGTACATAGCCTTATCCCTAACTAGTAGACCTATAGGAAAATAAAAAAAAAGAAGAAAGAAAAAATAGAATTGTTTGAAGAAAACAAGAGATAAAATTATAAACAAGTAACTGCATAAGAATAACAATAAAATAAAATAAGTATAAAGAAATTCAAAGTCAAAATAAAAAAGAAAAAGAAATAAAAATGAAGAATAAAAAAAAGATAAAGGATAAAAATAAGTAAATAAATGAACAAGCAAGCAAGAAAGAGGACAAATAAATAAATAAAACAATTAAACAAGCAATTAAAAAGAGAGAAAAATACTTTTTAATTATATTGGTCTTTATTTATTAAATATTTAATATTTAATCCTAAAGTTTCACAAACTTTACAATCAAGTCTAACTTGATTAAAATACCTTTTCTTTCTTTAACTTATCCTTTATGTATGACTCATTAAGTTCCTAATTATGTTAGCAACAACAATGATAATAATAACAACATCTCAATAGAAACCTTATTGCAATGCTAGGTCTTGGGAAGTCCGGAAGCACATAGCTTTATCCCTAACTAGTAGAATCCTAGGAAAACAAAAAAGGAAAATGAAAAGAAAAAAGAAAAAATTAGAATTGTTTGAAGAAAACAAGAGATGAAATTATAAACACATAACTGCATAAGAATAACAATAAAATAAGAATAAAATAAGAATAAAGAAATTCAAAGTTAAAATAATAAAGAAGAAGAAATAAAAACAAAGAATAAAGAATAAAAATAAAGATAAAAAAGATAAAGAATAAAAATAAGTGATAAAAATAAGTAAATAAATAAACAAGCAAGAAAGAAAGAGGACAAATAAATAAATAAAACAATCAAACAAGCAATTAAAAAGAGAGAAAAATACCTTTTAAAATGTCTAAAGGGAGGAGTACTATGAATAAAAGTGTTACAATTAAATACAAGACATAAAAACCAAAAGGAATGGTTTAAAAGACTTATGAAAAGAGAAGGATTCCAATTGAGGTCCAAGTCCTCGAAGTTATAGTAAAGCTATATCATTGTGATCACCTCCCTTTGTTCTTTTTAGGTCTTCCTCTTTTTCTCTTACAATCCTTAAGTATAATCTTCTCGCATCTTCTTACTAGGGCATCATGATGTCTCCCCTTAATATGCCTGAATTACCTAAACATTATCTATCTTAATTTACCAGCAATGTTAGCCACCCTCAATTTATTTCTTACCATTTCATTCCTAACTTTATCTCTTCTTGTAAGGTTACAAATCCAATGGAGCATCCTCATCTTTGTCACCATTAATTTATAACTATGCACTTATTTGATGAGCTAACACTCTACCTCATAGAGCTTGTCTAGCATAATTGATAAATGATAGAATTTACCTGTTAGCTTGATTGGTATCATTTTGTGACATAAAACTCCTAAGGCACCCCTCTATTCAAGCCACCCTGATTTGATATGGTGAACTATGTATTCATCTATCTCGCTATTACTTTGGATGATGAATCCAAAGTACTTCAAACAATCTTTTAGTGGTATAACTTTTGAATCAATCTTTATCTTCGCATCAGATGTCACCCTATAGCTCGAAAAATTACGTTTAAGTACTTAGTTTCAATCATGCTCAATTTAAAGCTCTTAGAATCTAGCATATCCCTTTAAAGTTATTGTTTGACATTGACAATCTCTTTTCTCTCATCCATTAAAATAATATCATTAGCAAATAACATATACCAAGGCACATCACCTTGGATACTCTTGATGAGCTCATTCATTATAATAGCAAACAATAAGAGGCTTAATAAGGATCCTTGGTGTCACTTGATATTGATAGAGATATGTTATGTATCTCCTCATGTCGTCCTTACTCTAGTCATAATATCTTCATACATTCCCTAATAACATGTATATAGGTCATAAAAACTTCTTTAACTTTTAAACACCCCCACATGGCTTCCCTATGTACTCTGTCATAAGCCTTCTCTGAGTCCATGAAAACCATGTGTAGGTCCCTCTATCTTTCCCTATAATATTCCATTAATCATCTAAGAAGATATATGGCTTCTTTCGTGGACCTTCTTAGCATAAAACTAAATTGGTTCTTTGAGATAGGTGCAACCTTTCTCACTCTCTTCTCAATCAGCGTCTCCCATAAATTTATAGTGTGTCTAAGTAGTTTGATGTCTTTATATTTCTTAAAGCTTTGGATGTTCTATTTGTTCTTGTAGAAAGGGATTAGTATGCCAAGTCTCCACTTATTCAACATTTTGGCATACTTGAGGATCACGTTATAATCTTGAATCTTATTTATAATTATATAAATTATTTAATTCATCTTCAATTCTATAATTAAATAATTTATATTCATATATCAAGATCAACAAATTTTCTTTTATTTGTGTTATAATTACAAGGAATCTCTTGCTTAGTATTTACTTATAATGTTGTCCATAAATATACGAGTCTTTCTTTCTTATCTTTGTAATTAATAGATTTTTATAATAAAAGATTGTATCTACAATGTTTTTTAAAATTATCATTTTGGCCCGGTAATGAACTTGCTTCAGATTGGCCTAGTAATAAGCTTACTTCAAAATCATTTTTGTTTTTCATAATGAATTAATTGGTCATTTTCATATAATTTCCATTTGTCTAAATCTTTATTTTAAACTATATAATGTTCATTAATTCTATTTTGCCATTTTTTTGTTAGTAATCTAAACAAGCCAACCTGAGATAAATTATATATATATTGATAAAAACTACTTATCTTATTTTTCCATTGATTCATTACATAATTGTTCCAATTTTTGTCATTTAATTGAAATTGAAATAGCCCCTAGATTCATATGTTTTTAAATTTATTTTTAAGAAAAAGATTCTTTATGATATTGAAGGGCAGATCTTAATTTATATAAGTTAATAACTTGGATTTTTGATAATTTATTAAGAAAATGTATGCTTGTGACAAGGAGGATACGTCACAAAAAATCTCTAAATTTTTATCAATAACATAAATATTAGGTTATCTTTTGATAATTGAAAAAAATTGCTTAGATTTTGATTTTTTATCAATTATTTTGAAATTTTCTTTATTAATGGAAATGTATTTATTAATAATTTTATTGTTGATTTAAAAAAAAGTTATGTATTGATACGCTGGTTCGTGATGGTACCTACAAAGATATCTATGTATACCTTTTCAATTCAAACATTGTATTAGACATAAATATAGAATTAATATCTACTCTATTTGAGTCCATTTGTATTAATTCTCCACCATTATTAATTGATTTTATTAGTGATATCTTTAAACTAGTTTATAAAGTATCATTCTGATAAAGCAAACACACGCAAAAGGGGCGTGAATTGTGTGTGACTTAAAACTTTTTTTTCACAAGTTACTTTCAATTCTTATAAAGACAAAGATCTGTTAAAAATTTAAACAATAGGAGCATGTTAGACGACAAAAGCTTATGAAATGATAGGAGCCTAATAAAGTATGAGTCCTATTAAAACAATAAAAAGAAGGCGCCTGTTAAAATGAAAAGAATCATTAGCAAGTCGAAAATAGAAGGAATCTGTTATAAAAGTAAAAAAGCCCCTTGTTGAAACAAACACAAACACAATATAATGTGAAAACATGAAAGATAAGGAGAGAGAGAGAGAGAGACAAGAAGGAAACGTTTGATTTATACTAGTTTGACTTACAACCCAAGCCTACGTCCAGTCTTCAAGTATTCAGCTTGAGTGTTTCATTATAAAATCAAGTAGTAATTTGACGAGCCTCTACAAGCTCTCAAATAAAAAAGAGATTTGCTATATATGAGCTTCAGTAATCTCTCTTAGTAGAATTTCACTTTATAACGCACAAGAGAATTTTTTACAAAGATATTACTTTCAAGAATGTATATGCTTTTGATGAGTTTAATAACTAGAAACAATTTAAGGATAATATATAAACTTAATATAAATCAAATAATTAAAATCTCATCATAATTTCATTTGCAATGTATAATTTATCCTATATACTTTGTCATATATATTTGAATATGTATAAGATAAAGTATGTCTTTAAATAATTGTCCCTAAACAACTAATAAGACATCTTTTCAATAATTTAAAAAATTCATGAATTTTTTCACTTCAGAGAATATAGAAGTAGAACTTAAGTGTTAATCTAAGGATTGTAGGATCTCTTTTATTTTAATATCCGACTCTTTTAGACCAATCGACAATTTGAATATAATTCACTTCTTACCATTGTAGGTAACATTGGCTCAATATCCCATACACGAGAGTGGTTAAGAAATTGCATTTAGAAAATAAGGTGATGCAATGATCACAACTTTAGTTAGTTGGTAATGACTATGAATCTAAAGAGAAATGATACATCAAGGTCTTGTTTGGTTGGCATGGATTCTTGACCGGGAAAGTAAACTTTTTCTTAAAATTTATATTATTATGTTTGGTTCATTTTTTTGAGTAGTTAGGAAAGTAAAAACTTTCCCAATTTAGGGAAAGTAGTAGCACTTTACTTGGATTCTAAATCTCATTACCCCCTTAGTATTTAGATTACTTTCTTCAAGAATTTAATCTAAAAATATGCTAGTCAATTCAACCCTTCTTTTTCTCTCAACTGTACTACAACTCTTTTAT
>JAOTAY010000001.1:8369845-8387341 GCA_025629805.1 Erythroxylum baracoense
CCCCGAAGCATGTACATATGTAAAGTGTGGACTCACCAACGCTGTTCCTTGAGGTATTCAGGTTGAAATGGATAAATTGACTAGTCGACTATCATCATGTTAGTCGACTATTAGAAGAGCAAAGCTGAGCTTAGAAAGGGGAGTTTTAAATGCAAGTATAGTTGATAAATATGTGTTATCCGAATGCGATTACCGGGCTCCGAAAATGGGGTCCGACACATGAACCTAGTCTTTTACACGGAGGCAAATATTTGTGATGAATTTCTATCCGGTTACTCAACTCTCGTTAGCCCAATTTGATGATTTTTACTCATTTCACCCTCTCAGTTTATTACCGAATTATTAACAACAGAAATTAAATCACAATAACTCAATAAAAACATAAACAATCAACTTTCATTAATATCAAATATAAAATTCCGAAGGTGAGTCTAAACATAACTCAACATTCAACAAATCCTATTCTAAAAAATTATCTCAATTTTATACATCAATAAAATTAAAAATAAATTTGAAAATACGATTGGAACGGAATGGAGGAGGCAGCAACGGCGGGAAACTTCTTGTTCTGGGAAGTACTTCGCGTAGCTTCTTCTTTGTGTCTCTTGTCCTTCGATCCTTTCTTAATCTCTCGATAAGCTCTCTCTAGGGTTCGAAATTTGGCTGATGCCAAAAACTCTCACTTTCTGTTCTTATTGTTCTATTTATGTTCGTTTGTGTTTAGGGTTGAACTAATATTTTTTCGGGGTCCGAAAGATCCAAAAATCCCTCGAAACTCAAAGTTTGGAAGTGGTTGCGCATCTGCCCTACGCAGGTCAAGACCGTGGCCCTGTAGGCCACAATCGTGGCCTATGTCAGGCCTTTCTATCACGATCGTACACTATCAAGCCACGATCGTGGGCCGTTCTTTCTGCCCAAATGTCTTCCCAAACTCCTATGTTCTTTGATATTGACCATGAAACACTAACAAACACATCAAGGTACCTCATAAATATAATATTTAAGCCCAAAAGCTTGTACTAACCCCTAAAACACTTAAAACACAAATAATTAACAAACTAACACAATTCTAACCTAAACACATACTAAATGGTTGAATTAATATCTAAACACATATCAAACTATGCCCTAAAACATGATGCAATTTACACTTATCAAACAGCAAAGAAGAGCACCTTTTGTTTTAATAATTATCTGACTAAGGTTGAGGGGCTCTTTTTATGAGTCTTTCTTCAACTTTTCAAGGTCAAAAAGCCCCTATCTACAAGAGGAAGTTAAAAATGGTGAAACAAAAGTTCAAACTACTAAACCAGAATAAGTTCTACAATACCCAAATAGATATATCTTTTGTAAAACTTAAATCTAAGAATGTTTAGGAAGAACTCTATCTAGATCCTAGTGATCCTATTAAAAAAATTGAATAGAAAGCTACCTTGTTTGATTATACAAAATCCTTGGAGATACATAACTCCTTACTCAAACATAATTAATTCAAAGATTTAATGATTCAAATAAGGAGATAAAAATTTCAAATTCTTCAGTAAATTCATCACTACTAGAAGGAACATCAATAGGATCACTTCCTTACTTAAACATAATGATGAATGAGCTTAATCTAAAAATGAGATCAAACAAAAAGCATATGATTATTTCCTAAGCCTCTGGGTTCTCTAGCTAGTGGTAATTCTTCTATATAGTTACTTAAATCTTTTATCACTGATAAAATCATAGGTTAAGTTGTAGAGTCTCTTTATAAACCTTTCAATGGTGAGATGTTGGGTGAGTTGTCTTTGAGAATAATCATAGTAAATCTCCAAGCCTAGATGGTCCCATTTTCAAAAATATTGACATCTCATCAAAAAAAGTAGTAAATTGATTCCATTTTGGAATTTTTTTGATAAGGAAACATGTTAAGAGAGATCAATAAAACCTACATTTGCCTTATTCTCAAAATTCATGATCCTAGCTCCTTCAAAAACTTTAAACCTATCTCTTATTATAACACTCGTTACAAGATCATTATGAAACTCCTTGCTTATAGATTCAAACTCATCATAAAACCTCTTATTAATGAGTTTTATAGGCTTTTATCAAAGGTAGGTTGATTAGTGACAATATACTACTCTCCAAGAATTATATAAAAGTTATAGTAGCAAAATCTCCAATAAGAATTGTGTGATTAAAACAAACTTCTATAAGGATTTTGATTCAATAAATTAGAACCTTGTTATGCTCATCCAAGAGGTTTTTGTCTTTCCAAAAGTATTTATCACTTGGATTGATCAATGTATTCACACTATTTCATCTAAAATTTTGGTTAATAGAGATCCTACTAATAAATTCAAAGAATGCAAAGAACTAAAACAAAGGGACCTTATCTCCCCTTATCACTTCATTCTTTATATGGAATTCCTTGCTAGGTAGATTGACCGTAACATCAAGTAGGATACCAAATTTAGGTTCAACTTTAAATGCAAGAAGTTAAAAATTTTCAACCTAGCATTTATTGATGACTTGCTTCAAGGCTAAGGATAAATTAGTGTGCACACTTATGTCTACCTTACACACCTTTATACTCTCTATAGTTTAGTTATAAATAAAAAAACCATTTGATGGTATCTATAGGAGCAAAAAACCTTGTTGGATGGTTTTCTTTTATTACCAACCTTAAACTCAAGGATCCTCCTTTTAATAACCTTATATTTTCAATCACTACTAAAAGAATATCTTTTAAGGAGTGCTCACCACTACCTGAGAAAATTCAAAAAATAATTCGTAACTAGTTAAACAAGTCTCATTTTTTACAGGTAGGTTATAAATTATTAACTTCATCCTTAATTCCCTATATATCTACTGGTTCTCTCACACTTGCCTCGAAAAAGGTTAGATGAAAATCATTGAGAAGATGTTGTATTTTTTTATGTTTAGGTGATATTAACAAAAATTCATCTACGATTGTCAAATGTATAGAAATTTGTTTGCCAAAGAATGAAGGAGGCCTCGACATTCTCCTAATTTCATTAATTAACAAAGCCATGTATCAAGAAGAATATGGAGAATTTTAACTAATATAGAGGCCCTATGGGTTAAATGGATGCATATCTACTTCTTAGAAGGAAAAAGTTTTTGACAGGTATCTATTAAATCGACTGCCTTTTGGTTTATTCACAATTGCCCAAGTTAAGGGAGTTGCTTCACCTGCCATTATTTGCAGAATTGGGTAAATGAAAAAAATGCTTCTTTATGATTTGAAAATTTGAGTAAGTTAGGCCCTTTATACAAGACCAATTTGCTACTAAGATTAAAACATCTTTTCCCTAAAATAAACTTAATTATCAAAACTTATACATATTTGCCAACAAAAATCATATCATAACCATAATCAAGCTCATAATGAATCATCTTAATCAACATCTTATTTAATTTTTTCCAATTATTCATTATTAAGATAATTGTAATAAAATTTGCGAGCTTGATTGTTAAGTCCCTGTAAAACCTCAAACCTTTCATTTCATTGAATATAAATATTTATTTTCGGTGAATAGTATTTTTGAATGAATAGTGAATCTGAGTGAATAGTATTTTTTGGGGGACCTAACCCCGTAATATTGAACAATATCCAAAATAAGCATTAGAGTTTAATGATACTAAAACAGATCAAAAGTAAGTCTGATCAGATAGATTTCAGGAGTTTTAAAAGTTTAAGACTAAAATGCTCTTTTTGGAAAATCATGGATGTTAAAGATTTTAAACCTATTCGAATTTTTTTAAAGTATTCAATCAATAAATATTGACTCTAATTAGATTATTTCATTGTCAATTTGATAATAAGAGGGTTACGGAATATTTTAGGAATGTAATTTTGTTAGTTAGTGAATTAAACTCATTAAAGGGCAATTTGGTATTTTTTATAAAAGTTAATGGATTAATAAGTCATTAGAGTGGAATAATAGTAAAGTGACATGTGTAAAGCATTAAAGAGTATAAAAAGCCAAAAGTAAGAAAAAGTTGCTTCATTTTGTAACATAGTCGTGAGTGTTAAAAAAACAAAAAGGGAGAGAATAAGACAAAGGGTGACTTATGGCCAAGCTAGAGAGGAAGATGAGTGTAGCCATTTTTCATGGGTTTTGAGTTGGATTTAAACAGATCTTGATCAAGCCTAAGTGTTCACCAATTACCCCAAAAGATTGAAGGAGAAAGTGGTAAGTTTTTTTAGCTTAAGCTTTTAAATTTGTGGGTTTTTGTGTGGGATGGATGTATTTAAGATAAATGGTGATTTTTGACTTGCCATGGAGTAGATAATGAGCTTGGAAGCATTTAAGAGTTGAAAACAAGAAAGTAAACCAAGAAATCAAGAAATGAGATGATGGGCCATGGTTATGGATTTTAGTGTGATTTGATCTAAAAATTCTATTTTGATATTTCATGATGTTCATAGCATGTTTTTGATGCCAATGACGTAAAGAAATGAAAGAGAATTGATTTGGAATTGAATTGGAAAAGTTTGATGTAAAATATGTTAAGTTTAGCCTTAAGGGCATTTTTGGTATAAAAATATGGTTATGATATGATGACCATGTGAATGCGATTATGGATCGTCATTAATTGTATTTGTGACATTAGAATTATTAAATGAAGTGTTATGTTATTATTGGAAAAATTCTATAAAGTGTATGTGGAAAGTGAAGAAGTTGAAATAGTTTATGATGTGTTTGGATGATGCTTGGCATGAATATCAGGTGAATTATGTTGAAAAATTGGAAAGAAAATGAAATGATGATATATATATGTGTGTGTGTGTGTGTGTGTGTGTGTGTGTGTGTGTGTGTGTGTTGTGAGGACAATTTGGCCTTAAGAGGAAATGTAATTATTGGTGTAAGTTATTGAAATTTGATTATAGTTATGGTGAATTAATTAGGTGAGATAGTGTTTTGAAGAGCATGATAAGTTAGAATGGGTAAAAGATGGTATTTAAATAATTTTTGAAGTTAGACTTTGAAATGGAGAACAATAGGTTAACTTATGGAAGTAAGCGAAAATACGATTAACTACGTGTTATGTCATTAAATACTAATATTGAATTCAGTTAAACCAAATATATATAGTTTTAAAACCTTATTTTCGAACTTGGAAATAAATGCCTAAGCAAAATGTGATTTGTGTAGGTAAAGGAGAGGCGCAGAAAGCTTGAGTGTGTTTGGCGATAAGTTTACAAAACAGTGAGTATATTTTATATGAATAAATTATTTGTAAAAGAATTGATGACATGTGATTTTAAATTGTATGATTATGAGTTTTATATGAATGATACGTTACAAGTGAATATTGCTAGTATAAGTTTATGTTTTAGCAATATATGAATTGAAGTTTGAAAGTAGAAGTTCATATGATTTAATGTTACATTGAAATTATGTTATTTGTTGATGAAAAGGAAATGAGTTTTAGCCTATAGTACATTATTAGGTTTTATACATGTTATTATATCAGTGTTTAGTGGTTAACCTAGTATGGGTAAGCGATATAGAACTAGCTCCATAACTAGTGATTAACTAGTTGCGGCTAAGCAATATAGAACTAGCTTCGTAACTACCAGTGTATAGCGGTTAACCTAGTACGGGCAAGCGATGTAAAACCATCTCGGTAACTAATGGTTAACTAGTCACTGGTAAACAATGCAAAACCAACTCCGTGACTTTATGTCTAAAGGTACCATATGGCAAAGAAGTTAGTGGTGTGCTATGTTGTGTAAGAAAGTTAATGACCATAATGATGCCACCATAATTTACTTTAAAAATAACTTAAGAAATTTGATTTTAGAAAGCATATATGTTTTATATTGTGGTTGTATCATAAGAAATGAAATGAATTTGTTTTAAGGAGGTTTAAATTGTTAAATATAGTTTGCATAGAAAACTTAACACTTACTGAGCTCGTTTAGCTCACACTCTACTTTCTGTTTTGAAAATAAAACCTCCCAGGTGTACGCTCAAGGGCTTCAATAATAGAGGCTCCACCTCGTAAGTAGTCAGCTTTGTCACGTGCTATTGTATAGGCATTTTTGCCTTATAAATGTTTTTGGGAACATTTGTATATTCATGAATATGTTTTGGAATGTATTGTGTGTAAAGAATGCATATATATATGAATATTTTTAAGTTAAATGCATGAATATATTTTAGCTTTTTAAAATTTATTAAAGTGATTGTTGAGATTGCATATGAGTGGACTTGAAGTCCAAAATTTGTAATGAGAATTTTGATGTGAATATAAAAGTGTTTTGAAGTTTTACTGAGACTTTGAACATTTACAAAATAGTAAAAAAAACCATTAAAAAGGTAAAAAAAAAATAGAAAAGTTAGCACTCACTAAGCTCATTTAGCTCATACTCTACTTTTTGTTTTCAAAATAAAACCTCCCAGGTACATGCTCAGGGGCTTCAATAGCAAGGACTCCACCTCGCGAGTAGTTAGTTTCGTCATGTGTTGCTATATAGGGATTTTTGCCTTGTAAATGTTTTTCAGAACATTTGCATATTTATTAATATGTTTTTGAATGTATTTTATGTAAAGAACACATGTATATTAATGTTTTTAAGTTAAATGCATGAATATTTTTTAGCTTTTTAAAGTTTATTAAAGTGATTGTTGAGATTGCATGTGAATGGACTTGAAGTCCAAAATTTGTAGTGGGGATTTTGTTGTGAATATAAAAGTGTTTTGAACTTTTATAGAAACTTTGAAAATTTTGGGAATTTCAAAATGCAGCAATTATGCAGTTGAAATTTTTAATAAAATGATTTTAAAAATTAAAAAAAATCCACTACTTATATCTTTCTATGTTAAGTTAAAACTTTTCGAGAAAAAGGACAATAAGCTTAGCTTCACGAGAACTTTCTAGTTGGATCAAATATCGATTACAGGGTCACCGTAAGGTACCGAACAGACTGCACAGTCGTTAGATTATTTCATAGTCAATTTGATAATAAGAGGGTTACGAAACATTTTAGAAATGTGACTAAAAGTTTTACACATTTGCATTTTTGTTGAATACACATCATATTGCAGCTACTTTTGCACCTGAGGCACCTTCAACATAAGAGGATGACTATATGCTAGACTTAACGAGTACCTCAATGAACCAACCATGTTCCAAATCATCAGGGTTGACAAAACAAGTCGGAGTGAAATTTAATACGGAACAATTGGCTCAGTTACTCGTCGCTACGATGCAGCAAGCACACGTAACTATGGAAGCTCCAGGATGTTCGATTGAGCGCGTCTGTAAATTAGGCACGAGTAATTTTGACAGAATGCACTCATATGGTTAGATCAAGTTACGAAGATATATAGAGTTGCGGGATGTATAGTAAGCAAAGAGTTATATTTTCCACCTTCCTCCTTGAGGACAAGCGAAGGATTGGGAGGAGACCATTGAGAGACGACATTCGGATGGGTTGTCATGGGCAGAATTTTAGAGAAAGTTCACAGACAGATTCTACTCATAGAGTTGTAAGTATGCTAGGTAGAGGAATCTTTCCATCTGGAGCAGAGTTTAGCATCAATGATTGAATATAGAATACGTGAAAATAATATTAAGAAAAATAAACAAATTTTATTATTTTAATTTTTTATTATTATAATTTTGAGATAAAGTTGGTCTAAAATTATAAATTATATAATAAAATATATTAATAAATTATTTTATAACTTTATAAAAATTTAAGGATTATTATATAAATTAAAAAAATTATTTGAAATGTTATTCGATATTAACTGATACAGATATATTACTGTAATAGAACTAAATCCGATACCAATTGGTACGGTATTTAGATCCAAACAAAAAGTCAAAACCGGAAAGCTCGTTCTGTGCAGTATATATAACAGAGTGAGAGAAGTGAATGGGAGGGAAGTGGCAATGGCGTCCAATGCGGCGGTGCCGTTCTGGAGGGCAGCTGGAATGACGTACATAACGTACTCCAACATCTGCGCCAATCTTGTCAGGCAATGCCTCAAAGAGCCTTACAAGACCGAAGCCCTCTCTCGCGAGAAAGTCCATTTCTCTGTCTCCAAATGGATCGATGGCAGGCCTCAGAAATCCAGTATGCCTATTTATTCCGTTTTTTTTCAAGATCTGAAAATTCTCGTTTAAGGGTTGTGGGTTTTGTTTATCTTTTGCTTTCGTATTGATCTTAGGCATCCTTAATCTCTTTCTGTTAACCAACTCATGCCCATTTTGACGTGGTTCCTTTTGCGGTAATAATTCTGTAGGTCTTTGAAATACCAAATATGTTTTTATTGTGTCTTTCTTCTATAATTTCGTATCTCATTTTGATATTTGGGAACGTATGATGGTTTGAGTAGCCTCTTTGTCGATAATCGGTTAACAAGTTTGTGTGTTTGTCAATGTCTCGAAATGTTCTTAATGTGCCTATGTCATAGTAGTATCAGAATTTTAAAATTGAGATTTCATTGATTATTATCATGAGAAGGTATTATGATAACTTGAAAGAAAAGTAGTTGGCAAAATGAGATCCATTCCTTCATTTTGTCTTTATCATTGTTGTGTCTTGGAAACTTTTTGGCCTTTCCTACCATTTACTTATCCATTCCCCGCACAATTTACCATATAGTTACCATTTTCATCATTTCACTAATATTGACTTTTGGTTCTTTGTCCTCCTACGACTTTTGCTGAAGAGCTTTTTCTATTCATAGTTCTTAATGGTTCAACGACTACATTACTTGCTCATGTATGTTTCCCTATATTTCACTTTCAAATTTTCTATGGTAGTAATAACTCTGTTTGTCCTTAACTGTAAGAAATAGAACTTTTGGATCAAAATTGAAAGAAAAATCTGAGTAGACCTTAGAACCCCAACTAGATCCTGTTTTATAAAACAAGATGATTCATCTA
The DNA here is from genome assembly GCA_025629805.1 of Erythroxylum baracoense. Lineage (NCBI taxonomy): Eukaryota > Viridiplantae > Streptophyta > Magnoliopsida > Malpighiales > Erythroxylaceae > Erythroxylum > Erythroxylum baracoense. The sequence goes on from JAOTAY010000001.1 coordinate 8,378,762, forward strand.
GGTTACAGAAAAAATGCAGACGGAAGGAAGTGCTGTGATTAGAGTGGCCAGCATATAAGCACTGATATTTTGTTATCTATTGATAGCATCTTTTTACTAACTGCAACAATACAAGATATTGGATGACTTAACAAACATAGCTTTCTTAATGCATGTTCAGCTTCGATTGACTCTGTCTCAGCTTGGAATCTTCTAAATCTCGAGTTACTAGCCAAGCTGAGTCCATGAGAATTACCACTCACCTTTGGAGTCTGTACATTCTCTCATTGAAGCTCAATATGAGCATTCCATCTCTTAACGACCTCCTTTGCCTACTTATTTGATCTTGTATTGTGATCTGAGTTGATCTTGATCCAATCCTTATTTACACAAATTCTAGCTCCTGCAAAAATAATTCCATGTTATTTATAGATCATCAAGAGAAGATTCATACATAGTCTTATTAGTCCAAAAGCGTAATTGAATTACGGTTTTTTCTCCTCCTGCTTCCCACATCTAGAGTAATTCCACCACCAACCTCTTATCTGTCTCCATATAGGTAGATCGTTCTCTGCTTGATGTCAAAACATATGTGCCAATTTGTTCTGAATTGAATCATCTGTTGGAGGTCCCCAGTATGCTATCTTGTTACTACCTCATTATTATAATTGGACCCCATGTAATTCATCCAACCCACTCAAGGGTGTAGAGAACTGAGTGTAATGCCAGCCTCCTTCGAGGGTTCTATGGTCAGCACAACTTCTTTGTGTAGAGCTTGAAGTTGGAGATCAAAAGAGCTGTTAGTGGTGCTTTCCTCTGTGAATAAGTATTGCTTGTAAACAGTTCGAATTAGGAAGGCAGATAACTGCATATGTCAGTGCTATTGTACATGTAGGTCGTTTTAGGAAGAAGGTTCAAAGGCTGCGCTTTTAATAGTTGATTTCTCAGGCTGACTTGGTCTCTTTTGTTGATCGCCAATTATGTGTATAGCAAATACTTTGGAAGTCATACTGACTTCATGACAAGCGAATTCTTCAGTTTACTTTACCTGTTGTGGATGTATATATTTCTCATTTTTAGTTGGTGATTTTCTTTGTTTTTCTCCGTTCATGACAAATATATTAATTGACCTATTGGTTATTTTTTTAATAGCAATTCGGTCAGATGCACCAGATGCATGAGTTGAGAAGGATGGTTTGCAAGTGATAAGATGGAAGTAGACTTAACAAGATGTTCATTTGTTTGGATATGTTATTACCGAAGACAAGAATTAGGTTTGCTTGTATTCAGCTTTAAATAATGTTACAGGTATCATCCCTACGCTTGGTGTATACTTGTGAATTTGACATGGATATTCGTAGCTTTCAAAGCTGTCATAACCCAAACTGTTACGAACTTATTTGCAAAATCTCAACCCTTTCAGTATGACGAATATTTAGTACTACCGGATTTCGAAGCAAGTGTATAAAATGCGTGCGTGGAAAGGGCAGGTATTATGTAGTCTTCGTAATTTTGTCTTGATTTGGGCAGAGTTTGGAAAATATGCTTTAGAAAATAACTACCCACGTTTTTATTATTGACATCAACATACTTTTGGTAAAGGTAACTTCAAAACTTCGGACGTTCACGTTCTTAGGTATACAAATTTACCAACAATTTTACTTAAATTACTCAAATACAGTAAGGTAACAAATTCAATTGCTAATTGTTGAAATTTTATATTTTATTTTTGTTACAAAAAGAATTAACTAAAAATCATGTCAGGTTACCCTTTTCTGTAAAAATGAGAAGTAAAACACGATGTGAATCTGCAATTATGGAAACCAAAATATTTCTCATCATTGTAGCAATAGATTGCCATAATGAAAGTCCAAGAGATTATCGAACAAAAATTACCTTATTTCTTTTTTGTTTTTTATTTTTTGGTTTTATTGAGAATGAATTAATAGTATTTAGATTTTCACTCTTTTCTAGTTCTGAGGATTACTTCTGCCTTTCTACTCTCTTTTTTAGTTTTTTTTTTCCAATTTCTATCATTAGTTTTTGTTTTCTTTTTAAATAAAAATAAATGTAGTTATCTTTGTATTACTGATGATAATTGTATATTATATAAAATTTAAAGATAAACTTTTTTAATAAGTTAAATTTATTTTCAACTCTTATATGATATTTATCAATAAATTATAAATACAGATTATTTTATTTTATTGAAATAAATAATTTATAAATTAAAAGTTTTTGTAAATTGAAATTTATTTTAAATATTAAATCAATTATTTAATATTTTTATATTTAAAGATATTTTAAATTTAATTAATCTTTCTAATAATTATCAAATCAATTTAATTTAGTTTAATAAAAAATAAATCATTTATTTACAATTTTTATTAATAATTAATTTTAATTAAATAAATATATAATATTAAATTAAATTATTCATAATTCTTAATAATAATTAAATATTATATATTTAATTGATAGTAAATCATATTATGAAAAAAACAGAAATAAATTGTGGTTTTAAAAAATTTTGAAAATTGGAAGAAACTAAAAACAAAAATAAAAACCAAAAACTCAAATAAATTATTTTATTTTATTGAAATAAAAAACACAACACAACGTACCCCATTGTATAAGGCTTTCCCGCTTTGCGAGGGTCGACGACGGGTCATCAATGTACGTAGTCTTTCTTTTGCATTTTTTTACAAAAAGGTTGTTTCTGTAGCTTGACTTTGTGACCATCTAATTACAAATAAGCAACCTTTACCAATTGCTCAAAGGCCCACAATTGAAATAAATAATTTATAAATTAAAAGTTTGTCAATTAAAATTTATTTACTAAAAAACACTTTCGACTTGGCAACTGGGTGACACGCGGGATGCTGGTGAAGCTCACTGATGGCACAATATACTAATGAAAATAAAGGAAAACTTTGTCGTTGCCTGTGTTGCATGAGTGCATGCGTGGCAACGTCTGGCAACAGTTATGGTTCTTCACTTGCTTCTTTACTGTTTTATTCGAAACTTCAGCTTACTCTTACATTTAACTTAACTTCCTTCATGCTTTTATTGTCTGTGCCCCTTAGCTAGCTTTAGCTCCTCCAGATCTCCCATTATTCTTATGTTAGATTCGATTTCATGACCTGATATATTTGTTGCCTTTTACTTGAGAGACCACAACTTACTCTTTTAACTTAAATACTTTCATGCCTTCCTGTTTACCTCGAACCTTCCACCCATAAACACCAACAATTCCCAGCTAGCTGCACCCTCCATCATCTCTGGTATTGCTAGTTCTTTTGTTAAGCAAAATGTAGAGAAAAACCAAGGTATTTGAAAGATACAGGTTTAGGTCGCTAGAAATCCAAAGCCTAAGATGAAGTTGAAATTCTTTCCATCGAGTGAGGTGGCAGACCCATGAATTGTATCTCTACCTATTGAGATTCTAAAAGTTGGTGCAAGTAGATGGACGTTGACCTTATTAGGTATTTTCCTGGATACAAGGGTTGCATTCCCTGTCATGAATCAGCGGACTCATCATCACTGGAAACAACATGGATTTGTGGATGTATTCGTTAATAATGATGATATTTTTCTATTTAAAATTGCTTCCCCTAAAGATGCCAAGAAGATCATACAAGCTAATCCATGGCATGTGCTTAATAAACCTCTGTTTTTTCAGCTTTGGAGGCCAAGTATCAAGCTTGAAGAGCTAAAAAAAGAAAATAAACCTATATGGATATGCATCCATAAAGTACCTTTAGAATATTGGACTACAAGCAGATTGAGTCAGCTAGCAAGTTATATTAGTAAGACTATATCGATGGATCAAGCCACTACTAAAACAAAAGTAGTTAATTTTGCAAAATGTGCGTTCTTGTTACTGATACGGCTGAATTACCTAAAGTAATACCTTTCATAAGACTCAATGAAGAGTTACAACCTGTGGAAGACCAGTTTAAGGTATCCTATGCATAGAAACCTCAACCCATGGTTAAGAAAACTTGGCGCCTGATACGTAATATATTCCTAACGTGTGATTTTCAGGAATTGATGGAGAATGAATAACCAAAATCAGTCCCAAAAATTAATGATACCATGCAACTACAAGGTAGTAACAAAAGTGTTGGAAAAGATGTTGTGACAGATTGTGTCAAGAAAGTTACTGGTGATTTAATTCTGGAAATGGATGTACAATCATTTAATTTAGCCACACCCAAAGAAAGTTGATGTTGCTGATAATCAATGTGGCAATGTAGATCAACAATTTGAAATCGTGAATAGGAGGAGGTCTAAAAGAAAAAAGAGCACTCCAAACAAAGTACCAGATCAATGATAATTCTCTCATGGAATGTCAAGGTTGCTAATACCCCAACCAAGAATTTGGTTATTAAGAATTTGTTTATTCAAAATAAAGTTCAAGTGGCTGGTTTTTTTAGACAAAAATACTAAAAGGAAGTGACAACTTACTCAAATATTTTCCAACTAGTTGAAAAGAGATCACTAATCACAATATGCATCCAAATAGAAGAATAGTTATACTCTATGATTCATCCATGGTTTTTGCTTTCAAAACTTTCATGTTTGAGCAACTGAAAAATCTAGAAGTTTCAGATAAGCACTCAAATAAGTCCATCCATATCTCCTTTGTTTATGCCTTTAATACATCTTACAAGAGAAGTTTTTTTTGGAACCAGGTAAAGAACCTAACATCCTGTATTACAATTCCTTAGATTATCATAGGGGACTTTAATTTTATCTTAAATTTGGAAGAGGCAGAAGGCCTCAAATCTATGGCAAGTCGTTGTCCTGATTTAAGGAAATGCAATGACGAAGCTCATTTGGTTGACATTCTAGCTGGTGTTAATTATTTGACATGGAGTAATAGGTAACATGGAGTAAACTTCATTTGAGAAAGGCGTGATAGAAGCTTAGCTAACATTCAATGGATGATAAGGTACCCCATTTGTTATTCTACTTATCTTACTAACAGCCTTTCGAATCACTCTCTTATTATTACTTAAGTAAGTAAGATTTCTCCAAATAGGCCTTTTTCAATTCAACAACTTTCTGTGTGAGCTAGTAGATTCTGATGATGCTTTATAGCAACCATTAAGGGCAAGGTTTTGGGGGACCAAGCAATATATCCTTTTCATGAAATTAAAGTTGATGGAGCTGGAAATGAAGGCGTTGTTCAAGAACAATATAGGCAACACACATCATTTATTGAATATTGCAAAAGGCAATCTGGAAAGCATTCAAAAACAAATCCATAGCAATCCTAGTTCTTCTCTTTTGCTGGAAATGGAAAAGGTAGCTATTCACAATTACTCTAAAGCTTTATGGTTTGATTATTCTCTCATGAAACAGTGATCAAGATTCTAATGGATAAAATATAAGGATAGAAATATCTTAGCGTTTCATAGATCAATCCTCGAAAAGAAAGCTATCAATAGAATTGTCTCTCTTGAATTAGATAGAGTGCAGATAAAATCATAAGATGAGCTACTATAAGGGACTGTTAATTATCTTTTTGAATTAGTGAATAAACCTCATAAGCACATTCTTCAGTACATGTTCTTCAGTAGAATTTACAAGATGGTTTGTCCTCCAAGAGGTTGATCTTCTTATTCACCCTGTCACAATTATGAAGATTGAAGAATCATTGGAGTCCCTTCATCCTAATAAAGCTCCTAGCCCTAATGGTTTCAATATACATTTCTTTGTGAAGTCCTGACCATTTACAAGGAATATGGTGATTAAAGCAATTCAGGAATTCATTAACAATGATTACCTATTGATAGCCCTCAACAAAACTTTTATCACTCTTATTCCTAAGAGTGGGGAGCTCCAATACTTTTCTAATTATCTACCTATATTATGGTACAACTCCATTTATAAGTTGATTTCTAAGAACTTAGCTCATAGTATTATGAAAATTATTCCTGATCATATTGGTAACTCATAGGGTGCTTACATCCTAGGTAGAGCAATTGGAGATAATGTACTGATACTTCAATAGTTGATTAGATCTTACTATAAGAAAACTAAGAAAGCTAATTATTGCATTAAAATCGATCTCAAAAAGGCATATGATAGTGTGGATTGGGAGTTCAAAAAAAATGCTATTTTCACTAAATTTTTTAGGTCTATTTATACAGTGGATCTCTCGGTATATTTCAACACCTAATTTCAATTTTCTTATCAATGGTTAGCCTACCAACACGTTCACAAGCTCAAAAAGGTATAAGACAAGGTGATCTCACCTCATCATATCTTTTCGGTTTGGTAGGAGACACTTAGCAGGTTACTTCAAAAGGTGGTTAAGGTGCCAAAGGATTTAAATTTCATTCCAAATGGAGGAGATTGGGATTAAATCACTTGTGCTTTGCTAATGACCTCATATTGCTTTCTAAATTTGATTCTAGTTCTGTACCAGTACTTATGAAAGGCTTTAAAATGTTCATCAGGATGTCAGGTATTATTATTAATTGCTCACAGTGGTTTATTCTTATGTCATAAGGTGTACAATATAGAAATAATCTTATCCACTATTTCAGGAATTTCTAAACAACAGCTTCCTTTTATGTATCTTGGCATACCTACGAAAGATGCTAAGATGCGTGTTAAGGATTTTGTCTGCATTATTGATAAAATCAATGTCAGAATTGCTTCTTGGAGATCTACATATCTTTCTTTGGTTGGCATTCATAACTCATCATATCTATTTTTAGTTCCATTAGTGTGTGTTGGGTAGCTTATATCACTTTTCCTGTCAAAGTCATAAAAACTATCGACAAGATCCTTAATAGATTCTTGTTGTCAGGTAGCAAGGTAAAGATGAAGTGAAAAGATGTTTGCATTCCTCGAAAGCAAGGGGGACTTGGAATTATTTCTTTCTAATCACTCAATAATGTTCTACTTATGAAGAGACTATGCAGGTTACTCACAGATAAGTAGTCTTTATGGTACAGGTGGATCCATACTTAATTTATAAAAAATAGGTGCTTGTGGGACTTCAAAGTTGATTCTCTTGCTTCTACTACATTCAAGCCCATTATAAGCATGAGGGAAAGAACGAGACATCATTTTATTCATTTAATTGGAAATGGGAAGAACATCTTCTTTTGGTTTGATAATTTGGGCCTCTGATTAAGCTACAAATAGTTAAACCTCTCAAATCCTTTTTGGACTTATAGAGTTCAATAACTCAAGTTCTCAGTGAGAGGAATCATATCACATTTGCTAGTATAGTATTGAAGAATGAAATTAGTCAGACTTTTCTTCCTTTAGATGAAGATTGCATAACATGGAGAAACAATGCTAATGGAAGATTAACCAATTCGACTTGTAGAAAGGTCATTGTAGGTGAATTACTAACACTTCATTGGAAAGATTTGGTTTGGTTTGATCATCATCATCCTCAGGCCTCTACAATCGTATGGGTGGCTATATTGAATAAGCTACCAAATCTTGATAGAATTGTGAAATTCACATAACTTGCTAATTAGTGCAATCCTTGTAAGAGGGACGAGGAAAATTCGGATCATTTATTTTTTGAGTGCAGCTATGTGTTTAATACTTGGAAAGCTTTGTTGTGTAGATGTTTAATCTCTGATATTCCACAAAATTTACATTAAATTAAGGAGTTGTGCAGTGATATGAGATAACATAATCGAATTTCAAGATAGTGTTTTTGCATTTCCTTATCATTCATTGTAACAGATGTGTGGGATGAAAGAAATGCTCGAATTTTTCGTGGTACAAATATTCCTAATTAGCAATTTGGTATCCTTCTAATGTAGAGGATTTTTCATTATCTCTGCCTTGCCTTTGGTTGTTAATGGCTTAATTATTGAAGCTTTCTTCCCCTTTAATCTCCTCCTCCAAGTTCCTTAAGTCTGGCCTCCATTTCTACTAACTTTCTTCCTTGCTCCCCTCCTTCCACTTACAAAACATGGTGTAGAGTTATGGTAAACAATGGAAATCAAATTAAGTTCTCTTACTTCTCTAATGTTCAATCATGGATAGTCAAGTTATTTATCCCCCTTTAGAAGTTTTACAAGTAGGTGCGACTTATTTAGAAGTTTTACAAGTAGGTGCGACTTACTAGAGCTCCTTCTTAGTAGGATACTTTTTTTTATAAAAGGACATCATTCCCTTAAATGAAATAATGACTCTTTTGAGATGGGAAAATTAGGGCTAGAAAAACCTTTGATATCATAAGAGGATTATTTCATTTTTAAGTTTATCAATGAAGCATACTTATTAAATATTCTAGAGTCAGGATAGGGATGGCAATGGATCGGATAGGCCAAGACAACTCTGACCCAAGCACTGCCCGTGGCCCGATCGAGTCAGACAATTTTAGTCTGTGGCTTAGTCAACCCAGGCCAAAGTCGAGTTAGGCCTGACCCGGCCATATTTTTCATCCCTAAGTAGGGATCTTAGCATTCATCTAAAAGATTAATAATGCTACTCAAATGGAGACTATGATTAGTCTTAGACAAGAAAAAAGGGAAACACTGTAACAGCCCAGACCACCCGCTTGCAGATATTGTCCGCTTTGAGCCTCGGCCTCTCGGGCCTCGCGCTCTCACG
>JAOTAY010000001.1:8395069-8408622 GCA_025629805.1 Erythroxylum baracoense
GATGGGTGACCTCCTGGGAAGTCCTACGGGAGTAATGCCCTAAAGAGGCTTACACGCTGGAAAAACAAAACCGTGAGGGCTCGAGGCCCGAGAGGCCGAGACTCAAAGCGGACAATATCTGCCAGCAGGTGAACTGGGCTGTTACATTAAGGAACTTTATCGGTTAAGAATTTAAATACTTGATAAGAAATAGCTTAAATACCAAAACTTAAATGGAGCTCTATAAGACTTAAGATCCATAAATTATTAAAGGGAAATGGAGTTGTATGAAGATGATTGTCTTGGCTTGAAGCTATCTCGCCATCCTTAGATTCCATAATCTAGTAGGAAGATAATTCTAAGAGGTTCAGTAACAAATAATGCTTGGAGATATTCAGGAGGCCTTGCCACAAAATCAACCGGTCTAAACTAGTTTAGTCTAAGTATGCCTCTCCAAAAACCTCATCTATTTTTTAGTTAGCAACTATGCAAGGATTAAAAACAAGAGATAATATCAAAAGGTTTTCAGATCTCACTTGTCACCTTGAATCCATTAATCACTTGTTCTTTCACTGTCAATTCTCTAAATCTTTGTTATGCTCAATTCTCCCACTATTTGGTTGTGCATGTTTTGAAAAGGATCTATTAGGTGTAATAAAGTGGGCAAGGAAGCAGTCAGAAGTCTTACAAGATGACCCTAACCTCTTCAATATTATAGATAACAATAGGTCAACCTACGGGCCAATCTGCTAATTTATTAAAATTAAAATATAAAAGAATATCTTTTTTTAATTGAGTTTAGGCCTGAGTTTCTAGGCCCTCGATGCACAAGGCATAATTTTTTTAAGCACAATAAATCGATCTTGGTTTGATTTAGCCCATAGGTCGACCCATTAAAAATACATAAATTTAGATCGATGAGTCAACTCATTATCATCCCTATTGAAAATAGCCCTAAGCTATTGCATTTACACTCTTTGTGAAAGTAACCCAGGAATTCATCTAAGAAAAAAAATTTAATAGCCTTAAATTTATTTCCAATAATCGGTTGAATTATATAAATTATAATTTTCTCTACAACCTATGTCAAAGCTAGTTCTTACATATTAGACCTAATTGAAACCTACTAGATTCTTAAACTAAAGTTTCTCAATAATATCCTTAATCCGAAACCGAAGTTACTCTCTTAGCTTTATGAATCCCTCAAGTGCCATTATTTTTGTTTCTTTTATTTACTAATCGATATTTGTTAGCTGGAACTTTTTCTTTCATTACTTCCTAAGTTAGAGGCTGAATCCTTTTAGTAAACTTGGTAAAGCCTAGGTTTCTTTTTATCCTTAATTCAATCCAATTTTAAAACACAGAAGCCCTAACAATGTCCTAGTCTTTAAAGCATTTCAACGTCTAATCCTAAATCAAATTAGTATTGCAATTATACAGTTGTTGCTTGAAAATTCAGAACATCATACATCCAAAAAATGCTTTTGAAAGTAAGAAAAATAAGCATATTAACACATTAAAATATTTTTTAGCATATTATATGAGCATTACTTGCAACAATATTACATCTTTAAAGGATTCTAAATTTTAGTTGTCAATTATATATCAAAAGAATTTTCCTTGGGGTATATGTTGTTCTACTGCATTAGTAAATATTTCCCCCTCTTAAGCATGTTTGGATACGAATTCTTGTCCAGTAACACCAAGTTTACCAAGTATTTATATCAGGAATCTAATCCAGTACATGATCATCCAAATCTACAAAATTTGTGCTGTTGGAAAACTGCAGCAACATGCTTACAATCTGATTGCCTTTCACATATTACTTGAATCTGGTTCAATACGTGATTGCAATCCATTACGTATCATCATCTGTGCATAGAACTCAGCATGCTCCTGACAACAACATTAATTTTTATGGTGAGACAAGGTGTATTTGAATAATCAAGATGATAATGATTTTAACTGCAAACAGTGGAACATAAGAAACAAGCTATAAGTTAAAAATGCAATCCAGAGGTTATTTTAGAGTGCCATTAGAACACTGAAAGCACTACAATTGTTTGATAAATATAATTAAAAAGCTGAAGGACGTCATTGCCTAGTAACAGATGTCGCTTAAAATGTCAGAAATGTAAGCATGTCATTCAAACGATGCCATAAAATCATACCTTAACAGCCACAATGACAACGGCCACACCATTTTGGCAGGATTCATGAAATAATCTTCTAGCTTCATCAGGCGTTACAGATGGAACAACACGAGGAACAACCTTAGCAACTGCAATCAGAAGTTGTTAAAAAAAAACAAAACAATGTGGCATAATTTTCCAATTTCACATTCAATATCAAGAAAAGACAGATAAAGCAACAAGAACAGTCTTCTCTATTTAGCTGAGGAAGAGTTTATTTTTTAACACATATAGACTCAACTTCTATTGTTGAGAGCTTTAAAGCCCATTAGTTGAGAGGATTATAATTACGTAATTGAAAATTACTTGACTGCAAGAAGAGAATTACCATTAAAGGCATTCACAAATTTTAGAAGGATCCAAAGTTCTGATATATAAACTCTCAAACGTAATCAGATATTACCTAAGTTCTCAGTATGACGGATGTCGTCAACTAGTAAAACTCTGTAACTATCTCCACTCCCAATGCCTGTCTTACGACTTTGCCGTCCAATATCCCCTCCTGCCAGAACAGAACACATTCTTTGTTTTAGAAAATATAAGAAGAAATAAAATGGAAAATAAAGCATGTATTTGAAAATATTCCACTTTTCTTGGTGAAGATTTTCTCATATTGTTCCTGAGAACCGACGAACGAGCAGGTAAAGGTTTTGTATATATAATGGTTGGTAAGTTTATTAGAGTTGTTCAATTCCCACATATCAACTAGGGATAACGATAAAGGATGATCAACATACAAGAAAGAGACGATAACCGAATGCCTTAGACTGAATAGAGATTAATGAAAATTTTAACAGTATCACCCCATTAACAAGGTCAACTCCCAGTAAGTACACGGTGAGGGTGTGTGCATATGTGTTTGTACAATCCTTTTTCATTATGATATGCAGATGGGAAACTTGCACCCAAAAACAGATAATAGAAAGCACAAAGGAGTGATTGGACACTAGATATTACATTATCAAACGAAATTTGCTTGAGTACAAAATCCCACATTCTTCTGAAGTTACAAGAGCCAAAGAAATTTAAAGCATAAACAAATAGAAGTATAGATGGGAAAGTGGAGTTCTTGCTTTCAATGATTCCAATAGACTTACGAATTCTTTTTTTATAACAAAACAAAGAGAAACAATAACTTCCAAAGCTTTTAATATACAGTTCACTAAACCGAAACAAGTACAAGAAACTCAAAACTGATAGATTTACAATCTTCCAAACAGAAAACACTCAACCACTCCCCCACCAATCGATCAAACAAAAATTATGAATGTTGAATTTGGGTAGGCTTATATATAAACAACATGTGAGTTCTCTTTAACTAGACAGGTATTGAACTCGGGTGAGAGAGAACAGACCTTCAAGAACTTGTAAAGAAGTGTCCATCTGGGATTGATCAAAATTTGGTCGCTCCAAAATACCAGCACCTCCTCCTTTCGAAGATCGAAGACCGCTTTTTGCCGTCAATCCCATTAAACTAATTTGACACTGTGACCTTATTCCCATCCCGTGAATCTCGGGTAGTTTCCGGACGAGGCGGAGCTCTTTCGTCATAATAAGTAACGACGCCGACGATGATCCGCTCATAATTGCCATTCCCACGCACTAACAGTCTGGCTTTTACCTGATAAACGAGGCGACGATACTGCTGAGCTGTTCCGTTTAGGAATGAAGAAACGACGAAGTTCATAACCTTACAGCCATAGGGCTTTTATTGGCCACTTTGCACAGAAAGGGTGAAAATGTTGCCACATGTCGATCCCTGACTCCTCAAGTTTTGATTTTTATTTTCTGGGGGTTTTGGTTCATACCATATGCCAAGAGAAGAGATAGAACAAATATATTCTTCCTTAATTTGCAGCAAATATGTTACCATTCAATTTAATTTATAATTTTGTAATGACAATAACTTATCACATAAATGATGCGTTAAGGGCATCAACAATATTAAGAACTATAAATGACTTTAAAATTTATAATATTAATCTTATTTTCCATATTAAAACGATTGAAAATTTATAATTAAAAACCTTTTTTATAATTATTAATATTATTAAAAAGGAACTTTCAGTCATTTTGATTTACATATTTAATGTCTTTTTATAAATTAATTTAAGGTCAACAAATTTGAAATCATAATTATTTACATTTAATATCAGCCGCATCAAACTCGGTTTACTGTCAAGTAAGCAAAATAAAAAAGAAAAAGAAAAAACTAACATCGGCTATCATTTGCATATGGAGGAACACATATTACAATCAACTTCTGAAGCTATTATACACAACATAGAAGAACCTATAGTCTGCATAGATGATCAACACAAACTGCAGAAGGAAAACCATGAAAAAGGTCAACTGATTAGACGTCTCAACTTCTAAATGGATCATAACAGAAAACCTTTCTAATCAAAGTGGCCGGTCCTGGTCATACAACTTGAGTGAAAATTTGAAGTATGTGGCCGTCAAAAGGATTCTGTACTGTCCTGCCTACTTGCCAAGCATAGCTCATGCAATTCATTTAAAATCCATTCCTCACCAGTATGTCCACCCAATACCAGCACTCTAGTCCCTCCAACAACACAGGTGCTATGACCCCACGCCAATTTGGGAGGTTGGCCAGGCACGTTAAGAATCCTCCATGTCGGTTTCTCCTCAGAAGGGTCCAACAAGAAAAGCTGTGAAGGTGAATGCAGCCCAGCAATTGAACCTCCGAATATTATGATCCTCCCACAAGGCATGCTAACAGCAACATGATCAAGTCTAGGAGGTGGAACCACACAATTCTGGCTGCCCAACCCAGTTAATGCACTACACTCCAACTGTCTCCACTGTGGTTCTTCGTCCTCTAGATCAATAGTGTATGCTTCACCTGATCTCAATCGTAAATGTCCGCTCTTGGCAAGGCCACCAAACATTAGAATTTTGGTTCGTCCGTAAACTGAAAGGGAATGTCCCAGCCGAGAAGGAGGTGCCCAAGAAGTTGGTATCTCTCTCCACTTTGGTTTGTCAGTAGTGAGATCCAGCAAGTACGTATCACTAAGAAACACCCCGGCATCAGTACACCCACCAGACACAACCAATTTAGAACCTTCTATTGTGCACGAGCTGTGCCATGATCTAGGAAGAGGGGGAGTTCCTCCAGAAACTTCTTTCCACGTGGGCTGCTTTGCATCCAAGTCCAGAACAAAAACATCATTAAGCAACCCTTGACTTCCGCAGCCGCCGAATACCACCAACCAGGAACCATTGAGACATGAAATAGTGTGACCCCAGCGCCCTGGGGGCGATGATTTCACACTCACTCGCTGCCATTCTGGATTTGCAGCATCAAGATTGAGAACAAAAGTATCATCCATAGGCTGCATGTTAACTCCTTCTCCACCAAATAAAACAAGTCTATTTCCTGCTGCACATGCACTGAAATTGCACCGTAAAGGCTCAACTGATCCTCCAACTGTCAATTTCCTCCAACATACAGCCTCCAGGGTGGTCAGCTCCCTAGCCAACTGCCCCCATCCTAACTTCTTAGTCATCAACTCTAATGTGCCTGTGACCTCTCTTCCCCATGCATTTTGACAAACCATCTTCCTTACATACTCATTCTTCGTCAATTGACGGATCCTTCTGCAGACAGACCCAATAGATGCAACATCCCTTGGTGTCAAACGTGATAAAATATTGTGTGCCAAGACTTCATCTGATAACTGCAATATCCCACAGATTTCTTGATGCTGAATAAATTGTGATTGTTCCCTTAGGGAAGAATAGTTGGCTGACTGATCACACTGATGGCTGCAAGTCTCTTTGAACACTGGGTAAGATACATGGTTCAAATCTATTTTTGCTTCTGAAAACACTTGAATTCCTATTATGTGTGTAGTAGTTCCATCATCATCATGTATAGGAGCAAGTCTGAGATGATTAACCAATGGAGTTCCATCCTTCCTAAAATTAAGAAGCTCTCCTTGAAAATCAACGCCTTCCTCAAGACATCTTCTGATTTCAGAAACAACAACAGGGTCCACTGAAGGATGCCGTCTTTGAGCATGCAGGTCCCTATATTGCAAGAAACGACTGAAAGAAAAGAAACATCTTCTGTTTAATAATGAATTTCTGAAATTTATTCTTTAAAATAAGTGACAAAATGACATGGTCTCATGAAAAAGTAATCTTCAACATCGGTTCCAATCAAGGCATAGAGTAAGGAAAACAGTTTCAGAGGAGGAACTAATCATTACATACTTTGAATCAGAAATAAAAGAAAAACAGAATGTCAAGTTGGGAGTACCACTTGATTCTTAAATCAGACTGAAGGACTAACTCTCAGTGTTGGACTGTCATGATCAGTTTCAAGAGCTCAGAAGAACTAAACATATCGACGTGACATATACAACCTGAAAACACCAAACCAACCTCCATTTGCAAGCAATCTGTTACTTTCATCCTATTGTCAATAGCCATCCGACTGTTGTTAGTTAGTGACTCTTATGCATGTGTTGCCCCACCTCAAGTTCATGGTTGCATAGGTTTTATGACAAGATAGTTTCAAAACCGTATCTAGTCAGCTTAATCTCTTTCGAACTGTTGACGCACAACTTCTCCAAGTAGTTCCAGAATGTCAGACGTTTCTGAGAGGAACTTATCAAGCACTATTATGGTCACCTAGTCCACCTAAGGTCTCATCCACATGTAGAATCTCTGGTGACCTACCAATATGATGATATCAAGTTGGTTAGATGGAAAGAATTACCTACGTTTGTCTCAAATGGTGAGAAATATCTTCAAAGGCAGGAGAAACCGAGGCACTTTGAAGGCCAAAACCAGATGATCTAGTGTTTCAAGCTTGGATGAGAAGGATATGATTATGTCCTAGATGTGGATATCAATGCAACTATCAATTAATAAAAATCTCATGTTTCTCACTATTGCAAAGGAGATCTTAGGAAACTCTCTGTCAAACCTACTCAAAGAAACAAGGATATAGTCTATGAGTTGAAAACTAAAATTTCAACAACTGGTCAGTCGCAGAATACTACAAGCAAATCAAAAGATAATGGCTTGAACTCAACCACTACCGGTGCATCCAAGTGAGAAATAAGAAGACCATAAAAAATTTACATGAATTTGTGGGAAAAGAAGAATATTTGAGTTTCTTGCCGGCCTCATACCTAACGTGATTTAGTGAGGATCCAAATCCTTGGAAAGGACTCATTAGATTAGGATAAAATCTAAGGAATAACAATGGTATTAAAACAGGGAACAATTCCAAGAAAGGGCTGACAGGCAAAAATAAAATGATCAGTGGCATACTTTATGTAAGGAATTTGATTTACTAGGGACATTAGAAGAAGAAAACCAAAGGAACAGAAATTGTCTCAAAAGGGAAAAATTTTTACAAGAAAGGCTGACAGATAAATTTCACCCAAAAAAGTCCAACAACCATGATTAGCAGAGTATTTCTATGTATCAAAACCTCTGTTTACAAAGGACACTAGCTAATTCTGTTATGTGGTATTGTGCTTCATCTTGAGGCTAGTTTGGCACAGGATTTCATGACTGGTGGTTCAAGTCTGGCAAAGAAATTTGTAAGGCTGGTTTAGCAGACGCAAAACATTGTGTAAAGAAGAGAAGGTATGGGGCAAATGCTCCGTTGGATAGCCAAAAAAAGGACTAAACCATCACTTAGGTAAATTTTGTTATAACCAAATCTCGTCATACACGATATAAATTATATAGGTTTAAATTTCATATGATTCATTGCACCTGAACCAATAACCTAAGAACTAGACTGGAATCAGTTTTGAGTCAATAAGGACAAGGAAAAAAGAAATAATACCATTTGAGACAATTAATGGGAATTAGGAAAATTAGACAAGGCTTTTAGGATCAACATAATTGTTTAATTTCTCCAGTAGTAAGTTCATTTCATACTCAAAAGATTCTTTTTTATTTTTTTATTTTTGAAAGGCTCGGCACTTTGGAGTAGTCTACAAAGTTGAAGGTACAACAAAGTGGAGGTCTGTGGTGTTGTCAAAGTTATTGGCAAGCTATAAACATATATTAAAGTAGCAATTGGTGGAGAGACTTACAGTAGTAATGCAATCAGCATGCATCAATGATAGAAATAAAAGACCTACACAAGTGATTTAACCAATTAATTGACTAAAGTTTGACCATAGTTGCAAGAGTTTCCCGAATTTGATCATAGTTTGATGATAATTTGACCAAATACTTAAACCCGGCCTAGGTTTAACCAAATTTAAATACGCCTCTATGGATTTGATGCAAGACGCAATGACAACAAGCACAGAGCCTTCAGTGATGTCAATAACAGGCAGCACTACATAAAAAGAAAGGTTAATGACAACTAACAACAGTAGGTCAGTGAGATTTTCAGCATGAGATGCCTTCTTGTCCAGCACTTGAAGGCTGGTGGAGGATTATTAAGGTACAAATGGCACTGAAGGCTGTCTTTTAGCACTAACAGCTGGTAGAAAGTATGCAAGAGCTTTGATACTAAGTAGAATTGAAGAAAGGATTATTACATTGATGCACTTAAGCATTTCATAATCGTGCCTATGTATATAATTAGATGCTATATATATGGCATAGAATTCCAGTTTAGTCAATCCTACTTAAGACCAACAACTGTCTCACTAGGTGAGAACTTGTCAAATGATGCGTTTGATGTAGATGATCTTGTGATTATAAAGGATTTGATGAAATCCCTAAACTTTAGGGATTAGTTCCTGATCTTTAGGGATTCTGATGAACTTTATATACTGGTTAGGAAGGTAAATATTGATAGAGATTAACCTCCCATTTGTGCGGGCTGTCTGGTTAATATATATGCCCATGTACATAGACCATTAGCATAAATGAGAATTTTGTCCGGATTTCTTGACATGGTATCAAAGCTTCTGGTTCTTTCCTGAAAACCTAATTCTATACTGTTAGTCTCTTTATTTGATTCTATTTTCTTCATCAATTTCCTCTTATCCATCATATACTTTCTTTCTTCTCTATCTTTCCGAGTAGCCATGACAGAATCCACCGCCAATCAGCTTTATTTTGGATGCTCCTGCATCTCATAATACTGCTGCTGCTACAATATTCTTCAACAAAACAAGGCAATAAATTTACAAGCTAAATGTAAAGAGCAAGGAGACAGACTATTGAAAGCCAAATGTGCAGCCTAATCAATGAACCTCGACTTCGAAGATGCGGCTCTTATTTGTACCTTAAAGCTAACACAACACACCATAATCTAGCAGTTCTCAGAGTCAAGGGTTGTGCTAAAGCTTTCTTCTGATCTTAAATATGCGTTTTTCCATTATGTAACTATCTAAACAAAAGTCACAAGTTCCAAGGTGAAGCATTTCGATCCTAGGTTTATGAACATCAAGCTTGTGAAGAACTATCTTGTCTAGCTTCCTCCCGCTATAAACCAAAACTTACCTAAGAAAGCTGCCAATTAATTATCGTGTCATTTCAAGGATATGGAAGATTTTTTCCTTCAGTTCACAGCAGCTTAACTCAGGCAGTGAAATTGAAAATGGCATTATTTAGATAGCATTATCAGCACAAGTAACTCAACCATCTCAATGATCTAGCTACTTGATGCATGTTACGGTTCTCATCCATGAACAAAAGAATAATTAAAAAAAAAAAGGCTCCCATTTTGAAGTGACTGAAAAACGTCTTCCTTGTGGACATTTGAATTGTTCAATTAATTCAGTGCGATGACGTAAACCAAACACAGAATTCAAGAATTTCCTTCTTAGTTTACAAGCTTTACCTGTTGGTGCTTTACTTTCCATATGGGACTTTGTAAGAGAGCCAAAACAAAGCATGCAAATCCAAAATATTTTTCCATATCCATAATTAATTTACTGTGCCGGCAGCAGAATCAGAGAGTGAAGCTAGGAATTCACCAATCAGAAAGCAGAGAACCCATCAACATTAGAAAACCCTATCACTTCCAACAAAAAGAAGGAAAGAAGTACCAGTTTCGACCGAGGACCTCGTGAGCGCGGTAGCCAGTGAAGGTCTCGAAGACCTTGTTAACGTAAATAATAGGAAAGTCGGGGTCCAGAGCATCCGAGACGACGAAGGAAGTAGGTGTCGTGGGGTAGAAGAACACACCTGATCCTCTCTGTTCGTCCATTGAATCCTCGCTTCTCTCTTCTTCGTCTTCACCTTCGACAATGGATTCTTCATTATATTTTGAGCATTTCAGCCTTTTGCCTGAGCTGTGATGGTTCTCCCCATCACCTTCTTTCAATCGTTCTACATCTTCTCCTTCCATGTTTGGCATCAGATTTTGGGTCCGAGTCTACTCAAACAGAGTAGTATTGCATCGTTGTGTGAGGTCAGAAAGAAATGGTCGTTGGACTTTGCTAGTGTGGTTTTTGTCATGGTAAGATATTTGCCTCTCACTCCCTATGCCTACTTGAAATGGCCTCTCTTCTCTTCCATATTACGGTAATGCCTGCCGGTTCTTTTATATCTTCCTTTGGTTCTAATCAATCATTGAATAAAATTTAAATACTACTCGTTTACTTATAACAAGCCAGTTTGCCTAAACGTCTCAATAATTTCTATATTTGCTTTTTTTCATTTTCTTTTTGGGATACTTTTTTATGTGAAGAGTGGATCATAAGCAAAGCTCAGCTCACTAGACAATGTTTGTTATTGGTCCCATTCAAATGACAACATTGTAAGGATCTGACAGTAACTTTGAATTTGTGCTTAGATTTTTAAATACAAATTTTCTAAATGACATTATAGCAATTCGTTATTTTCTTTTCTTTTTTAGAGAAATAATATTCACATTTTAGATGTAATAGTTTTTTGATATTCGGTACTGAAGGGGCAATGGCGATCTAGTAGTTTAGACAAAAGCAAAAGGGTGAAGAATAGGGGCGAAAATCCGGTCGGTCAAGTGGCAAATTCGTGTCGAACATGATATCTAAAAATCTGAAAATATCTAGGCACCTAACGAACCACCGGTGAACATCCACGTCACCTTTCTATTAAGATAGATATTTTTTGTATGCCTGTCCTCATCCTATTTGTATAAAAGAGGTAAATGGTAAACAATCCAAAGAAAAATGCAAATACAAGTTCGATGACGTATAAAAAATAACAAAATTTTAATAGTATTTAATTTATTAATCATTTAAAGTCAGAATAATAATAATAACTTACTATTATACTTTATTTTTAGACATCTAATAAAAATCAAAAAATAGAAATTTAATGAAAACATATAATAAATTTTTAATTTTAATATAGAAGTCACTGTCGAGGATTACTAATAATAGTTGTCATTATTTAAATTGAGTTTGATGTTATACTTAGGTTTCAGTATGAATCTACTTCATCTTCCATCATCTTTCCAAGTTGAAAGGAATTTTACATGCCGAATCATATGGTTACGTCTTTAATCTAAGTAGTATCAAAGCTAGGACAACCATTTCAATTGATAAGAAGGCTCAAAAGAACGTTAATTATGTATGGAATCTTTTGCATTAAAAATTGATGTTTTAAAAATGAATTAGATGTGTCAAAAAAAATAATTAAGGTTTAAATATTGGATCTATATTAAATTGTTATAAGATTAATATATAATAAATAAAAATTATAAAAATAAATAAAAAAATTTAATAAAAAAATTTTTATACCGTAAATTAATAATAAATCAAATCTAATTATTTAATTGCCAAAATCTCCGTATGGAACCATTGAAGTATCTTTAGACAAATATAAACCAAGAGCCTATGCCATCATCCATTAGGCCAATAACCAAAGGCAGAGGCACATGTTTCTGTGTCATGAGACCTTGGAAGTTGGTACTGAGTCATGGAAACACTGTTTTCTTCATTCTCCATTTCCAAACCATCTGTCTTTGAACCTTTAACTTTGCTTAGTGACATATATGACTATCCTATTAAGCACAAGAGCCCCCTTCTTACACTCTTCTCAATTTTTACGCCTCTCTTCTATATCTTTATCTCCATCTACAAGGTTACAGGAAAGTAGCTTAACATCAGGTTCTTCACTTTCAATTTCCTCATCTTTCTCTTCTACTAAATTTCACAACTTTTGTTGGATAGTCCTCGTGAAGAGGTTTCCAGATGAAGTCAGTTCAAAGACTAAGATCATGCACTATCATATCAACATTTTGGAGGGAGGTACGGGCAAGTGGGTGTGTATTCGTTCTCGGGACCCTTTATGTTTCTTGGTTTTTAGACATAAATTTATGTTTTTGCTTTTTGGGTTGTGAATCCTTCTAATTTGGCATTCCCAGTCATCTTTTTGGTGCTCCAGCATAAGTGGTAACTAGTGATTGTCAGACACGAGATGACCAACACTTTTAGTTTGGGCGTTGGAGGCAGAGAAGAAGAGGACGGTTCTTCAAGGTGTTGGAAAATCAGGTCGAAATTCGATCCTAACAGCAGCAGAATAATTACGAAACATATCATCTGCTTCTAACAGTCTTGCAAACATATTAACCAGAGAATGAAAGTAACTATAGCTAGCTTGAAGGATTCATTAAATAAAAAGGAAGCAGAATTGTTGGATTTACAACATCAACTAAGCATTGTTACGAAGGATATAAATCAACTTCGTTCTACTATTCAGCTATTAAGAAAACAACTACCTCCCACTACTCAACCTATTCAGCTGATTACTCCTCAAACATTTCTACAGACATCTAGCCTCATCCAACCAAATCCTTCCATTATCCAGTCTGAACCAGTTATAGCCCAAAAGCAAGCCGATCACAAAGAAAATAAAACCTATGTTATTTTTAATGGACCTATGGCCAGTCTATATGATAAATGGCATAAAGCCTCTTTACACATCACAGGCAAACCATCCATTATTCATAAAGCCTACACCACTAGAATCTAAGCCGAAAAAGCCTTCAAGGAATTCCAAAACTCAATTCTTAAGCCACAATATAAACAAGTCCTAAAAAAACCATCCGTTGAAACCAAAATGAAATCATTAGGAAAGTCCATCAATATGGCAAGAATTAATTCTATTCCCACTCGGGCGGTCAAGGAAGAAATGAAAAAGATCACTTCATATATGTTTTACGAATGCTTTCAAGCATTAAATGGGTGGACAGATGCACAAAAACAATTCCAATCATCATCATAATCATTATCATCAGCACCCAGTCTGAAATCTCGCAATGAAGCGGAGTCTGGAGAGGTCCGATAGTACGCAGCCTTACCCTACATAGTAGAGAGACTATTTCCGGTAAACCCACATGCAAATGAGACAATATATGAATGATGTAAGTTACAAAGAAAAGGTAAAATTAGCACAGAAAAATCTATGTAACTAAAATTTCAATAAATACATAAATAA
>JAOTAY010000001.1:8408722-8439929 GCA_025629805.1 Erythroxylum baracoense
ATCTCTCTAATTTACACAATCTAGCCGACTTCCCTGTTGGTTTTATCCTAGCAGTAAAAAACAACAAAGACAGATTTGCCAAGGACCGAGAAATCATTCTGAAAGTATGCAGTACCTATCCTATCTTCTCAAAAGCTGACAATATTCAGGAATCTACTTTACAGATTTCCAAAATTTCTTCCATGGAATTTTCATAAATTTTAACACTAATACGGAACAAACATGGATTTATGTTAGCTCACAGTATTGTTTAACACCTCTCTTTGAATTTTTTTAATGAGCATAACTAAAAATATAAGTTTGTAACATGGCATTGTGTTGAGATTGTATTAGGTTAGTAGGTCCTCTATCACGAATATAAAGTTTTATCTTAAGTACATGAGATTTGAAGATATGAACATAAGTCTATATATAGACTATTTTGAAGAACATATGTCCATATTTTGGGCATGTTTGATCATGCCATAATTCTCCAGTGAAGTACAATGGTCATGGGTCAGGCACCGTACTATGTTATAACAATGTTATTGAACACTTACTAATATGTGCTTAATTGATTATATATTTATTCCATAATACTTAGTGATTAATGCTACAAAATGTTTAAGAAACTCATTTTGGTTCATATTTAGTTTTAGGTACAATTGGAAGCATAAAAGCACATTCTTTGACCTATCCTCTTGATGTTCAAACTCAATTGTCTTTTTGGAATAAGAAAGAGATGGATTATGGGTGAGGATTGGACAAGAAATTGCAAGAAGAACATTAATTCAAATTGATTTAGGGGACACACGACCGTGTATCTACTTACACGACCGTGTAGGTTCACGAATTGGTCACATTTTATGACATACATGTATCCAATTGTGTGACTGCCTAGATCCCTAATTTTTAATATAAATTGACATTTGAATGGCAAAACATAACATTAATCATTTTGGGATGTAAATGAGGGGCAGAGCATGCATAGTTTGGAGACCTGTGGAGGGCTAAGCTTCCCCAATCCGGTTCAAAGGTAAAATCGATGTCGAAGAACACATTTGGGCGTATCTATATTGTGTTTGCTATTCTTTATCTCTCTAGGGATTGTTTAGGTTATACTTT
This sequence comes from Erythroxylum baracoense, assembly GCA_025629805.1. Lineage (NCBI taxonomy): Eukaryota > Viridiplantae > Streptophyta > Magnoliopsida > Malpighiales > Erythroxylaceae > Erythroxylum > Erythroxylum baracoense. The sequence goes on from JAOTAY010000001.1 coordinate 8,409,827, forward strand.
GCTTAATTGATTTGGGTATTCATGTATAGATGATCATTATTCTCATTATTGTTAGATTGTTTATGTATGAACCCATTGCTAAAATCATTAATACAATACGTAATCATTGTGTTTGGATTCATTTGTGGTAACTAATGACATTGAATCGTTAGGGATAACATTACATAGGTTAAATGACTCGAGCTTGTGTGGCTATTGCCTAGATTATTCTATTTTTCTTATTCATGATGCGGTTGTCCAACTAAATCTAGGGAGTTTGTTCTAGGTTATCCGATAGCTAATTTTAATTAAAGAGCTTATTTTAATTAAACATGATCTAAGTGAAAATCGGGATTAACAGATCTTGTTCTTAATCTACGATCAATAGCTGTTAGGAGAGACATAAGAATAACAAAACAATGAAATATGCTTATTCGTGTGTAGCCCGAGATTGAATCGAAGATCAGATGCTTAACGCATTCATCATTTTTATCACTTTTTAATTGTTTCCTTTAACTTGCTTTCGATAGTTTAATTTCATTTTATTTTGTTATTCTAAAACTAACAAAACTCCTTAAATATCCTAATTACCAATTTGTTTCATTACAAGAGCTTTACACACGGTCTATGTGAGATTGACTTAAACTTATCACTAGCTATAATTTTAAATTTAGTTATTTTGTGTAGTATTACGACGCACTACCAAATTTGACACCCGTTGTCGAGAAGAGTGATTTTTTAGTTTTTGTTCTTGATTTTAATGAGTGTTTTGTATATATTTGTTTATGATTAGTTTTTACATTTATTTCTTGATTTTTTCATGTTTGTGATCTTGGTGTATAAAAAGGATATAGTGAAGGAAGTATGTCACTGTTGTATATTATCAATGCTCTTAGTGAAAATTTTTCCTGTAATCCATATTTCCAATCTTATAACCAAACTTGGAATGATTATATGAACTTTAGTTATGAAAGGAATAGCTAGCAAGATTACTTCTTATATAGCTTTAGGATGCACAACAATTCCCATATGAACCACAGGTCTCTTATTACAACTTAGGTACATCTTTGTAAGACTTGGTTAATGCTATTGTTGCTAATACTTTGCATTTCCAGCAGTATGGAAGGCAATTTTTGCAAAATAGAAGATCTAGCGTCTAAAATTTGGAGAGCTAACAAAATTTAGGTATATCTTTGAAAGACTTAGTTAAGGCTATTGCTACTAACACTCTGCAATTTCAGCAAGTTTCAACAAAATGCAATGTTTTGATTCGCGACGTATTGTCATTTCTACTTGTTTTCGTTCCAATTGTGTTGATATATGGCTCAAAATCAAAGCATTTTGTCCACTTTGCAACCGCAGCATTGACAGGCACATTGCAGATTTACCATTAGATTAGAGACTTAACTCCGGGCAACACCAAGTTAATTGGTATAGAAATTCGCCATAAAACTTGAGATGTATATTTAATTGTTAACAAACATTCCTCTACCTCTACATTTGATGAGAAATCAATCTGTGTAACAAGCTTAATGGATGTGGATTATGTTCTACCGATGTAAATGCGAATTATTTTTTATTCAAAATATCATTTTATCTTTTTTGGTAATTGAAATATCACCGGCATTAGCTGGGCCATTTCGGTTTCGAGGCGAGTGGATACAAAGCCCAAAATTTGAAATATCAGAACTTAAAAGGTTCAACGCTAGGGTTTTATTGCATTTTCTATCGAACAGCATACTATAAATGCTCATCCAAACTGCACGCCACTTTCTGATATCTGCGAACTCTCGTTTCTCTCCATCTCTCGGTAATCTTTTTTCGGAAGATTCGCTCTTAGTAATAACTGTAATAAGAGTATTACTAGTAGTTGATGTTGTTTTCTTTATGTTATTTCCGGAAACTAATGTTTAGGGTTTTAGATCTACAAGCTTTTGGTGTCTCTAATGATGATTAACCTAAAAACTTTCGTTCTTCTGAAAAATTTCCATGTGGAGTTCTTCTTGGAGACCTGAACTGAAGAGACATCCTTTCTTTTGTTATCTTTTCTTTGAAGGGCCTTCTGATTGCTCTTCTTTGTGATTGCGTTTCTATTTTGGATACAGATATTCTCTTTCTTTTGGTTGGTCTCTTGCTTTTCTTTCCCTTCTGCTTAATTTTAGTTGGGCGTTATGGAAGTTAGAGTTTGTTAAAGGCATTCTACATATTGTATTTTTGAGGGATAAATGTATGCCTCTGGTGATGATTAATTAAAAACTTTCGTTCTTCCGAGATGCTCCCTGCGGAAAACATTTTGGAGACCTGAACTGAAGAGGCTTGACTTTATCTTATTTTTAAACTTTTGTGGGCTATAAACTTCGAAAGAAGTTTCTACTGAATCTGATGCATAACAACTATTTCTGATCCTTGAAGTAACTTTCCCACTGTCGAATGATGCTTATTTGTTATATTTTTTCGCTAATAGTTTATACTAGCGACTTCCCCAGTGAAGTTTGCGACTTGTGATATGCAACAACCAAACATCTCTATTTTCTAAATTCTGAGTTCGTGAACATTTTTATTTTGAGCCCTTGAATTTATTTGAAGGATATTGCATATCAATTTGACATTCAACTTTAGATCTAAAAGATTGCTTAACCTGTAAAGTATGTAATTTCACGGTTTCTGACAGTTTTTCTAACTGCTACTTCACAGTGAAGATTGTGTTTGTGGTGAAGATATGTAGTTTCAAATATTTTAAGCACATTTCTTGATGAGTTAGTATCCTTAACATTCTTAGCAAAGCTTTTATCTGCATATCATTGAAGATCTTGTTTGCATTAAATTATCTAGTGATGAGTGTGATAGAAACTTTTGTTCTCCTGAGATCGTTAATGCTGAAAGATTTGGAGACATGAGCTGAAGAGTTTCATATAAGATCTTATATATTGAAGTTTTGGTTTTTCTTTTATTATGCATAAAATTTAATTTGTTAGTGAGGTAATGACCCACTTCCTATATTTAAGTTGCAAAGCTCAAAATGATGATTAATTTTAGTTTGCTTTGGTAGCATTCATTACCAGTACGAACTTTAATTGCTTTTGATTTTTTATTATCCCTTGAATCATGGCATTGTGACTGTTTCTTTCAAATAATTTCATATGAACATTTAACAAACAAGTTATTCCACAATATTATTGTGTATTGAGTTCTTCATATTGTGTTCCCGATGATTTGTGTTTTTACTGATATTTTGTATGTGGAAATGTTTGTGCTTATATCCATTTATTTATTCGTGTATTTTGATACTTTTGTAATCATCCATTGTGCTGCTTTCAGGGTGAGTCATTTTCTGAAGAAAAATATTGAAAGACTCGACATTTATGCAAGATGAGGTGCTGATTTTCTGATTTCTTTTCAAAAATTTCTATTTGTTATCCTATAAATCTTCTGTGTTTTAACTTGTTTCCTTTTTCTCTGTCGATGTCACTTCTTTTTCAACAGCCGACCAATGGAGGAAGACGTAAGTTATACTGCCTTGTGTCTCATGATTATCATCACTGTCATCAATGACTTGTTTTTATTAACTGCATGTTTTAGATGTTTTCAAAGGTGATACTTTAGTCTTTGTCAATAGATGCTAGGCAAAACCATTGAAGCTTTCATCTTTATTGTTGATGGTAAACTTGTGCTAATTGCAGCAAAATAGCAAAAAGGAAGAAGAAGAATTTAATACAGGGCCACTTTCTGTACTTATGCTGAGTGTCAAAAACAATACTCAGGTAATGCTGTGGTTTCTTGGTTGTATATTCTCCCACTACCTGTTACACCATGTTAGGAGATTTCTTCGTGAAGGTTTATCTAGGCTACTCACCACAATTATATGCCTGGATACTGCAGGTGCTAATTAATTGTCGAAACAACAAAAAGCTTCTTGGTCGTGTGAGAGCTTTTGATCGACACTGCAACATGGTTCTTGAGAACGTTAGGGAGATGTGGACTGAGGTTCGTTAGTACTATATTTTTTTTAACTTAGTTCTTGAAAATGCATCTAAATGATGTCTTTTTTCATCGAATTAATAGGATTGTGCGATGTTCTCCTGCACAGGTACCAAAAACAGGTAAAGGCAAGAAAAAGGCTCAGCCAGTTAACAAAGATAGGTTTATTAGCAAGATGTTCCTCCGGGGAGATTCAGTGATTATAGTTCTGAGGAACCCGAAGTGAGCTAGATCAGCCCAGAAACAAATCTCCGTTATATGAGAAGTTAGGATTTGTACGTGGACCTTGTAGTATATAGATTGTATCTTCGTAAAAGATTGTTTTGATCTGTAGAAGCCAATTCGTGGTGTTGAGACGTTTGAGCCAAATTTGTCGATTTGGTTGAGCTAATCCTAGGTTCTAATTATGATTGATGTTTACTTGAGATAAAAAACGTATAAAACTAGTTTTCTGGCTTTGAGGCATTACTTGCTGATGGGTAATTTGGAGTTAGGTCGGTGCGGAATTATGAAGTGCTTTTTGTATGAAATAAATGTAAAGATCACCGGCTTATAGTAAGCGCTTGAATAGTTTGTACTAAAATTGGAGTTATTTAGGGTGGAGCATTGTTGATTTCTGTAACTTTGTATATTTGGCTGACGAGAAGCTTGAGCGGCTTCAAATCGATGAAGGGTTGATCCGTGGGCGCCATATTGATTAGAAAGTCAAACCAATTTGATTATTTCGGAGGAGATTATTCCAGTGGAAATCAACCCAACATTTAGTATTAAAGAAAACAAAGAGCAAGAAAATTGAAGTAAAAAGTTGGAAAAAATTTTAAAATCATGGTTTTCTTAAATTAGAAATCAGAGTAGTTTTAATAAAAAAACTCAAATTATGGTATGGTATGGTATGGTTACAATTTTTGTTGCTCTTCAAATGACAAAAAATGGGAAGTGAATTACTTGAATACGAAATTTTATATCTTTTCAAAATTTAATTTGTAAAAAGTTTATACTAATAAATGTTGAAAGGTTACATAATATAATTACAGAAGAATCATAACAATAATAAAAGAGTGCATAAACTAGTTTATAAAGAATTGTGAATTAATATTTGACCCATCTATATTCCAAACTCTATGAAAATTTGTTATTATCTTTTTAAATATATAAAAAGGAGCTCTTTGTACACGTGACTTATTATTTCTTAAGATGAAAAGTATAAAGGTTTTGTTAAGCTTAGGGAGTATGGATGTCTTGTTGAATAATTCCAAGATTGCATCCATTACTACTTGCCTGATCAGAGGCCAAGATTTAACAAAAAAGTTCAGATTGAGCCATTAGGGCTAGGAGTCTTACAAGGGTTTCAATATTCTACATAGTAGTAGGTTTACTTAAGATTTCTACTTCTTAAGTAATTAAGCACCCTTTAATGATCTCTTTGAGAAAAGGAATGAATGAGTGAGCATTGGTGGGCATGTTCATGATACTTAGAGAAGTGACTAAAATCCCAATCTAGCAATTGGTGCTAAGAGTTCATCCTAAGATCATTAATATGTAAAGAATGTTATTCTATTATTGTTTCTCCTGGATACTATAGTCCTGTGATCGAAAGATGAGTTCTTATCTCCATTTTTCATCTATTTAATGTGAGATCTTTCTTTCATAAAAGAGAAGTCAAAGGTTAGGTCCTTGGAGAAATTTTGCATAGCTACTTTTTTCTATTTTTTATTGGTGCAAAGAGGGTTGTCATAGAGATCTTGTTGGACTTTCTCAAGATCATTCCTTATAGTGTTTATGAGATTATGGTCTTCCCTATATTCTTCATGAATAACAATTTCATCTCATACTTATCTATTTAAATTTTCCTAGTATAGATGAACTGTTTAAGGCCCTTGATTATCACCTTTAAACCACTCCAAATTCCATCATCAAAACCTACTAAGCCAGTTAAGAAATTGTTCAATCAGAAGGGGATTTTAGGAGCTACTGATAACATGTGGGTGATGATAGCCGAGTGATCAGAAAGGCTACTATTGGTGAACATGGAGAAGCTATTTGGAAAGGCTAGAAACTAATGTTGATTAGCAAGGTTGAAATCTAGCTTCTTTTTAATGAAGTTGTCTCCATATTTGATTATTTCTTCTTATGAAGAAGTTTCCACCACAAGGAAGATTAATACGTTGGACTTTAACTAAACATTTTCTCAGATTAGGAAATGGATTTCCTATACATTTGTTTCCTTTAGATTCCTCTAATTTGATAAAGGAGTTGAAGTTACCAGTTAAGAACCAAGGTGTTGAGACATTTATAGCCATATCTTTGAGTAGATTCCATAAGAAAGCCCTTTGATAAGAGTTGTCATGAGCATATATAAATAAGATATATGTCACTTTACCTAAACTCTAGATCAATACTTCTAGATGAATAATTTTGTTTTTTATACAACATGTGGATACATACAATAAGGAAGAGTTACAGTACACCAAGATTCTACCATTAAGGTGATGGCTACGATTTGTGATCTCACTCCATTAATTGGAAAGCACCTTGAGTATATTGCAATTCCTTTGTTTCATGCACTAAAATTCCTACTATCTCATTTTTATTTTGAGCAATCATGCTTTTAATCAATTTCATTACGTTATAGATTTTGATCTTTAGCTGTCATCATTTCAACTTTCTTAGCTTGAAATTCTTCATGAATTGACTTTAGGCCATGACCATTCACTTTAAGTATCTTCCTTATTTTCAATCTCTAAATCTCTATTGCACCACAGGAAGAAAAATTGGAAACTATAAACGACTGACTCAATAAGAACACTACTTGCTAAAAACAGTTTAAGTCTAGAATAATAGAGAAACACTTTTGGCCAACAATAGAGCTTTTCTTCAAAATCATCTTATCATGGGCAGGCTTTGGTCTTTTCCTTAGTTATAACTGATTACACTTACACTTAAAGGCTTCATATGATAAAGGATAAATCACATCAAATTAAAAAATAAAATAGTCATCTTGGGGGTGTGTCATGGAATTAAATATATTAAAATGATTCGTTTTCCCATCAAATTCCATTATAAAGGTGCTCTCACAAACATGTATCTTAGTTTGGGCTGTGTTAAGGAATATTCTACCTAGTAAGATAGGCATGAGATTATAAAAAGTTCCATCATTCACATCACTGCATAAAAATCTACAAGAATATTGGTTCATTCACCTGCATAAGCACATCCACAACCATCCCATCTAGATAAGCATTAGTGTGATAAACCAATTGCATGATAACAATAGTTTCTTTTAATGGGCATCAATTTAAAGAAACATAAATGGAACAAGGAATAACAATAATTGATGCTCCTAAATCTAAGATGATTTTTTTTAAGTATTGCCAATTTTACAAGAAATGATAAACACACTTAGGTCTTTACACTTAGTAGATAATTTCTTTTTGAAGAATGTAGAGAAATTATTACTCATCCTAATCATTTTATTGCCTTTTAAACTTTCTCTTGTTGTACAAAATTCCTTAAGGAATTTTGCATACCTTAACACATACTTGATTGTATCTAGCAATGATATATTTACCTTAACCTTCTGAAAAGTCTCCCGGATCTTGTTATCCTTATTCTCCTTTCTTGACTTTGCTAACCTACTAGGGAAAGGTAGAGGGTTAGTCTTAACCATATTTGGAGATTTGACATTTACCTTTGAAATAGATAAGGTATACCTTTCTTCTTCTAGTTCCCTCAATTTCCTCTGCATTAGCCATCCTTTACATAGTCCACTTTGGGTATGATTTTGTCCTAGAGAGAGTGCTCATTAATTAGGAGGATTTCTTTCTATTTTCCTTTGGCTTAAAAACTCAAGCTAGTAAGGTTCTTAAGTTAGGTCCTTGGCATTGTACTAGAAAATCTATAATTTTACAACTTTAAAAGACTAGCATAAACCTTAACAAAGCTAACTAAGTTAGTTCCTATTTGGGTATAGTTTCATAATATTCCCTAGAATATTGGAGCATAATAAGAATAAATTACTTGGCTAGATCCATTGGTAATCCTTTATTCATCGATCAAAACATTATATCTTTAGGCAGAACTGGATTTATAAAAATTTTCATAAATGCTGAGATGGGCAAGGAACTTTCAGGCGTACTCAAACTTAAGAGATTGGAGGCTATGGCAACTTAGAGGAGTGCTCCATTTCAATTACTTATTTATGGAGGCCGCAAGAAAAAAGACCAACAAAATGAAGACCTATAGGCAGAGTTTTTAAAAACAGAGATCATATAAAGCTCTTGGGGAAGAAAGGGAATACCAATGAGCCTTTGAGCAAAAAGGGATGTAATGGTAAGACCAGGGTTGTTAAGTAAATGCATATAATCCAATCTCAGTAGGATAATGAAATTGTGACATTACTCAATTGAAATGACATTATTGGACCAATAGAATCATAAAGCTAATAAGCCAAGAGCCTGACTAACATGTTAGGGAGAGTTAGGTAGCTCAAAAAGAGGTTATTGTGAGTGATGAATTGAGTAATATATATATATATAAGGCTTGCACTCTAGTGGTGAGAAGATTAGGCATAAAGAAAGCCAAAAATGGGGAAAACACCTCATAATCTTATTATTTTTATTTTGCATGGAATGTTTGGAGATTAAATGACTGAAATAAGCGATAGGTTAATTTTTATCTGAAGATAATAAATTCAATTATCTTTATCCTTTTGTAGAAAAATTAAGGAGAAAATTGCAAGAATCTTTGGTTTATTTAAAATAACTAGCCCCTAATTACCAACCATAGTTTGTACTATAATGGAAAGATCATTATGGTTTTTGATCATTAATTGATTGAAGTAACTAGTCATTGTTCTACTGCAAAAACTATTCATATCTCTTATGCTTTGATAATGACTGGGCAAAAGTTATTCCATAGCTTTATGTATGCTATTAACCATTCCTTTCAGAGGAAGTCTCTATTGCAGGAACTATACAACGTGCCATTTAGAATCAATGAACCTTGGTTAATCATTGGTTGTTTTGATTGTACCCTTTTAAATTCTAAATCTAAAGGAAGTTAGACTCCAAGCCACCATGCTTTGATTTCAAAACTAACATTAGGAAATTAAATGTCACAGATCTCAACTATAAAGGGAATCATTTTACCTAGTCCAATAGACAATAAGGGAAATGGCTCCTCAGAAGAAAACTGGATAGGGGTTTTGGTTAATTAGAACTAGTTAATTGAATATCAATGGAGTAAAGCCATCTTCGACAGGCCCTTCACATTATATCATTCTTTAGTGCAATTTTATAATCTGCATAATGCCCTAGCAAGAATAGCTCCTATTAGGTTTTTCAACATTCTAGCTAAATATTAAAGGTTCTAGGAGGTAGTGGAAGCTAGAATGAGCTTGAATATGGAAGGCTTTGAGTAGTTTAAATGTGTGAGGAAACTCATAATAATGAAGGAAATGATAAAAGCCTTTCACAAGACTCTCATGGAATCCAAAATCTTAGACATTAAGGAATCTAAAAAGATATTAGACTCTACACAAAACAATCTCTATATGGACCCTTATACTGATAGATAAATAATCAAAGAGACACAATTCCAAGAGGATTACATTAAGGGCTCATATACACACAATTCAATTATAAGATAGGAATTAAGAGTTCTTTATCTACAACAAGGTGACTGGTGCTAATCCTTCTTCTTCAAGGCAATTCTTGCAAGAAAGAATCTCAGCAATATCACTTATCTAACTGAAGATGATAAGGAGAGAGTTTGGGGGGTAAAAAGACATCAAGGACCTAGTTCTCTAATACTTCAATGAGTCACTGGGTTCATGCCTTAAAAGTAGCTCCTCTATATAGACCCTTAATGCATTCATCAGGCTAGCCATTTCTCCTACTCAAGCTATTGATCTTTTTAAGTTAATTGGTGTTAAAGATGTGGATAAAACCTTGAGGAACCAGAACTTTAATAAGAATCAAACCTAAAAAGTAGTCTTAGATTTCTTTAACAATGGGATATTGATATAGGTCAATAAACTTGAGATACATTTGTCTAGTCCTTAAGGTCCACAACCTAAGCACCTTAAGGGATTTTAGACATAATTTTCACTACAATACCTTATATAAAATATTTTATAAGATATTGGCATGAAGGCTGAAAGAAGTGATAGGCTCTTATATAAGCAAAACCCAAGGAGCTTATATTGAAGGTAAGAGTATTGATATGAGTAGTTTATACTATGTTTGATAGGTGTTTTAGTGTGTTTTTAGGTATTGATTAGATGATTATCATATGTATAGGCTTGTAATTGTGTTAATGTGAGTGTTTGTATGTATTCTAAGTGTTTGTTTGGTTTAGAGCAAAAACTAGATCTTAATTTTATGTTTCATGAGGTGTTTGATGTGTTTATGAGTGTATGGAAACAAGAAATTGAAGAAAGGAGAAGAATTCGGATGAAAATGTAGCATAGAGTGAAGATTCAAAGCACAAAAGAGATGCAAGAATGTGCATCATCTCGTGCACATCTTTTAGGCTGTGCAAATTCGTAATTTTCAGCAATTTTGGTGATGCATGATTTTATGCATAGCCATCCATCTACTAGATAGTAATTCCAACGAATTTGAGCTTTTCTAGCATGTGAGTTTCTTCAATCTTTTAAAGCTTTGAGGTTATATTTGGAACCAAATTAAGTGGGAAAACCCTAAGACCCTGAAATACTATTTAAGAATGTGAAAGAAATAAAACAATGTAGTTGTCATCTTGTAAAAAATGGATCAAACAAGGAACATTGAGAGACATGTCCAGATTTCCAGTTTTCAAGATCAAACTCTTAATAGAGTTTTTCTTTCTTTCTCTTTCATTATTTTCATATTACTTAAAGTGTAAACTGAATTTCCAGATGTCTATCACATTTATGATGTTCTAATTCTTATATTAGGGTTTATTGCATAGCTATTTTGTGACTTTAATATTTATTGATTCATTACATACTCTGTATTGTGTTAATGGTGTATGTTTGTATTTTGCCAATGAATCGAGAGAGTTAGTAAAAATTAATTTGATTAATTTATGCAACGAGAGTTAGTGAATTAATATGTAACATGCTTAACAAATCAACTGTCATTCGAAGAGAGATCTTATGTGAGAACTCGGCTATTCAATAGATAACTTCAGAACTAATTGAAAACGCCAGAGAAAGAGTTATAAATTGAGAGACTACAATTATGGAATTTTTATATTCAATTAGGTTTAATCAATTAGGGTTAATTGGTTAGGTCTTGAGCGAGAATGATCAAACCCTTCAAAAATCTGGAATTGTTACATAATTAAATTAGTAAACATTAGGGGAATAAAAGAATAAAAGAATAAATCCTATGCATTCATGCTTGATCATCCTTACTTAATTTTAGCATCTCATTTGATATTTGTTATTTGATTGTTTTTATTTAATTATTTAATTTTCTATTATTATTTCACTCAAATAATCTTTTATTACCTTATACAAAGTTAGGTTTAATTCGTTTTATTTAATTCCTCATGGGATCGATACCTTTCGATAATATAAGTTTATGATCGGTACACTTACAGATATTGAGAGTTTTATTATAGGTAAAACTTGCTCAATAAGTTTTTGGTGCCCTTTCTTTTAATTGGATGCCAAGTAGAAGACACATCAATTTGGACATCACAAGGCAAGAATGAGGAATCCAAAAAGTTATATGCAAAAATGAGATAAAAAGAATGATGATGTAGGAAATATATCACAGAGACCAAAGGACTGCACATACTTCATGAGTCTAAGGTTCAATGTCTATCATTAAGGAATTACATGACAAGCAGTGCAATCGTCATACGAAGTTGTAGAGCCCGGCCTCTACCGCCATCACTCCAGGTATTGTCCCCTCTGGTACTCGAACTCGAGACCTCAGGGTTTTGTTCCGCTTTAAGCGGACGCCTCTTACCATTGAGCCATTATTTTAATGTAGAGCCCGGCCTCTACAGAAGGTGTTGTTCTTCTTCTTGGTGGGAGGGGCTCCAGGTTGTGTCAGTTGAAGAGAAGTGAGGGTTACGTCAATTGAAGAGAAGTGAGATATGGAAGGGCTGCGTCAGTTGAAGAGTAGGTGTGTCAGTTTAAGATAGAGTTATTACATGAGTATTATTGGAAGAGTAAGTTTCAACGTTTAAAAAGAATGACTTTGTAATTCAATTTTCATCAGTTTTCGGCAAAATTGAATTTATAAAAGAGGCTAGGTTTTAATTACGTTAATGAATTAAATTCATCTGTATTTTTTTTTGTTCCATACATAGGAATTAAATTCAATGTTGCAATTGAATTCAATTCCTATCGTTCCAAACAGGGTGTAAACTAAAATTTCCAAAAAAATATTGACTAAACCTAAGATTTCAGACAAATGAATCGGATCGAGCTCGGCCCAATTCATTACTAGACCGCTAGCAAATCCAGATAAGGTTTTCAATTATTTCATCACTTGTTGCTTTGTTCGTTTTGTGGCTCTCAAAGAAGCACCTTTCTGTATCTACCCTTCTCTCTCTCTCTCTCTCAACACGCAAAACCCAAACACACACAGAGTATATATATGTATGCGTATGTGTGTTTGAGAGAGAAGAAGATGAGTTTGAATTTACATTTTTGGTATTAGAAACCCTAACTCCATTGGAGATTCTGAATAATGACAGTTATTACTACTCTACAAGCTTCTCTTCTCTTCAGACCTTCCCTCTCTCTCCCCTCCTCCTCCGACCTCCGCCTTCGCCGCTCTCTCTCCTCTCCTCGTCTCCTCCTCCGCCGCCGCCACCGTCCCCACTACCACCATTCCTTCTCTAAAGTTCACTTGTCCTTTTCTCGATTTCTATCCATTTCCTGTGCATTGCACCCCGACAATGCCCGTTCCGATTCCGATTCCGATTCCGCTTCTCCAACTGTTTCTCCCGCCGACGAGGACTCTAAGCTCTATGAATTATCCGTCGAGAACGGTGCGGTTTCCGGCGTTGTAGAATCGAGAACCGATGTGCTGGACAGAGAACGCGAGCGTGGGAAGTTCATTGAATTGGACGAAGGTGTGAAGAGTGGGAATGCGGCGGAGGACGGGAAGTTGGCGGAGGGTATCGGAGTTAATCGGGAAGTGCCGGTGATTGTATTTCTGACCGGATTGTGGGCCATGGCGAAGAGAGGATTGGAGAAATTGTTGAGTAACTTGAGTTTTGAGTGGTTGAGTTGGTGGCCTTTTTGGCGCCAAGACAAGCGTCTGGACCGTCTGATTGCTGAAGCTGACGCTAATCCTGAGGATGCTGTCAAGCAGACGGCTCTCTTCATTGAGCTTAATAAGCACAGGTCTGTACTTCTGTGTGTAAGTTTCATTCGGCTTCTTACTCTGCAAGTCGCCTGCTTTTTAGCATTGAAGTTAAAAGTGAAATACTTGTGCAGCCCTGAGTTGTTGATTAGAAGGTTTGAACAAAGAGAACACGCTGTAGATAGCAGGGGAGTTGCAGAGTATCTTAAAGCTCTTGTTGTTACGAATTCAATTGCAGATTATCTTCCAGATGAGCAATCTGGGAAGCCGTCCAGTCTTCCTTCATTGGTAAATTAAACACATTGTTGATCTTTCTTAATTTTATTGGCACGGAAGATCATAAATGTTTCAGTGATAGTATCACGCACATTATATTCCGATTATATCAATATGTTACTTGTAGTTGCAAGAGTTAAAGCAACGGGTGTCAGGAAATACAGATGAGCCCTTTTTGAACCCGGGAGTGTCTGAGAAGCAACCATTGCATGTGGTGATGGTAAGACTCTGTTACATAGTTTTCGTCCTTGTGGCATTGTATTCTGAATCCAAGACCATAATTACTGTGCTATTTTGCTTTTGTATAAGACGGATGTAATTGGACGTTGTTTTCTGTTATTTATATGGAACTATGGAAGGTTGATCAGAAAGTCTCAGGCAAGTCACGGTTTGCGCAAGAGCTTATCTCCACCATCTTATTCACTGTTGCTGTTGGATTAATTTGGTATGACTTCTGTTCCCTTGATCAGTTTATTTGTTACTATTCATACCAGTTAATTACATACAGTAGTAGATTTTCAGGGTGCTAGGAGCTGCAGCTCTTCAAAAGTATATTGGAAGCCTAGGTGGTATTGGAACTTCTGGTGTTGGCTCAAGTTCTTCTTATTCACCAAAGGAGTTGAATAAAGAAGTTATGCCAGAAAAAGTATGTCAAACTATTGTACTTGTAGCATTTATGGTTTATTGAGATTTTTCTATCACTGATGTGGCATTTTTTTGTTTAATGTATTGGATTTGGTTGCTTTTCTTTTTTTGGTCAGTGTAAAAGTTAGAGAAAGCTTTAATGATAAGGTTAGAATAGCAGGAAATAAAACCAAAGTTTCAATGCAATTGGAGAAAAGATTAAACATAGTAAGCAGTGGATTGGTTTTTTTGTGTCTGACTGAATTGGTATCTTCCTCAACTGTTGATGTCTATTGTCTCATATTGCTTGTGTACTTGTTTACATGGTCTGTCTTATTCTCTTGTTGATTTTCTTGCAGAATGTCAAAACATTTAAGGATGTCAAAGGATGTGATGATGCAAAACAAGAGCTTGAGGAAGTGGTGGAGTACCTAAAAAATCCAGCAAAGTTTACTCGCCTCGGGGGGAAGTTGCCAAAGGTTTTTTCAACAAATTTGTTGGATGAAACATAAACTTTGTTTGGGGCATTGCCTTTCAATTATTCTTTATTTAGAGTCCTTTTGGGGCATCGGGTTAATGAAGCATAAGGTGAACGAATCTATATTGCCAAATATGAAGATTTATAGAAGTTCTTAGTAGGCTGGGGATGGGATAAGCTTTTGCCAATTCTAGATTAAGAAATTGTTTTAGATTCTTTTTAGAATCAGTCATAACTTGTGACGAATTGTCTGAATACTTTGTGCAAGTTAGTTGGCACTTATTACCTCATGAAATTGCTTGAGCATTTATTTCTCTTTTGTTCTTTTACAGCAATTCTTAACTTGATTGTTGCCTCCCTGTTTTGTTTATGGCGTAGTTGCTTAGAAAGTTTAATCAACATATGAGCATGAGAATTTACCAGCCACTCTTTATATATATACACATATATAGACACACACATACATACATACATACATCTATTGATTATAATATCTGTATCTTCAATACTGCTCCTATGCAGGGAATTCTCTTGACAGGGGCACCTGGCACAGGAAAAACTTTACTTGCCAAGGTAATGCCTTTTCTCTATCTATGCCTGCAATTCTAGTAAAATTTCCAAGTTCAAAGTTTGTTTGATTAATCAGAAATAGTATACCTTAAAGTTTCAATGTTACCGAAAACTTTATTTTTTGAGCTTCTGCATATCTTAAGAACATAAAGAAGATTTTATCCTCCATTCCATGTAATATGTAGTATTTAACAGATTGCATTTTGGATTTATGAATTCCAACTATCTTGTGGGAGATTGCTACTTTTACTTGTTAGTGCAAGTTCATTGATGTACTATTTTCATGCTGAAGTTCAACAAATTTCTTTCCGGTCTTTTTTTTATTCATATCCTATTGATATATTGTTCAAGCTCTCAACTTTTCGTTTCCTCAAGAAGTTTGGTTATGTTTTCTGTTGACATGTATTGTCAATACTATATACACTGATCTCTGGTTTTTGTAATGCTAGTAATATTTTGTTTTCATTGTGGAACACTCAGGCTATTGCTGGAGAAGCAGGAGTCCCTTTTTTCTATAGAGCAGGATCTGAATTTGAGGAAATGTAAGATAATTTTGGCTTTACTTCCGTTTTATGATGTATGATACATGATAGATATTACTACTTGCTTAAGGAAAAATCAAGCTTAGTTAATTGCCTAGTATGTGATCCTCTCTTTTCATGGTACAAGTTGGAGATACAATATGTTTTTTGCCTAAATTTACTTTCTGCTATTTCCACTTTGAGACTATCATGATTCTGGTTGAACTCTAGTTTATGGGGATATAGTTTGTAAGGAAATGTATCCCTGTATTTATCATTACTCGGAGTGAAGTGATAGTCAGAGAATGTTAGTTGCGCAACATTTTTGTGGCAGGT
Organism: Erythroxylum baracoense; assembly: GCA_025629805.1. Lineage (NCBI taxonomy): Eukaryota > Viridiplantae > Streptophyta > Magnoliopsida > Malpighiales > Erythroxylaceae > Erythroxylum > Erythroxylum baracoense. The sequence goes on from JAOTAY010000001.1 coordinate 8,425,900, forward strand.
TTGTTGGAGTTGGTGCTCGGCGTGTAAGATCTTTGTTTCAAGCAGCCAAGAAAAAGGTTTGCTATCCCTGGTGCATATACTTTTTATTTTTAATTTGTAGTGTAGAAAGGAAACAGAACCATAGCTGAAAACAAAGGGACGGAACTATTCTAATCATAACAATTGCCTTTAATTTTTTTTTCTTGACATAAACAGTAATTATCTTATTGTAGCTTCATGGAGTACCTAGATATCTGTGGTCACTTTCTGAAAACAAAGGAGAATTTTGTTGAAGTTTTCTATCGTTATCAGATAATAAATGTGCAGATTATGCGGTGTGAGAACACCAGCAAACACTCCTTCAGCTGTTTATTTGTATTTTGGTGTTTGTTTTATTCATAAGAATTCACATACCCGAAACAAGTGGAAATCAAACTTAGAAGCTATTATGGTCTACTGAATGAGAGAAAATAGGATATCCACATAAAGTTCTATAAGTGTACTGTGACTCCTTGATCCATGATATTTCTTTGTTTATTCCATTTAGAGATGCAATTTTGATTGAACATTGTACTTTGCTAATACACTTAGCATGTTGGTTAACTATTATAGGCTCCGTGCATTATCTTTATTGATGAAATTGATGCTGTTGGGTCGACAAGGAAACAATGGGAAGGCCATACAAAGAAAACATTGCATCAGCTGCTTGTTGAAATGGATGGTTTTGAACAGAATGAGGTATCATTATCCTTGTAGTATTGTCTCGATTAGTTTTGTGCTGCATTTCTTAATTTTACAAAACTATCTGCAGGGAATAATATTGATGGCTGCAACAAATTTGCCAGACATCCTTGATCCAGCTTTGACTAGGCCTGGTAGATTCGACAGGCATGTAAGTTGTTTGCTTCCTTTTTCGGGAAATGATTTAATCATCTGTTTAGTAGACTTGTCTTCTTATAATTCTGTTAGGGTATTCTGTCACATACTTATCTGAGCCTCTATCATGAGCAATCGGGAAATCAAAATTTCTGCTCTTCTGCTGTACTTTTTGGGTCATCAAATTTATTTTCATGGGGAATAACTTGCAAAATCACACTGCAGATTGTTGTTCCAAATCCTGATGTACGGGGCCGAGAAGAGATTTTACAGCTTTATTTGCAAGATAAGCCATTGGATGATGATGTTGATGTAAGATCAATTGCCCGTGGCACCCCCGGTTTCAATGGAGCAGGTTGATCTTAGTGAACTGTACTATTTCATTGTTGAAATTGATTGAGTAGATCATTCTGTGCCCCCCTAAAGAAGCCAATATTACCAGAACATGTTCTTTTTTCCAAACAGATCTTGCAAACCTAGTAAACATTGCTGCCATTAAAGCTGCTGTTGAAGGTGCAGAGAAGTTAACTGCAGCACAGTTAGAGTTTGCAAAAGATAGGATACTTATGGGCACTGAGCGGAAAACAATGTTCCTAACTGACGAGTCAAAGAAGGTACATGTACTCTCTATTGTGATCGGGCTATTAGGTTTGGATGAATGCCGTATTCGCTGTTGTTTCACTTCTTTTAGAGCATAATCTGACCCTGGTTTATAATGATGACCGAAAAAAAGGAGACCATTTGCAATTTTCTTTCGCTGGTATTAACCAGTTTGGCTTTCTCAGAGTGATATATCTACAACTTGAAACATCTTTTCAGTTGACAGCATATCATGAGAGTGGCCATGCTATTGTAGCTTTTAATACTGAGGGTGCACATCCAATTCACAAAGCCACTATTATGCCTCGTGGATCGGCTTTGGGAATGGTCACCCAGCTTCCTTCAAGTGACGAGACATCAGTTAGCAAGAAGCAGTTACTAGCACGTCTTGATGTTTGTATGGGGGGTAGAGTAGCTGAAGAACTCATTTTTGGTCAGGACCATATCACCACTGGAGCAAGTAGTGATCTTCATACCGCCACGGAGCTTGCTCAATATATGGTTAGTTATATTCATACTATTCGGGTCCTTCCTGATAACAGTAAACTATACATCTGATTCTGTCCATTGTTGACGGCCATTCTTGTGGAATGAAGTGGTAATCAAACATTCAATTGCACACTGCTTTACTTGTCTTTGAAGGTGTCAAATTGTGGGATGAGTGATGCAATTGGTCCTGTTCATATTAAAGAGCGACCCAGTTCAGAAATGCAATCACGAATTGATGCTGAAGTATGTCTTTCGAATTACTGTTGCATACAGAGTAAACATGATATTTCCTCTTGAAATCTGAAACCTGTTTGTTGGATTCTGTAGGTGGTGAAAATCCTTAGAGAAGCATATGGTCGTGTAAAATTGGTCTTAAAGAAGGTTTGTTATTTTGCATTCTTTTTCTTATTTTCGGTGCATCGATATTAGTTTGCTTTATGAAAATCAGAAATTCACATTTTTATCTGAACAAAATAAGTTTTGTCTGGTGCCAATTTTATCGAAGTCCTTATACTTTGAAGTCCCTCACATCATTCTTTTTCCTCTCCATTAAAATATCTTTGCTCTAACTCATTCTATATGTGATACTCATTAAGTTCCTAGAAGGCACTGCATGCTTTGGCAAATGCTCTTTTGGAATACGAAACACTCAACGCAGAAGAAATCAAGCGTATTCTACTTCCTTATCGGGAAGGGCGGTTGCCTGAGCAACAAGAACAACAGGAGGAAGGAGACTTTGTGTTGGCTTGATCCCCACCCAGATTCTGGACAACAATTATTCGGCGGATCTGCTGTACAGTATATTAGAAGCAGAGTACAGGTGATATTTACTTTGGTCTTTTTCTAGTTTCCTCTCCATGTTCAACTAAATGCGTAATAGAAATCCCATCTCAAAGCATAACCCTAAACCAATTGTACCCAGGCCCAGCTCAAACAACCATAGTGATGATAGAAGTCTTTGTGCTTATTCTTTAGATGTATAATTGAATCTGCTGATCCCTGTTTAGGGCGAAATTTTGAGATACCAATATTTTTATACATATAAAATTGCAAGGATTTTCAAGTTGCTGCTGATCTTTGACTTCCTAGATATCGATACTCATTTTCAACATATTAAATTATATGTATGTCTGTCAGTTTCTTGTCATTTCTTATTTAGTGTACATGACAAAAGAATTGAGATCCTCTCTACCCAAATTTGGGTGTGCTCCTGTGTCCTATCAATCTTAACCACTTATTTTTTCTCTCTTATTTATTGAGTGGTTGAGATTGATGGAATACAGGGGCACACTCAAATTTAGATACAGAGGATCTCTGACAAAAGGGATTTGCTTTCACACCCGTGCATGTGAGGTGGCTAGCATCCATTTCTGGAGGTCCACCAGCATTAATAATGGATTCGGCTGTGCTGAACCTGGACTGAAACTCTTAAATGAGCCTAAACCTTTTTCCAAGTCCATTTAGTTTTGAGGCTTTTTAAGGCTTTAAGATTTTTAGAGTTCTAGGTCGCATCTTTTGAGCCCAACATTCAAAATTTTTGAAAAGTTTAAACTCAATTCGAAACTTGTTTAACGATTTAATGATGGGATATAATTATTATGAAATATATCTTATAATGGATAAACTAATCTCATTTAGTGACTCCGCCTGGCTTGAAATTAGTAGAACTAATTTGAGTTTGACTGAAACCCAGTCTCCAGTATTTACACATAAAACAGCATTTTATTTGAAAAAATATTTTTTAATTTTAAAAAATATAAATTTAATTTCAATCCGATCCACTACTAACCCTAATCTCAGTAAATAAAATTTGGAGCTGAACAAAAGTTTTAACTTCCTAATTATCATTGAAAAGTGATATTTTCATCTTTGTCATATAATGTGGGAATAACCATTTGAGTAAGGAATTGATTGTTTCAAGCCTAATAGGAATTATTTATTAGCTACAGCAATAATAGAAGCGTAATTACAAATAGCAGTAAACTGTTAAATAGAGTTGTCTCGCCCCTACCTCAAACAACGGCAGCTCCAAAGTCTTTAATGTCACCAAACCAAACACACTACACTAAGCTACATGATATGAAACAAAACTAGGGACAGCTCTCCCATCACACTATACTATATACATTACCATGTATGTGTACCACCACAAACAAAATCCCCCCAAAACACCAAAAGAGTAAGAGAATCTGGTTCCTTTCTTCTTCTGTCATATTTCAGTAATGCACATGAGCTCCTTATGAGGTTTTGGTCCTTTAGTACTATGAAAATGGAAGTATATATATGATGCAAAAGGGAGTAGAGGAACATAACAATGGAAAAGAAATGTGCGTGTGTGTCGAAAGTAGCAGGATTGCCAGTCCGTCTCTAGATTCTCCAACGTGTGGAAGACCTAGAAGCCTCATCCTCAGCAAACTATAGTATTCCGTCACGCAGCAGGCCTGCCCTTCTTACCTTTCTAAAGACGATCAATTGGCTCGGTCCTATCCTGTACTGCATGCCGTTCCGAAATATCAGCTAGTGATTTTAGATTGCACTTGATGAGAGCTTCAACAAAGTAGCATGTCTCATCCTTGGTATTCCCATCAGGTACATCAACCACAAATGACTCAATCACCAGAGTTCCTGGCCTTCCATCAATGACCTCTGGGTGGAGAGAAATGATTGAGGAATAGTTCTGGAGCAAGAAAACGCAGATTGGACTTAATTTTAGTCACTTGAAAAAGTGAAGAACTAAACACAGTAAAGAGAAAGGAAATTCAAGGCTCAAACTCTCATCAACAAACTCTAGATTGAAGCTGCACTTGTCTCCAATTAGATAAAAGTTCACAAATACGTAAGAATATGAGAATATCTCCGAAAGTGGAGTTATTCTAGCAAGTAAAGCCAGATTAAGACATAGATATGGATTTTCTAAAGTAGAAATGACGTTTTAATGGCTGAAGCTTGGATCCTCGAAAAGGAATGTGGATAATCATCTTTGCCAAAATCCAAAACAAAAGTTGATCAACTGTCCTAGTAACTCACTCTATATGCAGTCTTCTAACATGAAAAATAAACAAATAAACATCACAAGGTGAATCTTCAAACAAGACTTCATAGTTTCATGAAACTAAGAAACTTCTCCTGCTCAAAACATAACGGGAAGAGAAGTCACAAGTTATAACTTAGGAGAAGAAAATTTCATACTATGAGTCTGTGATCACCACCAACAATCCTGATGCTGAGAATATGCTCATCATCATTGAGAAGTTCCAATCTTTCCGTACTTGTAGTGGCAGGAAGGCCAGACTTAACATCAACCTTTCTGAGACAACCGATCTCAAGATTTCCCTGGGCAACACATCTGCTGACAAAAGGTTTGTACTTTTGCGGCTGATCAAATCTCCTAACCAAAGACCAAACCTACCAAAAATATGAAAAACAAGCTTAAGAAATGACTAATATGGTGTTTACACCTCCAAAACTCCAACCATGGCATATAAACTAAAGCTATGCCAAATTGTCTCAATCTAACCTTTAAAAAGATGCAAGAGGCAATAAACCAGAAAGATTAATTGACTTGGACTTCGTACATACAATGAAAGGGTAAAGAAAGATAGGTACTTTGCTTGTGTTGAACTTCAAAACTTTAGATTCAACTATAGCATTACAACCAAAACATCAGCCAAGAGGAACTTCAATTTTCAGTGCACGAACAGATAAAAAATTTCAACAGTAACAACTGTTCTGCATTGCCTTGGATCTTTAAAATGGAAAATTTCACAGTGAAGTGAAAGTCAATTTAACAACAGGAAAAAAAAACCTAGAATACTTGCCTTGACTTCTTTCTCAGTTCGATCAAATCAGATAGACGAAATGAAAATAAAAATTGTTAAAAACTAAAATAATCGAAAGAAAACAAACCGCGACGTCAATTGAATACACCATCATAGTCAAAAAGAAAAAAGAAAAATTACTTGGACAAAGAAATCGAGAACACAATCCACTCAAACAATAACAAGAAGAAGAAAGAAGACCGCAGACTAGGATCCATACGATTAAAAAAACTCGAAAATCAATGAAAACAAGAGCAAAGGAAGCAAAAACCAAAAAAACAAAATCGGAACAAGAAACATACTAGATGAAGAGGAGCTTTAATATGCTTAATGAGAGCGGAGCTACACTGATGATCTGCAGGATCGTGGTTGTGATGTCTTTTGATGTACTCGGCCGCTACGTCACCGTTCATTTTCGCTAACAAACCATGAATCAACGAATCAAGTATCAACAAACTCCGATCCGATCCGATCAGTTTGAAACAGTAATCAACAGAAAAAAGGAAGAAAACCGAGGAATTAGGTCTCGGAAAAGCGTCAACTACGAGTAGCAACCGCCATTAACAAAACCTCGAACTCCTCTCTCCGATCTCCATCACCCTCTCATCTCATTCATTCACTGTATTTAACCACGTCCTCGTTCCTACCCTATCCTTTACGACTCTTCTTCGTCTTCTTTATATATATAATATATATTATCATAATAGTAAAAACACTAAAACTACAAGAAGCCAAATGGATTCCTTTAATACTGCCCTTCCCTTTACACTTTAACTACCAAAACGCCACGGATGGACGGACGGACTTAATTTACTCCTCCATTTATAAATAATCTTAGAATTTAATAGTTTTAATATTAGTTTATATTTATAATAAGTAATACTCATACCTAAAAGTATAATTAAAATAATAATTGACAACGAGAAGTGGCCTGACGACTTCAGCTCCTCAATTAAGGCTCTTCTTTACAGGAGATTTTGAGTTCGAGTCACGTCAAAGGAGGAGAAATGAGAAATTTGTCTTATTGATGATTCTCTAGCCCCCTGGGCACAGCTCCTTGATCGGATCAATTACGGACGTCTCGCTTCCAGCGACAATGTGGGAGTTGAAGCTACTAAGGAACCCGAGAGCTGTTGGGAACCTGATACTGAGTAGGAGGCCAGCGATCAATCAACAGTCGACCAATCAAGTATGTGACGACTCCTTGTGCGCAGAAATGTACAGGCTACGTAGAAACTTGAAAGATCTTGGAGTTCCAGATTTACATCATCTAGGGTTCTTGGGGTGGGGTCTTAGAGGCTTAGGATTAGTCCGGCTAAACTGGGATATCTAATGTAATTAAAAATAATAATAATAATAATAATTTATTATAATAAATAATATTATTATCATTTGCCAAATTGAACAAGTCTTTACTTGGACCTATCTAAGCCTCACCATTAGTAAGGTGGGGTTTGGTCATGGTTTTGTCGGCAGCAACAATTGGATTCAGGTTACGCGGAAACATCATACCTAAGCTTAGTTGACTAAGTAAGAACTTGGGCTTGGAAAGTGACGAAATTTGACCTACCATAACCATGACCATTATTGTAACTACCCCATTTATGGTCAGCACCGCACTCGGACCAAACTCCGATCAAATTCGAACTAAATCTAACTAATATATTTTTAATTAAAAAATAACATAATTCTAAATTAAAAAAAGGCTCGACCTTAAACTCGTTCAAACTCGAGAAGTTCGAATCTAAACTCAACTTAAACCGATTCGAAAAAGTATATGTTCATATAATTGCGTAATAATTACTTTTTGATTATACATTAAAAAATTATTATATATATAATAATGTTTATATTTTATATTTTAAATAAATATAATCAATTAAAATATTTAATGTATCTTCACTTCCGATAGGATCTCTTTCTAACATTCAATATGATCCACAACCTTGGAACCATCTTCGCTTTTGGCCAGTAAGAGACAAGAGATGTGGCCTTATGGTTATAGAATATTAATATTTTAAAAACTAAACCGAAAATTAATTTTACGATATAAAAATTAAAAATTTAATTAATATTAAATAATATATAATAAATTTTAAAATTTTGAAAAAGATCGAAGAATATGGAGAATTGGAGATAGGGGTTCCCACGGTAGCCATAGGAGTCGACATAGGTAAGCTCAGCTAATAAATAAAGATCACTGGGTACAAGAGGAACCGTGTCACGCCTAGAGCCATACATGCTCACAAATCATTATATTCGTGTATACCAAAGTTTTATCTTCATGCACTGAAGATGTTTGTTGAAAAGCCTCACTGAGCATTCAAAAAGAAAGCGTGCGTACTGTATGTTTAGGTTAGGAACAATAGGAGATGACGTTTTCTGGTACTATATAAATGGAATTACTCTGTAACATTACCAAAGCACCAAAAACAGTTGCTGATACAAGTGGACAAGGATTTGGAGAATCCATCACCAAGCCTCCTGTGCTTCATATTTTAAAGCAAAAGCATATGGTGTTTCCTCTTTTATGCGTTAGATCCCGCACGATCGGTTGCAGCAAATCAGGAGTCGATACGTATGATTCTCAACCTGCCATTCTGTACCCTGATATTATCACTGTCGTCATCGGCACATCTAATCTGAATATTGCACTAATCCGAAATCTAAAAAAGTTTAATAGTATATAACCTTATTCTTATAAAATAGAAAGATTATTTTTGATAGACCCATATATAAATATAAAAATAAAAACATATTATATTAATAATACAACAAAACTATAAATAAGGGATGCAGATTAAAAAGAGTAAATAAATAAAGCTAAAATAAAATAAAATAAATATAGCAAATAAAGTAATAAACACTATAAATGTAATAAACATAAGTAAATATATAAATACAAAAAAGTAATGCACATAAATAAATAAATAAAGAAAATAAACATAAAAGATGTAATAAAATAACTAAATATACAAATATAGTAATAATAATAATAATAATGATAATGATGATAAATACTTATAATAAAGTAATAATAAATAATTGAAATAAAATAATAAAAATTTCTTAAAAGAGATTCACAGCACCTAGCCAAAGTTAAGTGAAGGAGTAGGTTTGGACTTAGAACACTTGACAATAGAACTATATTAGAATGTCTGAGCATTGAAAGAAATAAAAAAGAGAGTGCGAAAAAATATCTGTGGAGCTAATTGTCAACAGACATGATATGCCATGACAATACATTAGGTCTACAATATGATATGCCAAAAGTGACAATATTGTCTTCATTGATAGACGTCTATTCACTCCTTAAGAGATGAGTTTCTATTCCCCAGAGAAGGGTATTTTGTAACTTGACAATAGTACATAATGTAAAACATATCAATTTTGTGTGGTTTAAATTTCTTTTTAAAATTTCAATTTGCAAATTTTCAAAGAAACTTATTTTTTAGAATTAAATTGAAAAATAATGACCAAACACATATAATATTACTTTGGAGTAATCAGATATTACTAATGTAATAATCTAATTAAGCTTTTAAATCTACTCTTTTTTAATTAAAATTGACTTAACTTATTATCTTCAGATAATTATAATAAATTAGTAGTTTAATTTAGAATTAATTAGATTGGTTTGAATTTTAAAACTGAGTTGAATTGTTATATAAGCATCTTTTTATTGTAGACATGTCAAAAGTGCACGATTGAGCCAATTTTGGCCTGAGTGGAACAAGTTATCAGCCAATCATGATTGACCTGCCGAACCATAGCCCGATTATTACTTCCAAAATAACATCGTTTTAAAAGTTTTTATTAAAAATAAAAATGACGAGTTGCATTGGCCCGACTCACCTATAACTTATCAGGCCATAACTTGAGCTACGGGCTGACCCATCTCAACCGACATTAACATCACTATTTAATTAGTACAATTGTGACGTTCACGACATGTATATTTTATTATTGTTTTTAACCGAGAATTAAGAGAAATAATTTTCCTGAAAAACTATATATATATATAGTTAGTTAGTTAGTTAGTTCAAAACCCACTGAGCCTTAAAAATATTAAATACCAAATCTTTAAGTTGGTGCTTATTGTTGGACATGGCACTTAATTTAGGTTGCTAATTAATTAATTGCTTTTGTGGATCGCCAGCTCGAAAAGGCAATATACTTCTTGCTAATATTAATTGAATCGATACCACATAACACGTTTTCATTGCTAAGGCAAAGAATCCGTATGATTGTTTTTTTTTAACTAAGTAAATAGCATATTTTAAATTTAAACTAAATTATTAATTGGGTCGTTTGATTTTTTAAATATTTATTTTTACTTATTAAATTAATTTTATTTAAAATTTTATATATTTTAAAATTTAAATTATAGTTATTAATAATTATTAAAATTAAATGTTTCATAATCAAATAATTGAATATATAATCTTAATTTTAATTAATACATAATATTAAATAATTAACTAATATATATTTTAGTTAATATTAAATTAGATTAAAAGACAAAAAAACACAACTACTTTTTATGATTTTTATAAATTATAAAAATAGGAAGAAACTAAAACTAAAAACTTAAAAAGTCAAATAATCATTTTTTATTAAACTTGAAAACAAAAATAAAAAATTAATAGTATGGATAGAAACAAAAATGCCATGCCGGATTAGTTTCTAACAAAATTAAACTTATAATTATCTTTCTTAATAAAACATAAACATTTAAAGATTATTTTTAGAAAAAAGGAACCGTAGTCTCTATTTTTTATATACGCATTAGGTAAATATTCGAATTAACATAATAGACTACAAATTATGCTAATTAGGTACTCCACACTAGGCAAATCTTGTACGACAAACTTGATCAAGAGAGTGTAAGTAGGAGATTCAAAAATAGGACCTTTTAGTCTCATGCTCTTCTTACTCCAACGACTTAATCATCCCTTATAGGACTTTTTTTTTAAACGGAAGAACTGGTCGTATTCGTTAGATACGTACTGAGTAAATCTTCGAATTAACACAATAAACTATAAATCACGCTAATCAAATTAATGGATTTTGCGACTAATCAAGTTTGAATGTCTAAATTTAAATTCAATCAAACCAAACCGCATTTGACTGATCAATTTCGAACGTTTTGGCCTTGTTTGGAGGTCACATGTTTTTTGCTTGTTTATCGTTTTCTGCGAGAAGTGGAACTTACTTTGGATGGTGTGCCACTTTTTTTTTATAAAGGAAAAGAACAGACACTTTCAGATCTTTCTAGAACACTAGCCTGTAAGCGCAATAACCTGAAAAAAGAAGCCAACATCTCAAGCATATCATATTGGAATCTTTCTTTTCTTAACCTTACTATTTAAGTTATGACGTTTGTATTATATTTTATTAAATTTTTTTCATATATTTACATAAATTTTACATTCTAAGTAAATATTTTTTAGTGATTGTCGTAAAACAAAAACGACAAAATTAATTAAATAATATTTAATTTTTTATTTAATCAGAATTAAAAGGTTCAATAAGAACAAACAAAAACCCCTTTGTTCTGCTCGACTCAGAAAGGGCCAAGTGCAGTATCTGCAATTATATTCAAAGCTAAGCAGTGGGGTAGTGTTATAAATTTTCACCTTAAAGTGCCTACCAACCAAAGGATAAAGATTCGTCAAGTGACTCAATTCAGTTCAAAGGCCACATGTTTCAAGCTTTTAAAACCAAATTTATAAGAAGACGAGTAAAAAATAGAAATATCTCTTATAATTTAGGAAAATTTAAACTTTTTCTTAAATTGTAAAATATTTTTTAAAATTTTAAGCAAAAATGTTTTTTCTAAAACTTCGATTAAAAAAATGAAAATATATTATATGAATATTATATATAGACTAATCAAATATCACCGATATAATAATTAAATTTAACTCAAATTAATTAAACGTGGCTTAATTTAATAATTTAAGATAATTATAATAAATTATAAATTTATTATAATTATCTAATTTGAGTAGAATTTATCTCTTAATGAATTTATTATAATTATCTAATTTGAGTAGAATTTAGTTTGAATTTAAGAGATAGGTTGAATTTTTATGTAATAAGTATTTAATTGGTTCGCATGTAATGTCGTGTATGCTTCGTTATTACTATTTTAGTGAATTTTAAAAAATTTTAATTAAAAATAAAGATAAAATACATACTCTTTGAACATCATATATAAAGTTTTATCGGATATAAAGTTAAGAGGTCAAATTTGTCGCCATATAACTTTTATCATAACAATCAGCTTAGTAGTCATTTTAGTCATCATGAATGATATATATTTGATTAAATTTACTTTAAAAAAGTTAAGTCAACGTATCTCGTACACAAAATTTTTCGTTTTACGAAAGTTAGGGAAAAGTGATCAATAAAATTTTTATAAATGAATATTTTTAGGACCTAAGAAATTATTATCTTATACGGAGTTATTAATTTATCGATAAATTAATATTTATTAATTTATAGAATAATTTTTATTTTGTAAAATATATTTGTCAAACTAAATAATTAATTTTTTTTCCGTAACTAAAAAAAGAAAATAATTAATTAATTAATTAATTATGGTGCATTATATCTATTATTTAAGGAGTAATGGGTATGGAAGATGATGACAATCAAGATCCAGATGATAGTAACGCTATATCACATGTTTCTCCAAAAGAAGTTTTTCTTGTCGTAGAGACTTTGAAAAGTTACTTGCTTCAACATGAGAAAAATGTGCCAAATGTAGTTTATGTCCTTCAAAAAATTAAAGATGAAATTGAATTAAGTTCGTATGAAAAGAAGAATCAATTGACTATAGATACATAATTTAGGAAAGCATAAATTTTGAAATAAAAATTATTTAGGAAGTGCTTTATTTTATGAATTATATATTTAATTTTCATACTTATTTAATGAATTATTATTTTATATTTTCAGTGAGCCTCAAGAAATTTTTTTAAAAACTATTATTTCGTGCACTTGGCGAGGTTATTATTTTATCCCATTGGCCCAAGTCGGGACCGGAAAAAATTATTATTTAATCAAGATTATTAATTTATCGAATATTCATTTATCGAGGTTTTACTTTACTTAGCCTTTTTTTAATAATTTTTACAAAAAAAGATTATTTTCGTAATTTAAACTTATAAATTTATAGTCACAAAAGAGCAACTTTTACCGATTGCTTCAACTCTCCCTTATTAAATTATTTGTTAGTATAAAAGATTAATTTAGTCGAATTGAATTGTGATGGTCATGAAAAACATTAAAATGATATTTTTAACATTTTTAATTTTTAAAATTCAAATAATTACGATAAATTAATTTAGATTAAATCATTTTAAATCTAATAAATTAATTTAAATTTAACTAAATTCAAATTGAAAAAATACGTTCAAGATCAAATTTGATAATTTTTTTCCTACCTTTCTCTAACCTCCCAATACCTAACCTGTTGCCCTCGGGAACACGGCCTGTTCAGACATGGTCCGGTAGGTTGAAGAAACTTTATCTTTGTTTAAGATTAGAGTTTAATAATTGCTAAAAACAAGGAGGCAGGTCATGTAATGAAAACGACTGATAACATAAACAACCAAAGATATTTTCTCCAAGATGTGACAAAATGTCGTATCTATATATGCTTAATGATGCCTGGCCGAACCAAAATCTTTTTAAAAAGTTCAAATCTGGCCTAAAGTTCATAAGATTTGTGTTTGAAAACGTTCGAGTTTTAAACCAAGTCGAATATGCAATGCATTACCTTGAAAGCATCTTTATCGCCACCTTCGTCACCAGTCACTACAAGAGTTAAGACATTTAGTGGCAATTTTTTTGTGACTAATTATTGTTTCGTCACAAATACGAGATTTTTTGTGACAAGATAATTGATTGACACTATTGTTTGAATTAACTGTGATGATTTATTTTTTTGTCACTGATACAATAGTAATTATGACAATTTAATATCTTTCACAATTAAGTTGTCACTATTAATATATTAATAGTGACAACTTTTCTTTTATCACTAAATTTTGTCATTAAAAGTCTATACAATTTGGCGCCAAAATAATTTTGGCGGGAATAAATTGTAATTGTGACAAAACATATGTTAGTAACTAATATTTTCTATTTGTTGTGACAAAATATAGTTTGGTCACTAATATTTTTTCTTTTTGTTACGAAATGGTTAATCGTCACACAATATTTTACTTGTTGTGACAAAAAATTTTGTCAATAAAT
>JAOTAY010000001.1:8450011-8468159 GCA_025629805.1 Erythroxylum baracoense
ATTCATAATCGAAATCACCAGAGATCAACTTGTTAGCTAGGTATTTGGACACCAGAGGAAGAAGACGAATGATGTTATTGAGTTTACTTTGTTAAACAATAGTCGTTGACCTGAATTTGATTAATTGTGATGCTTTTACCCTTATCACCAAAAGGAATATAACTTACAAGTCAACTCTCCATTAAATATTCAGACTTTAACTTACATAATTCTCCTTTAGATTAGAAAACGAGAGACCAAACTTATGTAAAACTCAAGGAAGATTAAGATCGACGATATCAACACCCTTGATTCAACGGTGTTAAATCCTGAAAGAACATCCCTAGAATCTTAGTAGATTTAAGGTGGCACAAACATAAAACATTTTAAGGATTTTTCTATCCAATGAAACATTTTAAGCTTGTGTTACCTTGAACGTAAAGTCCCTAGAAGATCATCAAGAAAATAACGCCTTAAACTTGATGGGTTAGAACTCTCATTTATAAGAAGTGGTGAACCCGAGTTAGGGAAGGGGAAGAGGGCAAGGATACAAAAGTTATCCCATTTGAATGTTTCCATGAACCTTAAAATAGAATCAAGGAGTTCACATCAGGATTTTTTAGGACTTGATACTTTCAGAAAGTCTTTAATTATGCGTTTCAAGTTTGATGTTATTGAAAACTCTGAAGATATAAATTACAACATTGCTAGCGAACTCTATATATTAATAGCTACTTTCTTCTCGAAATGAAATGTTAGACGATTAAACATTATGACATACATAAATTACAAGGCATAGAGACCTCTTCAGCAAGAAAGTACAATATATTATAAAACTTAAAAGACGATTTAGACACTTCAGTTCCCTCCCCATTGTAAGAAACTATACAGAAGAGTGAGATGGAGTCGCTAACAGTAGTATACATGTTTCTCGGGCCCCAAGTCAAGTTAAAAGTTGGTCGGTAATGATTTCCCCTACCTGTTACTGATAAATACACATTTTTAACATAGGAAACCATCATCAATTATCCGCCGGAGGGCAAAATAAACCAGCAGATGACTGAAAATTGCTGGTACTGATCAACCCACGAACACTCTCCACTCCAGATTTGGGAAAGGGCATTCACTTATGAATCCGACATGGGTTTTACCTTGAAGAACTTGGAAACGGCTTGACACAAATTTTCTTCCTCAAAAGGTTTAGAAACATATCCATCCATGCCACTTTTCAAGCATTCCTCATATGTGGCATGTATGACGTCAGCTGTCATGGCTAATATTGGTACATGCCACTCTCTCTTTCTGGCAGCTCCTTCAGCTGTGGACTGAATATCTATCTGCTCATTTGCCAGGCTCTCCATCAGCCTGATTCTACGGGTTGCCTCAAACCTGAAATGGTACACGCACATTAGTTAGGATTAAGGAACTCGTTTTCAGGTAGACAATATCCAAAGCACATCTGCTAATGTTTTCAAATGTCAAGCAGTCACCAAAGAAGTATCTCTGAGAAGCAACTCATATAACGATTTATTATTTATCTAATCTCCAGTCTAGCATGAATTTTCGTTGTAGCAGGATCAGTATAACCCACTCCATTTAATTTACCACCCCAGAAATTTAACAGCTACACCTACTTGTTTGACATTTATACTTTCCCAATGGAAAATACATAAAGCAACTCTTTAACATACCCATCCATTTCTGGCATTTGAATGTCCATGAAGCATGCATCAAAATCATGTGGTACTTTAAGCAATTCCAGTGCAGCTTTGCCACTGTCTGCACACTCTACATCAGCTCCAAACTTCTTCAGTGCACCTGCAGCAACTCTGCGGTTCACTCTGTTGTCATCAACCACTAAGATTTTCCTACCACATAGCGGATTCTGAAGGAAGGAAGTACCATTGGGAATGTCTTTCCCTGGTAACCTCTTCTTCCCTAGTTCAAGAACCTGTTGAAGACAAGCAGCTAGCATAGTTGCTCTTAAGGGTTTCATGATGACAGTATCTGCAAACCCTGCTGCTATTGCATTATCAAATTCAGTTTTGTTTATATTGGTAGCTAGGAGTATCATCTTAGGTAACTTATAAGTTTGTCCATTCTGCTTACAGTCCAGCAGCCACAAGTTCGTACCATTTCTCTCCCCAGTCATCCATGAGTCCTTCTCAACTAGAATTATATCTGGCTGGATTTTACTTCTGCCATGTGAGATACAGACAAATTCCAGTAAGAAAATTGAGTTAATGAAGTCCAATTTTGAACCAAATTTAAACATAGGGAGCTGCAGAAAAACAGCCATGCAGAGATCATCTTCTGTGTCTTTTAGGAAGACTAGCAAGTATATCAGCTGATATGGCATCATGGAATTTAGATAGGGCTTATGATGCAAAGATCTTATTAGAAATTAGAATTATTATGTTTCAGTTATACTCAGAAATAAAAGATTCTTCGGTTTTTCTATTCAAATGGAATATCAAGATAATGCAAAATATCAAAACCTTTCAGCAGTAAATATTATAAAAACGATAATCAAAAGAATATGATGAAGCATGTAAAGTTTTTTACTAATGATTAAAAAGATTCCATAGAGTAGTTCACACAATCAAGTCGTGAATGAGAAAGATATCTGAGAAGGTATTTGCAATAGCTAAATAATCCAATCTTGGGCCATAACCCAACAACATAAGCTTTTAGGTTTAGTGGTTCCTCTATGTTGAATGCAGTTCAACAGGGGGAATTTTTTTCGTGAAATTTGAAACCAAAAAACATGACATGTATGTTTAGTAGATCAAAACTTTCCCAATCAACTTTAAGTTATTCGTTGACTCTTTTAAGGAATAGAAATTACCTAGATGATAGAGAACCATTTTTCCCACATGTATTAGTAGCCACCTTTAGGCTATTTGAAACTTCGGCGAGGATGCCTAGTCTCTTCAACTGGTATTTGGTTACGGCAGCTCTAACAGGTTTTCCATCAACTATTATAGCTTTTATTCCTCTGAAGCTGGAAGGTAGATCATCAGAATTACGTTTTTCCTTCTTGTCTAATAAATTTTTATTGCACCTCCCCAAAACAGCAGTGAATGAAAATGTGCTGCCCACCTGGGGTCGGCTGATAAAATTTATCTGACCACCCATGAGTTCAACTAAGCACTTACTGATGCTCAAGCCAATACCAGTCCCTCCATAATTTCTAGAGGTTGAACTGTCTGCCTGCATGAAAGGCATAAACACACGATCCTGTGCACGCAAAGGGATGCCAATTCCTGTATCCTCCACACAAACCATAAGGGTAACCTTCTCAGAAGCCTCATTAACAGTCATCAGATCCAATGAAGCATCAAAGAAAAACTCTTCATCAGTAACTAAATGCTTAAATCTGTCCCAACTATTCCGGTCATCTGCTGCTTCAGAACCACTTAATGTTTTAAACTGGTGAGAACCAGATATATGTTCAGCTTCATTAGAACCCCCATCGACGCAAATGTCACCTTTTGGGTCTGCGAAGACTTTAGAGTGGTCATCTAGATGAACTTTAATGAATATATGTCCTCGTTCAGTAAACTGCAAAAACCTTCTTATTTAAGTAAAAATATATTGCAAAAGCTGGTTCATGAAGAAAATGAAGGTAAATATTGATAATCATTGAGTGCCTCATTAGTAAATGTCAGTAAGTAATATTAAATAGTTAAAAACATAATCATTTTAACTGTGTGATAATGATGGAAGTGAATTAAAAAGAATTGAAATTGTTCAAATTATACTATATTTAGGTAATCAAATTTGACAAAATGCCCTTACCTTTACAGAGTTTCCAACAAGATTTGTGATGATCTGCCGGAATCTCCCAGGGTCCCCAAGAACAATTTCTGGAACTTTTTCAGAAACAAAGACTGCTAGCTATAAATCCAAAATTTGATCCCAAGCAATTCCCAATAATTTTTTTCAGTGCGACCACACATCATTAAGGCCACAATGAAATGATGTCAGCATCCCCAGCAGAAACAAATAAAAGAACGTAATGTCAGTTTAAATAAGTAAAACTACCTTCATGCCTATCAAATGAAATAGAACATATCTTTTCAAATACAGGGAGACAAAATTAACCAATATTAGGGCCCTAGCATCAACAGCTCTTTTGGCAAGAATAACAACATCCTCATTTGTTAAGTACTAACCTCAATGCCCTTGTGTCTAGACTTTTCAGAAAACAGGGAAAGAACATCATCTAGTATGGATCGAATGTCAAATGGGACAGCGTCCAGCTCCAACTTGCCAGCTTCGATTTTTGCCCGATCAAGCACCTCATTTATTAATGTTATCAATGCCTTTCCACAGGCTTGAGCAGTTTGAGCATAATCCCTTTGTGTAGAACTTAAATCCGTATCTAAAAGCAATGCAAGCATACCTGCAATTACAACAGTCTGCATCAGAGACCTATAGTATCTAGGACATCTCATAATTCAATCGATGAGACTTGGCATACCAAGGATTCCATTCATGGGTGTCCTAATTTCATGAGAGACGGTAGCTAGGAACTGCCATGAAAAACACGAGTTACATTGGTCAAATGAAGCTGAACATTTGAATTTGGGTTAACTACGCTTCACAAACATGCTGGAAAATATACCTGGGATTTAGCAACATCAGCAGCCTCGGCTCGTACTTTTAGCTCCTGCATTTCATGGAAATCATCCTCAACTTTTACTATATGCATTCCAGCAGCATATAAAATATAGCTCCCCAAAAAACCAATCACAAAGACCCCTAAGAAAGCAGAAAGTGCTATCCAAGGTATGGGTGCCTTCTCACGGTACCTGAACAGAATCCAAGTTAATGAGCATACAAACTTACCGGACTGCTCAATATATGGAACTGTAGCCAAGGAATTGAATCACTTACCTACATATCATCTGATGCTTTCTGAATGGATCTCCAAAGTCCAGCTTGCTTTCATGCAAAAGGGACATGTCACCACCTTTATTTTGGTGACCATACATGATCAATGGATCGGAAGAGTTAGTGACATCATAAACATCCACCAATATTTTCTCATTTCCAGCAAGTTGTCCAAGTATATTCTCCACTAGGGACTCAACATCAAAGGCTCCTCCAAGGTACCTGATTTCAATTACATGGCATGCAACACATAAGAGGAATTTGTATTTTATGAAGTTAAAAGTGAAACACGCTGAGACTTTTAAGTTCTTTTGCATCACATGTCTCTTGGCTGGATTCACGACACTAGCATAGAATATGAGAATTTGAGATTCTAAGTGAAACTAGTACAAAAATCGACAAGTTTTCTCCATTATTGAACCCTACATCTCAGGCCTGCAGCAATACTGAAAAATAAGTCGAGCACAATCATTCAAATTTATAGTCGACAAATCATTGGATTCATTAAGCCAAGAAGCAGAAGCAATGCAGTGGTTGTGGTGATCATCAACAGCAGTGTTGTTTTGGAAATCAAAAATTAGTGTAACAACAAGAACAATGCCTAAACCCACTGGGAAGATTTCAAAATGCATGTGTAATGGAGTTTGATCTTATCAAAGTATACATACAAAAATTACCAAGATAGTAGCTAATGTTATCTTGACAAGTTTGGCCACAAATATAAAGATTAAAATATATTCTTCAGAGAAAATACCGTATCTATGTTTCAGAATGTTTAAGAAAGAAGTGGATACTGGAAGAAGTATTAACTAGTAACTAAAACTCATAAATTTAGGAAATATAACTAATATTAAGCTGCTGGAATATCAAATTTCAGGTCTGGATTTTAAATTGGAATACTGAAGTTTCAGATTAAGTATAGCTCGGTTTTTAGGATTTGATTGATGGAAAATTAGGCTAAAAGTTTAGGGTTTCATATGGCTCGAATTTAAGTTTAATATAGCTAGAATTTAGGGTTTTTGTTGTTGGAATTTAGTGAGGACACAAATAAGGGAGGTTAAGAAACTAGAAATCACTCCTAAGGTCTAAGAATCACTCTTAAAAGAAAGCATCACACCTAAATAGAAACTCAAATTTATTAAAAAAATTCCAAAATATCTCATTATTGAAGGGCTAAATATGCACATATCTATAGAGAAGTTCTTAAAACCTTATACTAGTGGCAAAGGTTCCTAACAAATTTAAATCTTATTCTAATAAAAATTCTATAAATCCTAAATACCTAGGATAACATATCTAAAACTAGAATAACATATTTAATTTACTACTAATTCATATCTAATGAGGATTCCTAACACAATCCAAATTTTAGCCTTATTATCTTTATTATCAGGTCAATTCTCATCCTTCATCCCACCAAATTAAGGCTTGTGGTTGACTAAGTTTTCCCCTTTTATTTCTTCTATAAACTTTAAATTCTTTTGTATCAATTCTCCCCGACTTATATGAAGTCGTCCTCAACATAAAATTGACAAATACTGATCCTATACGTCTAGATTCAACTTCTGAAATTCAATTTTTAAAATCCAAGTACCATTAAAAATTGATCTTCCTTTCTATTTTACAAGAAACTGTCCATAGCCTCCAGCTCCTATGGCTACAATTTGTTCACCAAGAACATCCTCTAACTCCTCTTTAAGATGAAGAGTGGTTGGAATTCTTACAGCCATAGTAAGAGATTGTATACCATCATATCCATGATAAATAATTAAGTCTACAACATTAAATATATGACTAATTCTCATGTCACTTCGTAATTCTAAAACATAAGCATTAGCACTTCTCTTCTTGAGGATCTTATTAGGTCCAACACTCCATGAATAAAGTTTCTTATGTTTTCCTTTTCGAAAACGCTCTAACAAACCATCACCACATCCTTACCATTGGATTCCACCAATCGACGATGTTGATCGGTATGTTCTTTATAAGTCAAGTTGTTGGTTGTTATCTTTCTTCATACCTCATCAAAGATGTTCCTCACATGCAAAATCTTCATCTTCAATACTAACTTGTGTTATTTGCGATAAAGGAGCCAGATCAATAAGATTTCTTGGTTGAATTCCTAAAACTATCTCAAAAGGACTATTACATGTTGACCTATTTATCGAACTACGGTATGCAAATTCTACCATGTGAATAATTAAGTCCCGATTCTTAACCAATCATCTTGACACTCCCAAACTTCTCTTCACTACCACTATTTGTCCATCAATTTGAGGATGGAAAGAACTTGAAAATTGAAGCTTAGTGTTTCATGTTTTCTGTAGAGTTCTCCAAAAATAACTGATAAACTTCACATCACAATCAGAGACGACAATTAAAAGCAATCCATAGAGACATAAAACCTCTTTGAAGAATAGTTTAGCAATGTGCACCAGATCATAGGTCTTGACCATTATATTTGTTGATGGTTTCATAACAAAACCACATGGCTTATCTACCACATAGGCATTAAGAACATACATATTGTTGCCTCTTGTAGTCAAATCCATTAACTTTATGTCATTACTAAATTTTGACTTTGCAAGTGCACTTGTAACTTCTCCTTTATTCCTATGTTGTGTTAATGTTGCATCTCCATTCAAATCTACTTCATCACCCACTATAACATAATTTTCATCAACAATACCAAGGATATCATCAAGTTTAAAGACAACAAGCTCTGGAACCCCAAGTAGTTGTTGGTTTAAGCCTGTGGTTTCAATTTGTTACTTCTTGTGTTTTGATTTGTTGTTTAGAGATTTCAGCCTCTTATTTAGGTGTTTCGGCCTCTTATTTAGCCATTTCAGCTTGTTGTTTAAGTGTTTCAACTTTTTGTTTAGTTGTTTCAACTGTAGGGTTTGCCAAAGAATCCATTTCATTTTGTTTTCCATCACCTTAAATGCCTTGATCATCTCCCACTGTCAAACTCTCTGTCATGATCATCTTTCATTGCCAAACTCTCCATGTCATCAAGTATTTGAGCACCATCTACATGCAGGCTTGAAGATTGCGATTGATTAGTTGAAGGGGAAGTATCAATAATTTCACCATCCATAATATAACACTTCCTCTAAGGTAATGCCTATTAAATTTGAGGAATCAAAATCAAATTATGATTTTTTAGCAAAGCTTTTCCCATGCATTGCATGCTGTTGATCAATATCAATCTCCTCATCTTGCTTACCACCTTCTCCACATTTAGCACCAAATGTAGGTTGTTGGTTTGCTTAATTTTTTCTTGTGGGAGTTTTCACTTTTAGGGAATATACATCAAGGCTGTCTAGTCTCTCCAAAATTGTCCAATATACTTTCTTGGAGTTGTTACATGTAAATTGGTTTTGAGAGCACCTTATGATCGAGAACCTTTTATGTCTAATTTTTTCATAATTCTCAAAAGCATTTCATCTCGCTCTTGGTCACTAAGTATTCTTTTATTCACCATTCCACTACATGTCATTCGGAACCAAAGCTTTGAAATCAAATTGATGTAGAACAAACAGAAGAAGTATGATATAGTAGCTAAAACTCACAAAACTAGGAAATATAGCTAATATTAGGTTGTTGGAATATCAAGTTTCAAGTCTAAATTTCAACTTGAAATGCTAAAATTTCATATCAAGTATAGCTGGGTTTTAGGGTTGATCGTTGAAAATTTAAGCTAGGATTTTAGGGTTTAATATGAATGAAATTTAGGTTTAATATGGCTAGAATTTAGGGTTTTGGTTGCTGGAATTTAGTGAGGACGCAAACAAGGGAGTGTAAGAAACTAGGAATCACTCCTAAGGTTTAAAAATCACTCTTAGAAGAAAACATCATACTTCTAATTGAAAACTCAAATTTGTAGGAAAAAAATCCCAGATATCTTGTTATTGAAGGGCTGAGTATACACATAATTATAGAAAAGGACTTAGAACATTATTATAGGAGAGGGTTCCTAACAAATTTAAATCATATTCTAATAAAAATCTTACAAGTCTTAAATAACTAGGATAACATATCTAAAACTAGAATAACATATTTAATTTACTACTACTTCTTATATAATAAGGATTCCTAACATAATCTAAATTTTAGTCTTCATTTGTCTTTATTGATAACTCAATTCTCATTTTTTATCCCACCAAATTAAAACTTGTGGTTGATTAAAATTTCCCCTTTTATTTCTTCTATAGACTTGAAGCTCTTTTGCATCACTTAGTATTCTTCACTATTGTTACATATCATAGATATTACAGAAGATTTAAAGGCTTGATTAGAGGGATTAAGATCCACTGATTATAGGATCATAATTCCTAATTAATAGTCATATATGTGTATATATGTAGCTCCATTCTATACATAATGAATTGACAAGGTGAATTTATTCTCTCCAAAATTACATGGTATTAGAGCAAGAGTATTTAGCTTCTATTTCTTTGTCATTTTTTGTTTGAAGTTCTGCATGGGATGGTAGAACCTTACGCTTCTTGTGAGGTCACCATTTTCGAGTCACCATTTTATCTCACCAACAACACCAATAGGAGCGTCACTCATTGACAAGCCACCACCTAAAGTCCAACAGTCAAAAACCCTACAATGAGTCACATGCGCCATTCAAAACTTTTGGCTTTCTCCTAAGCATCGACACGTCTAGCACTCTTCGTCATCAAATTCCACAACCACTGATATTGATCTTCCAATTGCCCTCCTTAAAGATAAATGCCAATGCACTTATCCAATTTCACCTTTTGATTCTTATGATCATTTGTCATCTTCTTCATGTTCTTTTGTTGCCTCCCTTGATGCTATCTCTCTTCCCAAAACTGTTCATGAGGCCTTGTCTCATCCTAGCTCGCGAACGGCAATGATAGAGGAGATGAATGCTCTCAATGCTAGTGGTACTTGGACCTTAGTGAATTTACCTATTGGAAAAAGAGCTATTAGTCGTAAGTAGGTCTTTGTAGTTAAAGTTGATCTTGATGGTTTTATGGCTCGACTGAAAGCTCATCTTGCTGTTAAAGGTTATGCCTAAACGTATGGTGTGGACTACTCTGATACTTTCTATCCTGTGGCTAAGTTGACATCTATTCATTTACTTATTTCTATGGCAACTACTCATTATTGGCCTTTACATCAATTAGACATTAAAAATGACTTCCTACATGGAGACCTACATGAGGAGGTGTATATGGAGCACCCACCCGGGTATGTTGCTTAGGGGGAGTATGGGAAGGTGTGCAACCTTCGAAGATCTCTATATAGCTTAAAACAGAGTCCTCATGCTCGATTTGGAAAATTTAGTCAAGCAGTTGAATGATTTGGAATGAGCAACAACAAGTCTGACTGTTCAGTCTTCCATAAACACTCTACATCTAGCATTATTATTCTTGTTATATACGTGGATCATATTGTTATTACTGGTAGTGATACCATAGGAATTTCATCTCTAAAAATGTTCCTTCACAGCTAGTTTCAAACAAAGGATTTGGAGGAATTAAAGTACTTCTTAGGAGTAGAGGTGACAAGAAACAAGAGAGTTATTTTCTTATCCCAAAAAAATATGTACTTAACTTTCTATCCAAGATTGGAAAATTAGAAGTTAAACCATGTAACGCTCCTATGCCACATAATTTGCAGCTCACGAATGATTGAAGATCCTAAAAAGTATAGGTGATTACGATAACTCCTCCTAATATTGCTTACTATGTTAGTATTGTAAGTCAATTTATGGCTTCTCCAATAGTTCATCACTGGGCCGCTTTAGAGCAAATCCTATGTTACTTGAAGGGAGTTCCTGGACGAGATATAGTATATAAAGATCATGGCTACACTCCTATATGGTGCTTCTAGATATAGATTGGACATGATTTAAGACTGATCGAAAATCAACCACGGGCTATTATTTCTTCATTGGAGGAAATTTGGTGTCATGGAAAAGTTAGAAATAGAATGTTGTATCTTGCTCAAATGCAAAATCAGAATATAGAGTTATAGCACAATCTGCGTGTGAAATAATGTGGACATATAAGATTTTGATTGAAATTGGCCTCAAAGTCTCAATGCTAACGAAGTTATGGTTTGATAACCAAGTTGCTCTTCATATAGCTTCTAATATTGTGATTCATGAACGAACTAAGCATACTGAAATTAATTGTCTCTTTGTTCGTGAAAAAGTACAACAAAATTTTTTTATAGGATATGTGACTACGGGGAAACAACTAGGAGACAGTTTTACAAAGGCTCTAAATGGGACTCGAGTTGAATATCTTTGCAACAAGTTGGGCACGATCGACATTTATGCTCCAACTTGAGGGAAAGTATTACATATTATAGGTGTTACATAAGATTTATAGGCTTGATTATAGGGATTAAGATCCCTTAATTATAGGGATTATAATCCCTAATTAATAGTGATATATGTGTACTTATGTAGCTCCATTTTGTACATAATGAATTGAGAAAGTGAATTTATTCTCTCCAAGACTATAACTTTCAACCTTAAGAAACTTTTGAAGTCGTTAACTCTACTAGAATCATGTTTAAAGAAAGATTATGGTTCATTGCTAATCTCGTTAATGTTTCAGGGTGCTCACTACATAAATCATGTGGTAACAAATAGTTTAGGAGGTAAAGTTTAAATCTTTCAACCTCATAACAAACACATCCCAAGGTGCCTAATGTATTCGGTTGCATCCTTAGTATAATTTTCCATTCACATATGTCAATTTAGAAACTGAAAAAGTTAGCTATACTAGTAATCCAGCGCTAATTACTTTAAAGGTTGAAACACAGTAGCTCGAATAGAAGAGCAATCTTAGCACTTACCCTCCAGTCGCGTCAATGCGTTGTGTCTCTGTTGGGTTTGCAGGGAGCTTAGATTTATAAACAGGAAAAGTCAACACAACGCCAAGGTGATGTGAGCCAAGCAATCTGAAGGGACTTGTCAAAACAGCTCTTCCTGTAGCCCTAGCCCTCAGTATATTTTCTCTATCCTCCTACAATTTACAATAGAATTACTCCAACCCAACTTCATTGAAGAAGAAATTATGAAGACTATTGACACATAATAACATAAAGATAACCAATTTCAAATTAATTTAGAACTTTACCTCCCCTGACATCATATCGATGGATTTAAGGTAGGAAACAGTTTCTTGAGACAAAATAACAGGTGCATACTCATCCCTTGTAGGTGAAGGCTCTCTCTCCATTGTCTTTATTGCCCAGCCATGTTGCCTCTCAAATTCCTCCCTCTCTGAATGAACTACTTTTTGCGCATAGGCTACTCCACTTAACAAAGGCCGCTCAAAAGCAGTTCTGACTGTATACTCAGCAAATGTTTCCTGTAGTTTGCCAAATTACAATCTCAAAAATTTGTCAAATAATGATAAGGGCGTTTAGCCCCTTAGAAATTGTTGTCTCATAAGCTCCGGTTGTTCTCCAAATACGTTTGGCTAATGCAAGCTACTTTCCCAAATTTTGATGTAAAAGACGACAATATAACCTCTCCAAATTAAAGACATCAAGCATAGAAAGCCCTCCATTTTCCACTCAAATATTGATAAAGCATTTGCTTTTGGAGCCCTTTTAGCGTAATGGAAACAAGGAACAAAAAGGGTTATAGTTTCACCAGCGCCTGTCAACAATTTTAGGCTAAATCAAACATTAACTTTATAGAAGATAAGAAAAAGTGACATAGAATATCATACCCTTCTTTTCCCTTTTCCCAGCAATAGAAGAGAACCCTTTGAAGTGTAGAACACAAACGCAAATTAAAGTTATAACTAACAGAGAAGGGCACAAACCTGGTCTATTGCTGATGGATTCTTGTAATAATGGAAAGTGGAAACGAGAATGGCAAGGGCATGGACATGGTTAACGCTAACAACGAATCGGTCTTGCAACATTCTGGCCCTCTCATCACACATGCTCACCAGAGTTTCCTTCCTCTTCAAATTATCAATTGCATTAAAGAAGTTGAATGCTAGCCAACTAGCAAATACCACAATCATGGTAAGAAGTAAAAAAACTCTAGGAATCCAATGCCTGTGAGCTGGTATGAAGGTGTAACCTCTTTTGCTCCCCATTTGTTCGTTAACCTTCACAGACAACGAATGATGGTGGTGGTGGTGGTAGCTCTGTTGCATCCTCACACCCATGCTCATGCAAACACAATACGAACTAGAAACTCTTAGAATCTTCTTAAGAGTTCCTTGATCTTTGTCTGTTAACTAATTCATCTCTAAGCAAGAAAAGCTTCAAGACACTGAAATGCATGCATATATGTAGCAGGAGTTAGTTTAAAGAACGGACAAATATGTAAAAGCTTGCTAAGCAGAGGGAAAATTATGGTTTGCAATATTGTTTTTGCGTGATTAAAGCATAATAAAATAGGAAAACCAACGAAAACGAAACAGAAAGGGCAAATAAACAAACCAACCTCTAATCTATCTCCTCTCTAAAAAGCTACCCATTACAAGAAACAGAGGAAGAGAGAGGGTTACAAGAAAAAGGAAGCTTATAATAAACTGTCAGGAGACAAGCATGGCTCTCAAAAGATGTAAAACAGCCCAAATTCCAAAGATCAGTCTCTTTGTATCCATCAGAAGGAGGTGTTAAGTAGGTAATAAAATAAAAAAGGAACGAACTTGCAGAGAGAAGACTAATGATTTTAATCTCCAAGCGTGAAGCTTTACCAATTTTTTTGGGTCCAAGAGGCAACAGGACAAAGAAGAAGCACGTTCACTGTTCTTCTTTAATAATATATATTATAGTGATCAAAAGAACTCAAGAAAAGAAAACAGATTGACCCAAGAGCACACACAGCGAAGCACAAGCAGGGAAAGGAAAATGGCTCTAGGCGTAGGGAGAGGAAAAGAGAGATAATGAGAGCAAAGGTTAGTGCTTGTTGAAAGAACAAAGGGAACGATGGGTTACCTGGAGAGAGAGAGAGAGGGGGGGCTTCTATCTATGGAACAATGAGTTTAGTTAGCAACTACAAAGTTCTTACATGACTTTTAATTAGTGTGTGATAAAAACAAAAAGCAACAACCCAGATGTAGATGATAGTTAATGCAATTTTGATCATGCTAGAAGAAGTTGAACTAAGGTTAATTAGTGAATAATGTAATTTTACTAAACAAAACAGAACAGAACAGAGCTCAAATTAATATATGCACTTTTCTATGTCCTGTTCTTTGCTTTCTAAAGTAAACTGTATCGAATTTTTAGGATTTTTGAAGATACGCTAGTCCGCCCGCCTCCTACCATAATCTACAATACTATTAATTAATTCTCTCTCTCTCCACTGTCTTTTTACAATTAATTTTAATTATCACTCACCTCCTTCAACTGTTCTTTCTCTCTCTCTACATGTTGGCATTGACATTGACGCTACTTTCCGATATTTATCCACAATTTTGGACTTTAAAGAATAAAATAATGTTTAACTTTGTTTTACATGCGGCGTGAATTGGAATAATGAGAAGAAAAATATAGCAGTAAAATAAACTTTTTTTTAAAAAAAAATTTGAGTAGTTGAGAGCTCAACTTCAGTTCGAGGTTTTATTCTATTCCCAAAGATTGTGTCGATCCCCCAAATAAGACAGATTATGACATGAAATGTAATAATAGGACCAAAGAAAATGTAAAAATAGCTTCATGTATGAATTCCACAGTTTAGGAAGAAAGCCAAGTGCCTAATTCAAAGATCCTATTTGATTTTCCCTTGTTTCTCTCACTACTAAATATCACAATCACAAATCTTTTGGAAAATGACGGCTAGGACCTTTAGTTTCCCTTTGTGCCCTTCGCATTTCAATGCAACTCTTTTGGAATTTTCTCTCGAGTCACATCACCTCAAAATTTCAATAACTGGTAATGATTCTCGGTGAGTAATCAATTCCACTAACATGACTCATTAATGCTAACGCTAATTAAGTTGAATTGCTTGCACTGCATCTTTAATCTTTTGATTTCGACCTTACTTTTCCTTGTGTATATCATCATTTATTTATTATAGCAAGTGAGTCACTGATACAAGTACAAAACTCGCAAAAACCCATTGCTTTGAATAAAATTTACATCGTCGTACAACTACCAATTAATTAGAAATCAAAATCGAAAAATAACATATTGGGACTGTTATTAGGTATATTCAGCACCTAAAATTAAGGTAACCAATTCTACTAAAGAGTGGGTCGATGCTTCTTACACTTGAAGATGTAACAAATTAAAGCAAAAAAAAAAAAAAGACAGTATTGAAAAGGAATAATATCTACTTTAGTTATATAAACAATTAACGAAAACAAAGCACATTGAAAGAGTTTTGAACATAATGCGTGAGTTGTGCTTGTTTAAAAATAGAATTATGCTCTCTCTCTCTCTCTCTCTTTATAACTATTTGGTTAATTAGTCAAGAGGATGAAGACTACTTGTGGAATAGCTAAGCTACTTAGCCAAATCAATTAGGCATCAGCCCACCAAAGTTTCTTAAAAGAAATCAAATCTCATTTTCAATGTGATATCTAATATGGTTCGCTATACAACATTAATATCAAACATGTTGTTAGGTCCACAACAGTAAACTACCCATTAGTCCAATCAGAAGACGCTCATTGTTGTTCACCAAAAAGGATTCTTTGAACGTCCTGTCAACATATTTAAGTGTCTTTGTTATACCTACAGAGATGAACTTCAGTTGCTTTGTAATGAAATGGAGACATAATAATAAACTTGCTTCCAGTTACCGGTTAAAGTATTTTTACAATTGCCGAAAGTAGGTAGAACGTCAACCCAACGATGCACATGTATCAAGTCCATTACCTGTAACTTACTTGTATAATTGTTGATCTTCATCAACTTAACTAAATTTATTAATAACTTATTTAAATTGATAACTATACGAATATATACCATTCACTTTTGTACAACATGTTCATCCCACATTTACTTGATTATTTAAATTGATAACTATATGAATATATACCATCCACTTTTGTACAGCATGTTAATCCTACATATGCTTGATTATAACAATTAACATTAACTCAACACAATTCTGTCTATGTTAATTATTACAAACTTAAGTTAGTATTTCTAAAAACTTCACCAAAGTTTAATATCATTAAAAGGATTACGTTATCATTTATAATCAACTCACCATATTTTAATATCACATGATCTAAAATATTTAACTTCAAGACTTTTTCTTCAAATAAACATTATAACTTATACAATCATTTTTCCAAAAAAAAACTACATGCATTAACCCTAAAATATTACCACAAATTAATAAGTTTTAATAAATTAATCTGATTAATAGAAGGATATGTAGTGTTGGCCTAAAAAGCACTAAAGGGAATCAATTAGGTACTAATATTTTAAAATTGATAAGTTCTATCTTTTCTTTAAAGATGATGTTCATACTTAACTTTGTCAAATTTATTATTTTATATATTTTATTATGAATTAGTAAGCTTTAGTGAACTTTGGTTGTCTCAAAATCTTTTTCAAGTACATTTAAACCGTGTTGTGCGTTTTAAGTACCTCCTTTTAAATTTTGCAATCTAACAAAAATTAAAGGATTTTTAGTATGTCATTCATTGCATTTATCTATTTTTATTCCATTTAAATTCTTCATTTTCATGTCATTATACTAAATTTATGGTGTTGCATACATAATTTATTTACCTTTAGTTAATATTGAATAAGTTTTTTGTTCAAAATCAATTTTCAGAATAATCAATCAATTCTTTTATCTTACAATATTGACCAAGTGATGTCTTAATCACAGGATTTTGATGATAACAAAATATGTTGCTATAAACGAATGAATATTTGATGAAATCATTAGCTTCCCTGTAATGAAGTCAATCAACATATGAATAATAAAGTTAAATAGCAGGAAAGACAAAGTAGTCAATTGAATTATTATTAAAAAAAATAAGCAAAGTGAAGCATATATGTAATTCAAGTGAAGAACTAAGAACAAAGAGGAGTCAAGCATATCAAAACTTGATCAAATCATTACAATCCTTCTTGTTATGCTATCTTGATCATTTAAATGAATTAAGGGCTTAGTCATTGTATGATTATTTGCGTATATGACATAATGCACAAATCCTTCCATAATCAAAAGGAATTTATTTTTATTTTTAAAGAAAGTAAGTTAATATATAAAATAAATTTTAAACTTTTGAAATGATTTTAGATCAAGTTTTAGTCCAAGGAATATGGTTTGATCTTTAAAACCACTTAAATAATCTTTGGAAACATGGTTTGATCTTTAAAATCACTTAAATATCATTGGAAACATGTTTTCAAGCACACTGTCAATCAATGCATAAGTATGGTCGACCAATGTATTGTTTCCAGATACATTGCTTAACCAATGTCAAGGCATGGTCAAGTAATGTATTAGAAGAAGTGAAAATTTGGTTATTATGAGTTTGTGTATCATACATCGATTCATAAACCACATGGTCCACAAATATGCTAGATTTGTCAACCAATATCACTATTACTAGCTATTGTAACAACTAATTTTGTTTTTAATGACTTTTTAGGTCCTTTTAGTATAAATATGTCACATTATGACTTTTTTGAGGTTACTTATGCATAATAAAGGGTTTGAAAAGCCTTAAAAGGCTAGATAATGCATGTGTGCTTCATATAACATATATTAAACTGTTGTTCATTAATGTAAGCAAAAGGAGTTTTTAGTTATATATTTTGTAATTGGGGAAATTGATTAGAATAAACACTTTATAAAGGTTACTCTTTACCTTGAACAAGATTTGTAAAGGATTATTCTTTACTAGTGGCAAAGAAAGTTGATTATAAAAGCCTTTATGATAGGATTGTTGAGAAAAGCCCACGGCCCTACAAGGTTTACTCTTGAAGAAACAAAGAACAAGGAGGGCAGCAAAGGAATTAGCAGCACTATTGGACACATCAGCAGATTCTGTTAGGGGAAATTATATATATAACTAATGATTGGAATGTGGCAGCATCGAGAGTTTGTTATTTTTGTTAGCAGGGGGTTTCTCTCTATATCGGGCTGGTCCTGGGGGTTGCTTGCAACCATTTGTTTTATTTTCTTTTCCCGTTATTATGTTCCTTGTTCATCAATCAAGACCTGTTGGTATTTCAGATATCTTAATGAACGATGTTTCCAATTTCTAATCTCATCTAGACTCTTTTCTTTTCCCTTCTTCTTCCTTGGCAAATCTCTGCTGCGTTCTTAACT
>JAOTAY010000001.1:8514951-8563308 GCA_025629805.1 Erythroxylum baracoense
AGAAAGGGCAAAACCAAAGTCGTGCGTCACTCGGGAGAGTCACCAGAATCGCCCAAGCTTGAGAGAGAACTCAAAAACGCATGTTTATAAGTGATAATTGCTTTCATAGATCAAAAGGAGAAGAATTCGAGTGAAATCGTGGCATAAAACAAAGATTTGAAACAACTTTGATACACAGTCTTATATAGTGACTATGTAAGTCACTGTAAACGTGTGGAGCTTTCCTGTCCATGAGGAGATACACACCCATGTATGTTGACATATAGGGCCGTGTATTTTGCCTGTGTAAGGTTCTATAACTATGTAAAGTCCCGATTGAGGAGATTTTTTATATACACGATCACCTACACATCCATATAAGTGATCGTGTATATCCCAAAAATTCTAGTTTTTATTATAAAAGGAAATTTTAAACGCAAAACAAAGGAGAAGGCATTTTAGAGTTGTGGTGGACACCAAAGAAGCGGCATTTCAGAATATAAGATAAGGATTACGTCATAAATAGATAAATTAAGAAATTCACACACAAATCGCAACTAAACTGATTGATTATAAGAGCACAAACTAGGAAAAAATGATTTAGGGAAAAAGATATCATCAACCAAAGAAAATTTAAATTGGTTGCTGGCAGGCATTGCCATAACAACCTTTAACAAGTCGAAACAACTGTTAACTATCATTTGATTCTCTGGTCTGGAATATTCACTCTAGTCCACCATCTTGGAGGAGAATCTAATCTCCAAAAAGAGTTTTATCAGGTGGGACTATACACTCTAAGTTGGAATGGCTTGGATAAAACAATAGAGAGGACATTGGCAAACAATAAAAGCAAATCAGAGGACAAAGCTCTCATCAAGCCCACCTTGAGTAGCACTGTTTACTGTCTACGGTCTAAGAGAAACAGCCGAGGGTTTTCTTCTTAGATTATTTCGTGGATCGAAAACTGGATAAGAGAGGTGCTTCTGGGAAAGAGCATAACCGACTGTTTGTCCAAATGTAGCGGCTAACTGGAATCATTAATGGCAGATTTCATATCCCTCTCTTTGCTTTGACGAGTGACGAGCGACGAGCCGACGTATCATCTACAATGTCAATTCTTAAAAACTCTGCTTCTTGAGTAGTGTTAATTTTCTAGAGTTTTTATTAATCAAGCATAGGGGATTCTGGATCCAAGTCTTACACTTTTTGGTATTCAGGTTTTCTCTGTAAAGTGTTGTTATCCACAATTTACTAGGTTTCATAGAATTAGGAATAAATTAATACAGTTTTACCTGTTATGTAAAGGAACATCCTTGTTAGTATTCATGAATTCTTGTTGGAATGGAAGCCAGAAGACCTCAGTCTCGTTTGTTTTTAATCTAAAGCACAAAAACAGGAACTGAGAAACGAAAGGGACAACAATTGAAATTAAAGTGCATATTCAAGTTGAAATTACTCAATGCATCACTTAAACAAGTTTGCGAACAGAAATTGAAATTTGCATAATAAGATAAATATAGAGAAACCCAACGCCTTGTCATAGCATACTCAGCAATCAACAGCAAGCGATAATTGGAATGATGGTACTTTGATATTCCACCAAAATCCCTTCTCCATTTAATGTCGAGCAGAAACAGAGAAGAAAGAACTACATCAACTCGCTAGTGATCAACATGACAAGTACCTAAACCAATAATTATAAGAAACAATGTAAACAAATATGCAACACAATGTCAAATGCAAAATGATTGAAGCTTCCACGAATTAACAAAGATGATTATTTCTTCAAGATTCCAGGCATGTCAACACCCTAGACGTCAATGAATGAAATAACTGATACCCAAACCATATCAAGATGTAAAGTCGGCATAAATAACTGCAACATCATTAGTGATTAACATACTCACAAGGCCTCATAACACCCCCAAAGTCTCAATCTCAACCATGAGTGTTCAAAGCTTCCCATACTAAGTTTTTAGGAACTGAACTGGCGAGATCCCTAGCCTGCAAGGCAGCATCTCGAAGAGTCCGATATGTCATTACATTGGCTTTCCAAAATGACTCAATATTGTAAGGCAAATTATGTTTCTTGCATAGCTCTCTAACAAATGGTGAAATTGTCCTCAGATGGCATCTTGGTAATCGAGGGAACAGATGGTGTTCGACCTGAAACTGCAATCCGCCATGAAACCAATCCATCCAAGAAGAGCACATTATATCCAGTGTCCCTTTTGTTTGCTTCTCAAACCAATCATTACCCCTAGGAGGTCCAACGTAAACATTAGCTGAAAAATGATTTAAACAGAACTGAACATGTTGAATTCCGGTCACGGCAAAACTTGCAACCACAAACATTACTCTCTCACCCCAATTGGGTAAGCAGGAAAGAAGCAATGGATACCAAATCCAGAACACAATCAATCCCAAAATCTCTTGATCCCTATTGAGCACCCTTTTTTTGGAAAACAACAGCAAGAATGATTGTGCAAACAAATTAATCCTAGCAAAACACATCACGGGATAAAAAGTCAAATGCTGATAACTAACCAAGAACCTCGCAAAAGAATCGAAATTCATCTTCCTATCATAAAAGAAAGACTCAAGAGAACTGAAAAATTTCGACGATACCACGAACAAAGGCATGTGCTGCAGATCTGGATCGAAATCGAGACTATTACACGCAATGTGATGAGCATTATGGTTCCATTTCCACCAACCAATACTTATCCCGGCAAGACAATTCCCAGTTAAAATCTGAACAAATCGATTGAATCCAGGGCTGGTCATGATATTATAATGTCCTGAATCATGTCCAAGCCACCCACTTTGAATCCATAGAAAGCCGATTAACCCACCAGATACCAAATGTACCAGAATGCTGTTAGAGCATAAAACCCCATACACAGCAAGACAAAACAGAACTAACATGAAGCAAATCGAAATTAAAACCCCGTGTCCTTTCTTTTCAAACATGCCCATCTTCGTAAATTCCGCGACGAGCTTTCTATAGTCCTTGGAGATCTCAGAGACAGAGTAGTCATTGAGATAATACCCAGTAAAGAAATTGTCAAGATAACGCCATGCAGTGGCTGGATGGTAAGCGACGAAAGCATCAGTAACATCTTGACCAGCAAGATTTAGCAGAGGAAGGCCACCCCCAGGGTGGTCTTTGGTCCAGTCAGAGACATTATAGACCTTGCCCTGTATAGAGATCCATAGATCTCCAGGTTTGTTGTGTTTCTGAAGATCGTTCTGTGAAATGTACTTCTTCGTTGATTCAGTCATTGAGGAAAGATAGAGATGCAGAAAGAGCGTAACAATATATAAGTGAAACTCAAACCTCTCTTACCTCTCTTGGTTGGTTTGTGTATGGAGTTTATTGAAAAGGGGGAGATATTTTTGTTCGGGGAGAGAGAGTAGCGCATGAGAGATCACACCAAATCCTGCGCCCGCAAGGGTGTTTTGTTCCGAACGAACGAGATTTAACGAAAATAAAGGTGTGAATAAGATTTTAATAAAAGGAGGTAAATTTTTGGTTGGCTGAAACAGAGAATATGGTCCTACAAAAGATAGTGGTGAGAAAGTGGTGAGGTATTATGCTCTACAGTTGGGTATGATTCGTATCTTTTTATTTTATTCTTCTTGTGTTTTACGTTATTTGTACAAAGTTCCCTCTAATTCCTGTTCGTCTGGGACTTTTGGGAAGAGATATTAAATGAATTTCTATTTTTTAAAATCAAAAATATTTTTTTGTAAATAAAATAATTAAATAAATTTATGTTAATCTCTTATATAATATTTATTTATAAATTATGAATTATATTTTATTAAAATAAATAATTTAATTAATTAATTAATATTATTGATTTTTAATTATTAAAGTAAATTTTATTTAAAATTTATATATTTTAAAGATATTGTAAATTTAAATTATATATATTAGTAGTTATTAAATTAAAATTATTTTATTTTTATAATTAATATTTAATTTAGTTATAAAAATTAAATTAAATTAATAAATTAAAGTAGTATTAATAATATTATTAAATTATTAAATGCATTATTAAACTCATAATTTTATTAATAATTATAATTAAATAAATATATATTTCGCAATAAATTAGCAAAAAATAAATAATATATTCTATGAATTTTCATAAATTATAACAACTAAAAGAAACCAAAACTAAGAAAAAATTAAAAACTTCAATAAATATTTTTTAATTAAATTTAAACATAAAAATTGAAAAAAAAACACTTAAAAGTTGTTGGAATTGCATGTGTGTGCATATACAGACCAGCATTTATGTACAACCATATATTTGTTTAACCTGACTGGCCTTTTACTAGAATTCATTCAACTTTTTGGATTTATAGATGCCTAAAGTCATGCCTTTTTCTCATTTTGTTAATGAATTAAATTTTATATTCACTTTAGTTAAGGATGAGTGAAAGAAGGAAAGAATGTGAGATTATACTCTATGGTTAAAAACTTCATGTATATCTTTTGTCTTCTTGAATGGAGATTGGCACTAATTTCAAACTCCAACAGAATTATTCAAGTATTAAATGAGGATATTAAAGAAAGGGATGATACACAAGGAAGGGCCATTGCATCGATTATATTGAAGAAAGGGATAAGATACAAGAAGGGCAATACATCAATTATTATAAACTGATAAATACAAGAATGGCCAGTGAATTAGTTATTATAAATAATTCTTGTTGAACTTTGTTAAAGCCTCCTTCATCTTGATGATGATACAATATTTTTATCCTTTAATTCCTAAATAAGTTTTTTAGCAATAGATTTTTTTTTAGGAACAGGTTCATTAAACTGAGAAATGTGATGACCCTTTTTTTATATAGAGGAGGAACATTGGTCTATGTAGCAGCTATATTGTTCAAATAATAACATCTCCGAAAAATAGGATGTGACACAATGGAACATAAGAAGCAACATGGTACTATGTTAGTATCGTGATCTGAGTCCTCACTTTAGATACGCTAAGTTTACTCCAGGTTGACTCAAATCTTCACAAATTTATTCCTTCTTCATTGATGGTCTAAAACAAGGGCTAAAATAAAATACAAGTTATTTTTTAGAAGTTAAATAAAGAATTCATTATTGGCCATGAAGGGCATCTTAAAGGGACATTACAAAATGTTTTAGTAAAAATAAGATGCAACAACATAATTGCTTTCCAAGGAGAAACTGGAAATAAAGATTCCATTGCCTTCCAAGGTTAATGCTTAGATGATCAGCAATTTGATGAGCTACTAAGGTTTCCTTTATCCAAAAATGCAACCTCATAAACTACACAATTAAAACTGAGACTAAAGTAGACTGTTATCTTTTCCCATAGATTGGAAATTTGCTTCATTCCAAAATTTTGTTCCATTCAGCTTCATGGCAAAACTGATTTAAGGCATGTTAAATACTAGCCCAAATGTAAGTTATTTTAAGTAGCAAATCCTATAAATATATTAAAAGAAAAACTTAATGCTCTAAAATCATAATAAAAACATTGTCTATTTAGCACTTATTAATCTTCAAATTTAATTTTTAGCAGATGCATATGATAATATCTTGAGTTTGCATTTTTTGTGATTTTTCCTTACGAAACATCCTTAAAAGGTCTTTAATCAAACTTTTGTTTCTCCATTTAAGTTGATCTCTTTACGATATAATTATATAATAAAAGTTGGAATATGAGAGGTTAGAGTTTGTGGGAGGGGTTCCAACAAAAAACATTACTATAATGTCATAATTTGAATCATTCAGTGATTAAAACACTTGATCTTTCAAGGCTTAGTCTTCAAGAAATCTGATGAACTACAAGGATTTGAGAAGTTAGAAGAATTTCATATCTATAGTAATAGGTTGAGTAGTTATTTTCTATCTTAGATTGATAATTAGACAAACCTAAAAGTGTTCATTACCTATAAAAATGACTTATGAGGTAAAATTCTTAAAAATCTAAGTATGAATTATGAGTTGAAGTCATTGAACCTTCACTTAAACTATTCTAAAGGGCTAACACTCGACTCCATCCACCTTAGCTAAATTTCTAAAGTTAGCTTTCAAAGGGAAGAGGAAATTTTAAGAGTCAAATATGATTTTATATAATTAATTTATTTTATTTTCTACGTATAAAATAATAAAATAATAATTTCCATAATTTTGAGAAAATATTTTTAAATAAAATTCAAAGTTTATAAAAATCATATTAACATTTATGCATCCTAATTTATTTAGGATGCAAATTGATAACAACATTAGAGTAGAGACCAAAGGTCTGAGTTTTATACCGTACTAGTTGATACTGGTCAGTATATGTCGTACGAGCCAAAAAGTGATACTAAAACGACCAATACCGTGTTAGATGGTATACAAAATATCGATTCAGTATCGATCAGAATTGGCATTTTTACAAATTGGAGGACTAAAATGCAAAACATAATTAACTTCAAATCCTAATACGACTGAACCCTCACTCGCCCCCTAATATTCCACTGCCTCTCACTAAGTTTCTCTATAATCTTCTCAGCCTTAACTCTTAGCCTCACTTGTGTTTAGTCACTAGATCGCTTATGTCCTCTTGCATCCTAATCATATCCTGTTACACTCATAGCCAGTCACAACCTACACAATTTGCCTTCGTCCTTTGCATAGCTCGTAGTTGCAACCTTGCAAAGCTCTCTATTTTCATTCTCAGTCCTCCACCTTCATCCTCCCCATGCAACCCCTGTAGTTTGCTATCTTCCTCTACCTTCATACTCTATTGTCTTCCCTCACCATCCCAATTGCCTCAAGGTTGTTTAATGCCAACCGTATGTTATGTTATATGACTGTTGTTTGTGTTGATTGTTGAATGAATTAATTGTTGAATGAAGTTTTGTATTCTTTGTCTCACTTCTATGTTTTTGGGATTTAAGGAATATGGAATGAAATTTTGTGTTATCTTGGTTCTGAAATTCTAAATGAAATATTATATTATGTCATTTCAAAAATATATATATCATGTTGTCTCTTATATGTGTTGATTAAAATTAGCTAATGAAATGTCACCCTAATAGAGAGAAAGTCAGTGAAGGATTGGTGAATGAAAGATTAAAATTAGTAAGAAAATCATAGTGAAATGAAGATTAAAATTATTTTGGTCAAAATTTTAGGCACAAAATGGGTTATAAATTGAATTGTGTAATCATGGACTAGTGTATGGTTGAATTATGTGATTACACAAAATGAGTTATAGTTGTGAGTTTATGGTTAAATTATGTAATCAAACAATATAGGTTAATAGTTATGATTTTATAATTTAATTATGAAATCACACAAAATGAGTTTTCAAGTTATAAGTTTATGATTGAATTATGAAATCATACAAATGGAATTATAGTTGTGAGTTTGTGTTTGAATTAGGTAAAAGGGTGGCCTAATGCGTAAAACTCCTCACTTTACGAAGATCAGGGGAGGGTCATCAATTTTACACAGTCTTCCCTTTGTATTTTACAAAGAGGCTATTTTTGTGACTCAAACCTATGACCTTCTGGTCACAAAGAAGTAACCTTATCAATTGATGGGTTATAGTTGTAAATTGATGGTTGAACTATGTAATCATACTAAATGAGTTATAGATATGATTTTATTGTTAAATTATTTAATCTTACAAAATGAGTTCTAATTATAACTTTACAATTGAATTGTACTCACACAAAATAAGTTATAATTGTAACTTTATGGTTGAATTATGTAATAACACAAAATAGGTCATAGTTGTGATTTTATGTTTGAATTATGTAATCATATAAAATGAGTTAATGTATATACCTGTATGATGTTTTGGTTAAGAAACATGAGATTTCTTGGATAAAATGTCCTTAAGCCTTTCTTTTTCGTAAGGAATCATTTATATAAAGTTTATGAAGTTCATTTGCATATCTATGTCATATGCTTATTGAGCTGCTATTGTTGCTTTATTTTTTTCCTTTTATTTTACACAAATTTATTTTAATATGAAGTTATTAATTTAATTTTGACATATGTCTTATGTTATTTTTACAAATAAATGGAGAGAAGTTCAAATACTCTTGATAATCTGGCCACTTTATGACGATTCAATGATCCAGTTTGGGCTCATGACATATTAGTTCCTAGAATGAACTATACCATTTGTTTGCTTTGTAAAAAACATTTGAAGAGTGGACGAATCACAATATTAAATAAGCATTTAGCTGGGATCAAAGGTGATGTTGAGACTTGTAACAAAACGAGCAATGATGTCAAATGAAAAATGAATACTTTGCTTGAAAAGTATCAGCATGAGAAAGATAGAAGGCAGAGACTAAACTACGAAATTGGCAGTAAAAGTTCTTTTTCTAGTAGTTAGGATGATAGTGGGCATGTTAAAGGCAGTTTTCCTTCCCAACAAGAGGGGAATGTTGCACCTGATGTGAGAAAAAGAAGAAGACAAATGTCTAATTATTTTTCACCATGAACAACTCCTAAAGCTCAACCTTCAATCTATAGTGCCTTACAATCTAAAGAAGCAGCTCATAATGTAGACATGACAATGGCTAAATGGTGATACGATTCAAGTATATTATTCAATATTGCCTAGTCTTAATATTACCAACTAATGGTGGATCTTATTACCTCTTATGGTCTAGGATATAAAACTCCTTCAATTTTGAGCAACTCTTTCACAACCATTTGGATGAAAGAAGAATGACTTGGGCATTTTATAGGTATTTAATTATATGTGATGGTTGGACAAATAGAAAAAAGGAGCCTATAATCAATTTTTGGTTTATTATACTAAAGGAACATTATTTCTAAAGTTTATTTATGCATCTGACCTTGTTAGAAATGATGATACTCTGTTTCAAATATTTGACAAAGTTGTCAATAAAATTGGAACAGAAAACATTATTTATTTTATTACTTATAATAATTATGCGTACAAAGAAGCTAGAAAAAGATTGTAAAGCATGTATAATTCTTTTATAAGACTCTTTGTACTGTATATTGCATTTACTTGATGTTAGAAAATATAAGAGAAGCTAGATCCTTTCCTATCATTAATGAAACTATGCAAAAAGTTTTAAAAAAAATTGACCAAGTTCAGATATCATCATATATAAGTTTTGAATTTGATGAGAAAGGATTTTACCAATAGTAGGCATTTGTGTTATCCTACTATTATAAAAATTACAACTAATTTTTTATCACTTCAATATTTTGTTCTAATAAATAAAGAGCTAGGGCAAATGTTTACAAATAATAATAAGGTTGCATCTCAATATGCGAAGTCTAATGCTAGAGTAGAGGTTTTTAGAATTATACTCGAAGATCATGAATTTTGAACCCAATGTTAACTTGTCATTCGAGTTTGTGAGTTTTTGGTCAGATTACTTTTGATTTTATGAGCCTTTGGTGAGAGTACTTTGCTCGATTGATAATGATAAGAAGGCAACAATGATTTATTTTTATGATACTATAGAGAGAGTAAAGAAATCAATCAAAGCCATCTACCTTCTTTATATACTCCTTATCTTGTAGTCATTAATGAAAGATGAGCAAGTCGACTTTACTCTTAATTTTTTGCATCTAGGGCATGTTTAAATCCTAGTATCTATTTTAGACCAAGTTTTATAAAGAAATCTAGAGTTAATAGAGAAATGCTATTAACTATTACAAGAATTTTTTCCAATGAGATAATGCACAAATAGAGGTTTATAAGGATTCTTCTTATGATTTTGGGTTGTTTATTGCTATTTGTCAAAGAGACAAACTTAATTTAGGTTTTCTTTTTTCATTTTTGTTACTTATTGGAAATTAATCATCACTTCATTTTGTTTATAAGGTTGCTTTTGTTATCTTACAGTTACTTGATGAGACTAATTTGGAAGTCGTGTTCTAGAATTACAAAGGTTTGCAGTTCAAATTTCGAGTCAATGTGGGAGGGCAAGAGGCTGTGAAAGAAATTGAAACACATTTGAATTCATCCATTACGAGAAAATGAATAGATTATAACACAAAAGATTGAACGACTTGGTCTTTGTTTGATATAGTTTAGAGCCTCAAGAAAGGTATGTTATTATCATTATTAAGTTGAACATAATTTCTTGTAATTTCTAATAATTTTTTTACTATGAATTTTAATAGAGCAAGTAGTTCTATATATTCAATTTGCCTTAACCATTTTGATCTTTTAGCAAATTAAGTTTTTAAGAAATTAAGTTTGATAGCTGAGAATGACTTGAAAAATAATTTTAGATGAAATAGTATTGCATGTCATTTGGTGCAATGGATTTAAATGATGAAGATAATAAGGCTCCTCTCATTGATGAAGATTTTATTAAATGAGAATTAGAGTCAATGCAATTTGAGCGGATATTTGATTGAATGAAATTTCATGTTTTTCTTTTCTTTTTTTTTCTAATTTCACTTGTATTTGATGCATATATTAAGTTATGTATATTTAATTTTAATATAAAAATTTTAACTGTAATTTTTTTTGTTTTAGATTAAGCTAGTGTGTTCCTCAACACGAACTCTTATTGTAATACTTATAAAGTCATAGAATTTTATTATTCTTTCTATTTAATGCTTTGATGCAATTATTCTTTATTATATAATAAAATTGTAAATACTTTGTATCATCCTTAGTTGTATATATGTATGATGATTAAACGATATTTCCTTATATTAATTATAGTTATTATTTATATGTGAAATATTTTAAAAGTAATATTAATAGAAATAAAGAGGAAGTTATTATTTCAATTTCTTATTATTGTGATTTTTAGAGATATGATCGATATAAAATTAAAAATTATATAGAACAATTTATTGAAGGACTATTTTATAATTAAAAAATTTTAAAGATTATTTATAATTTTTAAATTATCTAAAAAGGTGTCCAATATTGATTGATATCATGCTATACTATATGGTACTTATACATTGATAGATAATAACACTGAATGCTTACGCCTGGTACGTCGTCGTTTAAGCAGGGGTTAATCTACAAAACCACAATCGTCCCTTGTTCTACGTACAATCTTCATATTGCTTCACTCTTGTGGCGACTTCCGCGGATTCTTACTATCGTAATAGCGGTTAGTGTCTTGCGAGTTTTCCTGTCTTTCTGAGTTTCTCTTTTTTGTCTTTCTTTCTGTTTGTCTGGTTGTGTATGTGTTTCTTTATCGTAAATTGCTTCGATTTGAAACCCTAGTATTTCCTTTCAGTTTATTCGCGAATCAATTTGTACGATTCTTTAAGCTGAAATTCATCTCACATGAAAACCTAACATTTCAATTGAGTTCATTCGTCAATTTTGATTATTAATTTTTCCTTTATTCTGAATTGGGTATGAGTTGAAACCCTAATGTTTCCGTTTAGTGTATTCCTGAATTCAACACGGATGATTCATTTTTTGACTTTATTATTTGATTTTGACAGTGATTGGGTGCGTGGGACATGTATAACGGTATTGGATTGCAAACCCCTAGGGGTTCAGGGACTAATGGTTACATACAGACCAACAAATTTTTTGTGAAGTCTAGAACCGATAAGGTTGCCCATAATACCAAAGGGTTCGAGGGTGATCTGGGTACTGCCGGAATTAGCAAGAAGCCTAATATTGACATTCTTGAACATGACAGAAAACGTCAGATTCATCTCAAGCTTGCAATCCTTGAAGACAAGCTCCTGGACCAAGGCTACACTGATTCTGAAATTTCTGAGAAACTCGAAGAAGCTAGGAACAACTTGGAGGCCGCCGCTGCAACTTCCCAGGAAACTGGTGGACTAGCTATTACGGTTGTTACAGAAACAAAGTAAGTTCTTACGTATATTGATAGCTATGATTGATTTAGATTTGAATTTATCAGGTATATTTGGCTTGATTAATTTGATACTGGTATTTAGATTCCCTTTAATACATTGACAACAGCCTCATTTTATTGACTTTTGTGTCCAGGTTGTCTGACACACAGTCTCATCAAGTTGCTGCCAGAAAGGAGAAACAGCTGGAAACATTAAGAGCAGCTCTTGGAATTGGAAATTCTGAACAGAATGAACAAAATGTTGATATGAGTGATGATGGTCTGAGAAATAGTCAAAAGAGTGGTAATTATGATGTCGAGCAGAATGAGAAGCATGAACATGCTTTCTTGGATAGAGATTTCAGTCGAAAGAAAAATGTTGTGGAAGATAAAGAAGTAATGAAGGATGATAAGAAAAGGGGTAAAGCTGTGAAGAGCAAGAAAAAGGATGAAGATGTGGCTGTTGAGTCAATGCGCTACAAGAAAGAAGAAAGCAGGAATAGAAGAGATCTTGAGAAGTCTTCAGATACATGTAATGCTGGAGAGTTAGGTGAAGGTGCTCGAAAGAAGCATCATAAAGCTAGGCATGGAAGCTATTATGAGACAGATTCTGATTTAGATAATGAAAGGAAAAAGAGAACTAGGAAGCAAAAGAAAAACAGAAGACATGAAACTGATAGCAGCAATTCTGCTACTAATGATGACTCTGATTCTGATCA
This sequence comes from Erythroxylum baracoense, assembly GCA_025629805.1. Lineage (NCBI taxonomy): Eukaryota > Viridiplantae > Streptophyta > Magnoliopsida > Malpighiales > Erythroxylaceae > Erythroxylum > Erythroxylum baracoense. The sequence continues at coordinate 8,527,485 of JAOTAY010000001.1, forward strand.
TTTGAGGAAGAAGAGAACTTCTAGGAAGCATGGGAAGAGCAGAAGACGTGGAAGTGACAGCAGTGATTCTGCTACTGATGATGACGCTGATTCTGATGATTACAGGAAGAAAAGAACCACATATCTGAAAAGCAAGAGGCATGACAGTGACAGCAATTATTCTGCTACTGATTCAGATGATGGAAAGAAGGGCAAAAGCTTGGAGAAACATAGTAGAAGCAGAAGGAATAGTCGTGACCATGTTGATTTCACCGCTCGTGATAGTGAAAAGTTTACTTACGAACAGGAGTTTGAGAAACACAAGAAATCATATCGGAAACATGGCTCTGATTATAATTCTGATGTTGACTTAGGCTTATCTGGACAAAAGACCCAGGAGGTGAAGCAACATGTCAGTGCAAGAAGACAACATGATTCAGACAATGATAATGACAGTCATGTTGATGGAAAAAGCAAAAGAAGTCAAGGTAAGAAGCTGAGAAATCAGCAGAGTGATGATGGTGATACTGCCGACCACAGGTATTCTGGTAGGAGTGATAGTGACATTCATTACAGGCATGTGAAAACTGTGAAGAATGCTTCTGATAAAGACAGAGTTTGTGCGGAAGATGGTTTCAATGCCATACATGGAAAAGGTGACTGTTATACTAGCATTGAGGAGAAAGATTTTAGATCTAATGCAGATGTTGGTGGTGATGAAAGGGAGAAAAGTGGTTTGATTGACCTGTATAAATCTAAAAGAGATCCTGTTGATAACTTGAACATCTATGATAGTCCATACACAATGAGGAACAAGAGAAAGCTTGATGATAGGAATGGGAACAAGCAGCATGAATTGAATTCACAACATGGGATTGTTGGAAGTGAGTTAGAGCAACCCAATACTGGATCAGATCGGAACAACAATGGTGAGAGGAGAGATGATAATGTAAGTTCCATGCGATTCTCAGGTCATGGGGATGACAATGTTGAACTCAGGGGTAAAGTTTATCGAGATGATAGTGAAATCCCGCGTCAAACTAGGAGACATGATTTGGATTGCAAGACGCATGCAGGGGAGAAGAGCCACACCAGGAATGAAGAGGATCATAGATCCCTAAGGTACTACAGAAGTGAAACAGGGGAGAAGGATCGGAGACGTGGAAGGGATGACGAGTATCCTTGTTATGGAAGTCGAAGACGTGGAAGGGAAGAAGAGGATCAAAGAAGTAAAGATCGAGAGAGGGATTACTACAAGAGAGGTAGATACGAAGATTCTCAGTCAAGAGACGGGAGATACGTTCGAGACAAACATGACAGTGAACTGGGCCGATATTGAGGATAATAGTGCATGTAATACTGGAGATTTGGTTGGCTGTGAGTTTTCTTTGAGCATTACATCTTCTGCTGCACTTTTCTTTTACTTGTTTACAATAAGATAGAACACCTTTATGTTGTTTACATGATGCACACTAGATTAGTATAGGAAGATGTTAAGGGGCCACAAGTACACCCTGAAGGTGACATCAAGGTGCCACAAATCTATGAACTAAACATGGTAAATGCTGGTGCAAAACTCTGATTGTCTTAAGCCAATGTCTAAATGTGATTTGCGTAGGTGCTAGATCTTCTAAACTCGTCAGTATTGATCCATTTTGAGCTTGAATTGGTTTGGATATCAGGAAAAAAGAGGTGAATTCTATCAATAATCACTTTCTAAAATGATTACCATTTTTCTCTTCTTTTCTGAAGGTTTTTAGTTTGCTATCTTCTCGTGGTCATGAATTAAAAGATTCAAAACCTATCAATGAAGCAACATTTCGGCACTGTAGCCCATCATCCAGTTACATACCTGATCTGTCTCCCTTATTGAGCAAATTTTGCACAGCTATTGAAAACTAAAAAGCTAATTTGCTGTCCTCTTTCAGTGTTGGCCTGCCTGAAGCGGTACAAGATCGTGGTATCGTATGAAGTATTAAATCGAAGAGGGATACTGTTCCACAGACCTCAGAGTGATATATTGACCGTAGATGATACTAATCTACGAGAACATCCGTCATGATGTCTGTAACTAACTATATCTCTCACATTTTATTAAGAATGATTTTGTTCTTGTATGTTTTAATACTTTTGCCGTGTGATTATTGTAGTGTGCTTTGTCATTTTTGTTGGTCGAATGTATCTCAGATTTCCAGTGATATTATCTTGCGTTTTGGCTTACGAAAAATGAAACTTGCTAGTTCTGAAGGGGAAATGTGATTTAAGATTGTGGTAATTTTTACTGAACTTTGTGGTAGTATTAATTGACTAAAAAATTTAACGTTTTGATTATTTTCATTGTATTATAATATTTTTTGTTATTAAAAATTGATTAATTTATTAAATAATAAATTTTTATAAATTAAAATAAATAAAATAATTTTTATGTAATAATTTTTTAATTTAAATTTAAATTTTCAATGAGTAAAAATAATTTTTAATTATATTTTAAATTTGTTAATTTCATTTAATTTTTAATTTTAAGACGGTTTAATTTTGATTAAATTTTTTACACTTTAAATTTTTGTTTTAATGGCTTATTTTTTGGTCTAAATGTTAAAATATTGGTATTAATCTTTTGATTTTGCTTACAAGAAAAAAGAAAGTGTGGTAGTGCAGATGAAAAATGCCTTGTGATATACCACGCTGAAAAGGCTAAGGATTGTCTTTCACATGAACAGAAGCCGTTTAGTTGTATGTTTGTTTTTTTATTGTAGTTTTTAATTTTAGTTTTTAGATTTAGCAACATCTAAGATTCTACCATCAAAGATAAATTGTCGGATTATGAGCGCAATGCCGATTGCCAAATACGTAATGCTTATAGCACAGCTCGTTTTTGCATTTTTACCAGAGTTCCCCCCTTCTTTTTCCTTATGGCTTGGGTGATATTTTACACGCGAGCTTTGATTACATAAGAAGAGCTCATATTAAAAACGGGTGATATTTTACACGCGAACTTTGATTACATAAGAAGAGCTCATATTAAAAACAGTACTCTCTTGAGAAAGTAGACTATTTCGATACGGGCAAACCTATTTTCATCACCCTGTACTTGTTTCAAGACAACAAGATAGCAACTGAGCTCACCCAGCTCATCGCAGCGGGTTGACTTGAAATTAATGAACCAGGCTTGGATTGATCAAATCTTGAGCTAAACTTTGGGCTTATTTTTTTAAAATATCAGATCTTGAGTTACATACTCAGATCAAGTTCGACTTAAAGCCCAATTTTTATAAATAAAATTATATTATTTTATATTTTTAACTTATAAAAAAATTCAGATTAGGCTAGACTCTTTCAAACCCAATCAAGCTCGGACTCAAACCCCACCCCTTTTTCATCCCTATGATCAATGTGTAAGATCTGGAGCACATGTTTACGTTATTTAGGAAACCATATTTGAGTAACATCCTAACCAGATCTCAAACTGTTGTCTTTATTGCATCATCTTTCTGATTAATCGTATTTAGTTATATTTGTTTTCAAATAATACTTTTCTATAGATATAATAACGGAGTTTGAAGTTTAAAGAGATAAAAACAGAAACCCATCACAATTTGAAGGATCCTTGCACGTTCCACCCTAATTACAAAGCATTCTCACATACGAAGTTGCTTCTAGGTCATATTTAGTTATTTACAACAAAGCAATCGTATTAACAATCTTTCACGATGAAAAGACTATCATATGTGATATGTTATTGCTTACACCATCAAGCACCATCATTTAAATAAAGTATATTCATCTGCACTTAAGAGCTGAATCCTTTGTGAAGAGAACTCCACGGACCGGAAGGAAAGCTGACACAAGCTTGTGCTGATGCGTCAGCCATCTGTTCCCAGTTAATTCCAGCATTGCAGAGGTTTGCCAAAGTTCGCATGTGTTTCATCCCATACTGGGACAAGGATCCGCAATGTTTTTCGAAAGTCCTAACCTGAGAAGAAAATTTCACAAAATCCTTTGGAATATAACTACTTAGCTACGTGAGAGACTAATTGACAGCATTAATAGGCATTACCATTATTTTAAGACAGTCCCAGTCATCGACTAGAGGTTGCCCAGCTGGACGAACAGCATTCAATATTTGTGAAGCCTTTTCAATTCCAAACAAAAGCTTCCCGATAAGTTTGACGCTATTGTCTATATGCATCCTGTGTGACATTGCATCGAGGAAATCCTTTTGAGCCCCAGCTTTCCTTGGAGACCCTTCAGGAGCCTTGCGGTACTGCAAAAGGTAAAGTGACAGGTTAAAAAAGGTAAAGGAGGTTTAATTGCTTTTGAAAATAACAGGTGAAAGATATTTTAATTTTAGAACCCAGAAGAACGTAAATATTTTAATCATTCAGTTTGATATGTTATGACACTCAAAATTCTTGCTCATCTGTGATCCAAACTGCAGTACTGCAAAATGCAGCTTTTGATATTCATGTCCTTAAAATGTCAGCTGTCAACATCCTGTACTAGCCCAGAATAATGACTTTTTTTTTCCCTTTATATTGTGCATTGACCACCTCTTATAAACCCTCAGATATACCTTTAAAGGAATCAAATAAGATAAGTGCTATCAGTTAAAGCATACCAATACTTGCGGGCCAATATTTTCTCCAAATCAACTCAAGGAAACAAAGTCATCATTCCTATGGCACAACTTCTATCAAATGTAGGGTTGCTCCAATGCAGAAGTAAGCTTCAGTACCATTCGCTCATCTAAAAGTTAACAGCTCATGGCATTCAATCTAAAGATAAGCGGTTAGGGACCCAAACCTTATCCCAGAAATGAAGTAGATCAGCATCACGCTGGTTAACAGCTTTTGAGCGTGGTCTTAAGGAGTTCTCATCAACAAAAGTGTAGTTATCGTTCGCCGGATTGGTGCCTATATACAGGAAGACATTCTCTTTGCTAAGGTCTATGTCACCATATTGCATGACATGAGACCCATATGCAGAGTTGTCATTTGCAGTCCTTCTTTTCACCTATGAAAACAAAACAGAAAATATTTTTCTGATAATATATGGATTAAAGTATCAAAGGACCAGAACAGTAATTGAAACGCTCATGTTCATACTTTACAAACAAAATGAAGCATAAAGCTAAGGCCATTACCAGTTCATATTGCTGGTGTAAAGTTTCTGTCCGCAAATTGTGTATATCACTGTCCATATTCATGAAAACAAAACATCAATATTTATCAACTGGAAAAACAAAAGAAGAAAATTGAATTTTACATAGTTCTAGACTTTGGAATGCATTTTCAACCTAGCAAACTTATAGACTACATAACCAAACAAAATTTTATTGTGTATTGTGAGTTCCAAATTTCATATTAATTACTTGAAATCTACGCAAGAACATTTTTTAATGCAAACTTTGTATACCTGTCCTCCATCCAAGCAACACTGTACAGGTCGCCCAAACAGGTTTCATATTCAGGTGGAGGGCTAGGATACTCCCCAGGACAATAAGTTCCCCAACTGCTTTCTTCTGCATTTGCTGCTGTGGTTGCATATATATTCAAACCTTCCGGAAGAAGACCCTCAAAGATGCTTCCCGATTCACAAGCTTCAAGATAAAACACCTGTCATACAGATACACTCCATCATTAAAACGTCATTTACCAAGCTTTTGGAAACTTCATCTAGAAACTTACCAAGCTTTTATAGGTTCCAGAAGCATGCTTCTCTTTTAATACCTCAATCAAATCATTAGCATAAAGGAATGGATTGGTAGGCATCCCTGAATAGAAGCCATAATAATATCAACAAGATTGGCTCAATCATTAGTAATCACGGTATCCAGTCACATTAGAAGTTTTCTCAACAGTAAACAAAAATGCATGTAACTATCCGAAGTCAGTTTCCTCGTGAAAATAAGAACACACCATCCTTTCAAATTGATAAGTGGTCTAATTGAAAATATTGAGGCTATTTGCATATTAAAATCCTACTACAACCCTCGTTTTTTAACTTGAGAACAAATTTAAAGAAACATATTTCTTTGATCAATCAGGAACTTGGATGATAGATAACAGAAGATTTATGTCCATATCTTTCTAAATGGGTCTGAGTCTTCCAGAGCAAAAAGCAGGCCTAGCAGCTTAGGGATCAAACTACTCGGGATATAACTATGATTTGCAAAATGAAGACACCAAAAGAATAAATTTTTTGTATCTTTGATCTTTCCTGTGTGAGCTTAAGCATACCAGTAACAGAAATAAAAAAAATGGAAAGGCATTTGAATTTTCGTTCAGAAGAAAACAGCATAAACCATGTCGTACACAAGCTTTAGCATTCTAGAAGTTAATTTCAGTTATGATACTGACCTAGAACTCCAGGACCACCATGGTCTGTGTAATATATGAATATATGATCATTTGGCCCGCTATCCACAACTTTCCCACTACCCCCAACAAGAGCAGATTTGTTTCCGAGAATAACGGCAAAAAAATTATCCACAGTAACTTCTTCACCAGTATAGTCCTGTAGCAAGAAAAGCGCTAGTGTGGGACTGTAAAGCACAAACACATACAATCATGCAGAAGCATGGGAAATGAAACGAAAGAAAAAAGGAAAAATGAAAAGACCTTGGGAACTCCCTTGTAGACATCTTCACCAGCTGGGTTGTTAATGATGATTCCAGGCCTTGGATTTTCTTCATTAAAAGCAATGTCATCATACATGAAGACGATTATATTTTCCTCCTTCAGTCCACCTTTCTTCAAGAGCTGATAGGCATGACAAACATCAGCCTGAAACAAGAAATGCCAATTGTCGACAGCAGTCAGGAGATAGAACGATATCATAGATAAGATTTTGTTAAACCTAATAAGAAAAGAACTCACACTACGCATTTTAAAATAAGTTACTAACAGACATCGGCTCCATACCTGTTTAACTTGTAATATCAATCAGTCAACAGACAAATGTTCTAGATAACAAATAATCCTTTTTCCAATAAAGAACAAATAAAAGAAAATTGCATGATTAAACAAGATTTTAAGTTTTGAGCATCAAAATTCAGTTGTCTTTGTTCATCAAATATCAACACGAGTTCTACCGTATGCAAAGAATTATCTGCTAACTTATCATAAAATAAAAAATAAACAAAAACATGAACTTCATACTCGAAATATTTTTTTAACAAAACAAAAAAAAGGGAAGCTTGCCAGAGCTATACATATATGTGAAGATGGAAGTATGAGAATCTCATAAGCGTTGAACATGGAAAACTGAATCCATAGAAAGAAAATATGACCTGGTGCCTGTAATTCCAGTATCCATTAGATCCAGCGACGAGGACGGCCCACCTGGTACCCGTGGAATCATCGTCAGCATGACGGAATAATCCAGAAGAAGTTTCCGAAGGCAATCGGAGAAAATTTAATGGACTACCGAGAGAGACGTCGAATAGAACGAGCAGAAGGAAAATCAGCGCGGCGAGGCGCGTCATGGTCCTGTGAGGTAGTGATGATTGGTGGCCGAAAGGGTGAATATATGGCGACCTTTGTTTGTGTTTTGTCTTACAGTAGACGGTCAAGATTGGTTGGAAGAAGAAAGCAGGAGTATAGAGCGACTCAAAATTACCGGAAAGAGGATTGGTGGGAAGGAGGACAGGTGTTGCGTATTTACTGGGCGACGCTGCCCCTAAAAAGGGTATGAATCAGCAGTTGCTTGTCTCAGTTGAGCTTCCTCCTCCCACTGGCAATTGGGTAAGCTATTCGCCACTTTTCCGTCTTTCTACTGTTTCTTGGCCCTTTTTCCATCTGTAAAATTATAATGCTTATATTCCTTTTATTTTAGCTTAAAACACATCATTAAACTTCTTACATAAATTTTGTACCAAATAAAATTTGTTTACCCTTTTCTTATCTACTCCATAAAAATTCTATAATATTGAATTCACATAAATTGAATAAAAACTTAATATATCAAATCTTAAATACAATTTTTAAATGAAATAATTGGAGCAAGTTAATTTCTAAAAGAATATCAGTTTCGGTATCATAAAAATAAAATGATGGACATTTTATTAAAAATGATCCTAATAAGATTTGGAGTTGAAAAATACCTTTGGACAAATTTATTTTGTAATTAAAAATATCTAATCTTGTTATATTTTTTAAGGTTTCGTGTTACTGTAAAAGAAAACACCTTGCTTTATACAAACAAGAAGTAGTTCCACTGTCTATATAAGCAGCAAAGTATCCACCCTTTAAGTTAAAGATGAAGGATTCAATTTAGAAATAATGCTAGGCATTAGTTTTGTCGAACAAGTTCAACCTTATAAGATAACTCGGTATGGAATACAACTATCCTACAACAATAATATAATATATATTCCTAAATAATGACTAGTCCTACTAGTATTTACATTCTAATTGGAAGAACTTATAAAGATTATAGAGCAATATTTTGTTATTTATATAGACAGTAAAATTGATTCTTATTTATGTAAAACAACTTGTTTTCCTTCCCAATATTATGAATCCTTGAAAAATATAATAAGCTTAGGTATTTATAATAATAAAATAAATTTATCCAAAGGTATTCATCAATCCCAAATCCTATTATGATCATTTTTAATAAACGTCCACCCTTTTATTTTTGTGATACCAGAACTTATATTCTTTTAGGAAATAACTTTCTCTAATTATTTCATAAAATACTATTTGATACTATTAAACAATAAATACATTTTGAAACTCCTTGTGATTGTTAGATCATAGTTAATCGAAAAAAATGCCTATGCTCGAATCAAGGGATTCGATTCTTCCCATTAACCAAGGAGCTCACCCTATATTATTCGCCAAAGGCAGTACAACAAGTGGTTGAGGAGGGAAGAAGCTTGACTTGAACAACTATCAATCAAGGAATCTACTTACAGAACTATCTCCAGAGTGGAATCCCTGTTTTCCACAGAATATGGAAAAGAATCAGACAAGAGAATAGCTGCAATATTGGCTGCAAGACCGACAGGCAGAGAAAGAGAAGGATTCATCAGGATTTGTGGGAATGGGTCTCAATCGGGGAATCACCCGGTGTGGTGTAGGATATAAAGAAAAATCGATCTTTCCAAAAAAAACTTTATTAAAAATATAAAATATTATAGAAAATAAGCATCAACAGACAAAAACCATCAAAATTGGACTAGAATTAGTAAAGTAAAAGATAAGGAAAAAATACTCAGATAACCCATTACAATTTTGGGATAACAACATAGAAAAAGCAAACTTATAAATGATAGATAAATAAAAGAATATTAAAGTTATTGCTTGAACTAGGTGAAGTTTTAACTTATAGTTTTATGATAAAAAATATGTTATGGGTAAATTAATCTTTGGATATTTGTAAATAATGGTCCTTATATCCTAATGAAAACAATAGTTATAACTAAGGTGGACACTATGGTACTAAAAGATTAAAATGAGTGGAGTGATGATGGCAAGAGATTTATTGCATTTAATAGCAAGTTCACATATTTTATTTAGTACATTAAGTATTAGTAGAGTTCAATAGAGTATGCATGTGTAAGATGTCAAAAGAGATATGACATACAATTGAAATTACACAGGAGGTAACCACTCAAGTGAAAGAGAGAAAATTAAGCATGGTTGTGCATCAATATGAGTTGTTTCAAGTGGAACATAATGAATTAATTGCTAACATAAATGCTTCCTTAATTTATATTAATAATGCTTTTAACTGTATTACCAAGACTTTCATTAATCTTAAATTGCTTAGAAAATTACATAGGACCTGTTTGTTTCCATTTATATTTTTGGTTTTTTGTTTTTATTTTCAAATTTAGTTAAAAAAATCTATTTGTTTGAGTTTTTAGTTTTGGTTTCTTCTGGTTTTCAAATTTTATGAAAACCATAAAAGTGTCTTTTTAGTTTTCTTTATGAGTTTTTATAATCTGATTTACTATCAACAAAATATATTATTTAATTATTTAATATATTATTTATTAATAAGAAATATGAATAATTTAATTTAATAATATATATTTAAATTAATTACTAATAAAATAATAAATTATTTTATTTTATTATTTTAATTAAATTAAATTAATTAATTAAAAAATATTAAAAAATATAATTAAAATTTAAAATATCTTCAAAATATATAAATTTTATTTAGTAATTTAAATATATTAAAATAAATGTTAATTTACGAATTATTTATTTTAATAAAATAAAACAATTTTTATTGATAATTTATTAATATATATCATGTAAGATATTAAAATAAATTTAATTAATTAAAAATAATTTACCTTTAAGTTTTTTTCTAATACGCGATTGTCATCAATAATAAAAATATAACTGTATTGATATTAACAATCAAACAGATTTTTTGTTTTTATTTGAAAGAAAAACAAAAACTAAAAACTAAAAACAAAAAGTAAAAACCACAACAAAAAAAGAACTAGAACTAAATGACCTCTTAATTCTTTATAAAAGGTTTAGAAGTTAAATTGATAGCCATATAAGAAGTTAAATATTTGAACACCTTACAATTAGAATAAATAGTTGGAATGAATGTAAATGAATGAATTTCATAAAGAGGAAATTGCTCCAATAAGAAGAGGTGTGGTATTTTAAGTCTTTAAGGATAAGAAAATTGATGATGAAGAAACCTATACAAGTGCGAGTGATAAGGATGATATAAAGCTCATTATAAAGAAAAGTAAGAAGTTCTTAAAGAAGACGAGGGAAAAACAATTGAGAAGAAGAAAAAAGTACTTAACGCCTTATAGGATGACATTACTAATTTGGAGAGTAAGGATCACATGAATTTTATGGCAATTATGTGCTTTATCGACAATAATGATAAGGTACTTCTTGCTCAAATTCTTTCGATAATAATGATAATGATCATGTTGAACCCATCAACTTGAAAAAGAAGAAATTATCTTCCAATGGTAAAGAGGATTTAAAGCTCTTAGATGCATGCATTATTGAGATTGAGAAATTAAAATATGATATACATGGCATGGTAGATTCTAAAAGTATGGTTGTTTCCAATAACAATGAACATGATTTGTTGCATGAAAATGAAATATTAAAGAATGAGATCAATAAGATCAAATAGTCATTGGTAAGATTCACTATGATAGTAAAAAACTAAATAGCATTTTTAAATCATAAAAGCACTCAAATGATTGGCATAGGATTGGATACACTAATGGAAAGTGGATTATCCAATCCCAATACAAATTTTGTGAAGGGAAACATGTGTATAATGATGAACCATTTCCTAAGTCATCATATGATCATATAACATTCAATTATGGACATGAGAACCTTAATGCACACGTATCTAGATCACCCAAAAAAAAAAGAAAATTTCAGGCATTCATGTATGGGTCATATTCCAAACCTAAAGGGCCTATTGTTGAAGGAAAAAGTAGATATAATTTTCATGCAAGCCTACACTAAAAAAGCATGTGATATTTTTTGCATTCATATAGAAAACTATCAAACAAGCTCACAATTATCATAGGCCACAATTCAAGCAATTAGAATATGTTCACAATTTTTATAGGTCACATTTAATCCAAAATAGAATTTCATATACAATAACAACAATAAAAACAACAATAATTTAGTAAAAATGTCACTGAAATATAGGTACCCTTAACTAGTAAAATTTCATATACTAAACCAATTTTAGTCCTTATTATCACATAATAGGAACCTCTTATCCCTCACATATCCAAATTAAAGCTCTCAATGACATCATTTCTAAAAAAGACCTAGAAATACATATATGTAATATTCTTATAAAAGCACATGAGTTTTAAATAATCTTATATGAGTTTTCACTTTTGTGGTGAGTATTGTGATTAAATATCTATAATCTCTTTAAAATAATGCTTAGTAAGTAAAATAAAAAATATATAGTTCGAAAAAGGTTTAAGTACTAATCCTTAAGGAGCCAAGTTTGTGCGGTTCTTAGAACATATTAAATTTTTTTTTCTTAAGTCAATATGAAAAGGCATTAAATGAATACCAAATATTGGTATCCACTCTATTGATATCAAATAAGGAGAAACAATGGTGTCTCTAACAATTGATTTCAAAGAAAAATCATAAAAGGCCTTCACAAGAACCAAGCATGGAAATTAGGATCGAAATATCAATTGTTGAACTAAATGAGGAAGAAAAGCAATTGACTTTTTTCATGTTAGTCATTATTATAATAAACCGCAAGTGCACGACATAGCTGTAGCTAGTACTGATAAGTACGAGTCATTCCACGGAGACTACGAATACTAGTACTTACCCTTCCCCTATTATCTGGCCTAAGGATTGATTTTAGATTTTTAATAAAAAGAAAATAAAAACTAAAACAATTAAAAAAAGAAAAGATAATGAATGCAAAGACAACAGAATTCACCCAAAAAATTATAATTATCAGAAATTAGTATCTAGGTTCGAATTCTCTTAAACCCTTAGCATATTGGTCTTTTATTTTGTTGATAGCTAACCTTGAGTCTACTAACAAATAATCCTAAGGTCTCTAGTCAAATTAGTCATGTTAAATCTTATAGGTAATCCCTCTATTAGGTTTGACCTTAATCTAGAAAATTTATGTCATCCTATCTCTAAGGTTGTAATCAACTCCTTCTAATTACGATAGATCTATTCACACTAGGATTTCTCAATCTTTACGTATGAAATCAACTGATGATATAATATTCTCAAGTTATTAAAACATAAATAAAACATGTAATTAGATCATAATATATCAAACAACCAACTACATTAATAAAATAATCAAATCATATCAAAGTATTAACATAAGGTTCATCTAACATAAATACTAACTAGAAGTTTAGTTACACATGATCAAATGCAAAATCAAACATACATAAAAAGAAATACGAATAAAAAACAATAGAATTATAATTCTAAATCTCCCTAATTGTCTTCTATTGAATGTTATTGCAATGTAGAGCCCTGATCTTATATTTCGATGGATCTTTTGATGATTTCTTCGTGTTTTTTGCTTCTCTAGAACAAAATAGCCCTTTGAGAATGACTCTACATTTGGAAATTGCATCCTGAGGTCTCCTTTACGACTCCCTATTGACAGTCCCCCTCAATCTGTCCTAGAAATATCTTTTTATCACGAATTTTAGGGTTCTGGGAGATGCACAGTTATGCGTCAAACCATGCATAATTGGAATTTTTGGTTATCGTGAAAGTGCAAGGCCACAAGAAAGTGCATAGTCACGATGCACGACCGTGCATTCCTTCAAAATTGTCGATTCTTCATTTTACACTGTGTTTTCGTCCGAATTCCTCTCCTTTAAATATATGAAGGCAACTATCACTTGTAAACACAATTGAAGCATATTAAAAAACAAATATACAACAAAAGTATAAAATATCAAGTAGTATACATCAAATATGGGCATAAAAGTATAGTCAATTATGCATCTATCAAATATTCCCACATTTAAGTTTTTGCTTGTCCTTAAGCAAACTATAATCAAAATTATAAATTTTACAACATCAATCCATCGTCAATTTCATCATGTCCATTTATACTATACATTATCATATCCTATTGAATCAAATTAACATTCAATTAGAATCAAGTTGTCATAAAATTAAATTCCTAAGTAATATTAATAATAATCATATCAATAATCGCATAGAAATAAGAAGCATACATCTTTACACCCTCATTAAGATTTCACTCAATACATTCAAGTGTTTATGGTGAAAAGTATCAAGACTCTCAGTTCATGCATAGTATAACCTTACCATATGCTTGCATCAAAATCACATCAAAATCACTTATTTACAAACTAGAAATAAAAATCAAAAGGTCTTTGTGTAAGTTGTAATGGGGCTTAGGTATGGTATGATTGGGTTAATAAAAAAGATTAAAGTGAAGGAAATTTACTAACTAAATATTACAAAACTTGTTTACAAAACATACACAGGTCCTTTTTGTGCAACTCTATCGATACCACTTACTTTTACTACTTTTCTTTTATGCTCTTTTTTTTCACACAACTCAATTCGGGTATCTAGTACCATAATTCAATAGATATTAAACCTTTCACAAATTTTAAGTCTTAACAAATAAATAAAGCAAATAACCTTCAGGGTTCAAAATGATAAACAAGTCTTTAAAGAAAAATAGGAATAAGGTTAATATGTGGGTAAAATCAATGAAAAAGGCTAAGGCTCAACTGAGTTATTCCTAAAGGTAACTTTAAGGGTATGGTAATTTCAAAGAAACAGGCAAAAACAAGTTAGTGAATCTAATTGCCTTTATTATGTCAATGCTTCTAATTTAACAAATATGGTCTTAACATGCATAATAAAAGCAAGTTCTAGAATTATCCTGCTATACATGATATCACATATTTAAGAATAAAAAAGCCAAAATTATTTTGAAAATTTTACTCTTTAGGCTCAAAAGCTCACAAAAAATATGGGTATATATGTGTGTAAATAGCATGAACTTTCATTCAACTTGAAAATTTCAATGATTACAAAAAATATGACTTAGAAAGTGAATTTTATTCTAACCATCATCCTTTTGCACACCAATTCAAGTTAATATTCAACAACAACATATAGGATTCATAGACAGATTTCAACCAATTTAAGATATCAGTTAATAAAATTTACAATTAGGATTACAATAAATTTGAAGAAATCAGTTTAAATTTCAATCAACCCATCTCCACACTTAAATTTGCAAATTGTCCTTAATGTACATAATATAATTAAATATACAAGTGAGAGGGTTGTTTGATACTTTCTTGATTGTGGCAATTTCTCTGATTTTGATGCTTCTAATATGAAACTAACATCCTTGCAAAATAAAAAAGAAAAGAATAAAAAGAAATAACATAATATAAAATAAAATTCTATGCTAATATGAAAACAAAAACAAAATAATATAGAAATTGAAATAAAATTAAAACTAACTCATGGGTTGCCTTCTATGTAGTGCTTTTTTAACGTCAGTAGCTTGACGTGGCTTATATATTTAACATCATCTTGGATCAATAATCAACAGCTTACTTCCACCTTTTGCTCCACAAAGCGGTTTCATAGGCTGTAAACAAGCTACATGTTGTAAGATAATAACAAGGACATACTTTATCAAATTAATAAATCCAATTTCAAACAACAATGCCCTTTTTAATGATAAACTGTTAATAAAATAAGGGATAATGAAACTCCCTAAATTATCGATTGACTTAACAACTTGTCTTCGAGGAAGTGGGAACCCTCCGTACTTAAGGTCACTACCAACACTTCATTAGTAGTTCCCTTAGTTGGTTCCTCCACCAGTTCTTCCTCAACCACCTCTATGCACCCTTCTTCTTCTTCTTCTTCTTCTTCTTCTTCCTAGATAGAGTTTCTAGCTTATCTTCTTCAATTACCTTATCTTGCTCCTCTACTTTTCCTTATTGGATGGAGACTTCTTCTTCTTCCGAAAGCACTTTTTGGAATGTCACCCCATTTATGAAGCCAACCCTTGCCTTTCTTCACTCTCAAATTTAAGTTTCTTAACTTTCATTTCAACAAGGAGTTCCATTAATTTATCTGTAATACTTGCTTCCTCTTTCTCTTCTTCTTCTGAGAGCTCATCTTCATTACTAAGGGTAATTGTCATTACAAATTTGTTAGGATCTGTTTTATTAGGACTAGGAAAACTCCCTAATTGTTTGTTTGATAATATCTTTACTAGTTGATTGATTTGATTCATCGTATTCTGTATACGACCCTCTATTTCCTGATGCCTCGTGTTAGATTCTTGAATAGACTCAATCATCATATCCTTCAGAGTAGCAGCTACCTCCTCGCCTACTTGAAATGTATGTTTATTCATGACATCAACTGTCGTCTCTTTTTCACTCTGAGGTGGTTGAAAGCTCATATTATATTTATCATATGTAAGTGAAGGAAGTCTCTCATCGAATTCACGTTGACTAACTAATATCTCAATAAGGCATTCCATTAGTCAATATGTAATGCTTCCTTTTTCTTCCTAAAGCTCTTTTTGAAATATCCCTCCATATATGGAACCCACCTTTGTCTTTTTTTTACTCTCAAATGCGCATCGGTCAGCTTTCATTTCAGCAAGGACTTCCATTAATTTATCTTTTAGAGATGGAGCACATTAAGTACCAAATATTCAATAAAAGTATAAAATATCAAGTAAAACACATCAAATATGAGGTAACATTATGATAAATTATGCATATATTAACTATTAACTACTTTAAAGATGAAAATAGAAAGATAATTTCATGGTTTTTTAAAATAAAACCTAGACAATGTCTAAGGAAATCAATGATAAGATAATTAATCAAAAGATATTGCAATCAAATACTGATGTTTAGACTAGTATTTCCCCTAATAGTATTTTTTTCTTCATGTTTCAATTAACCTTAGAATGATAAAATCTCTTAGACATTAAAATTGCACTCTCATGAGCAATAATTATCAACTCTCTATTTGGTTAGCCTATATTTTTTATTAATCTTAACAACTCTTTGAATGCATTAAGGTTTGTGAAATCCTACTAAATGTTTCACTCTAATACCAAGAAGATCATATAGGTCTCTTTCGAGCATTCCATTTAACCACCTTTGTTTAAATGACGATCTACTCATAAATAAACTCTTTTTAATCTTCCATAAGTAAATTTAAATTAGATGTAAATGGTGACATGAATAAATTCATATTATGAGCAATCAAATATAGCTCATAAAAATGTGAAATATATTATAAATTAAATCAAATTAATCTATACAAAAATAGCCAGTATTGTTTTTTCAATGTAAACATAGAAAAGTTTCTAGCCGTAAAACATATTCATAATAACAAAATCAAAAGACTAAATAGAGAAGTCATGATAGAAATAAATGTAAATGAACACCTGCTTTGCTAATATCTTAATGTTTTGCTAATATCTTAATCCACTGAGACGACGTGTATTTGATTCTCTAATGAAAAATAGCTTAAATTTTATCTCCCAAGAGTTGGAGAAGCCTCTAAATGTCTCATATAAGCTTTTAGAGAAAAAGTTGTTTCTAATGTGTGTTTTCTTTAGAATTTAGCTAAAGTTCTCTAAAAATTAGGATTTTCACACTTAAATATGCTCTACTTCACCTAAGATGCAATATGGGGCATAATTATGGCCTAGACTGTGGGCCTTATTACTTCCTCTTTTATGGACATGGCCTCTAGTATGGCCATGTCAATAAATCATAGATCTCACTATTTCTTTAAAATAAATATATGACCTCCATATCTCTCAAATGTGGATCTCACTATTTCTTTTTTGATTTGCAAATGGTCTTATAGATGGATGTTTTGATGCCTATATGTTTATATTTAATATATCATTTTTAGTATTAACAAAAGCATGAGAGAATGGTAATATTAAAACTTGATCATTTACGATACATTAATTAAGAGAGAGCATACGTTACATATTTCTTTAACATAGGGAGAGCTTACTTAATGCCCTTTATTTTTCACAATATCACCAAATATTTTGTTTTCATAAAAAGCAGGAGATTGATAGAATAAATGAGGTTTTATTATATAGTTTGGATAATAATAAAATATATTAATACTAATGTTCATTCGTAATGGACCTACCAACCCCAAAAAATTCTAAAATTTAACCAAGTTATATGACCGAAATTTAATGTTAATGGGACAAAAATCCCAACTATTTTTTTATTTTTTATCTAAGTAAAAAGACCAATATTTAATCCTAATATTCCTATAATTCCAATTAAAATTGTATTCTTAGTTGATCAAATATTAAATGAAAATGAGCTTTAGAAAAGATAAATTGGTCTTCTGAAAAACTTAATTTAACTAAATCATTTGTAAGGTTGTCTCTCTCTCCACTCATACCCCTTTGTTATGATATGCATTCACATCAAACATTCAAACAAGCATATATGAAAATAATAAAGATAAGAAAATAAAATTTTATTCAACTTTATAAAGTCTTTTCTTCTATAAAATCTTTAGCAATCAATAGTTAATACTCCATATACTATCACACTACCTATGGATTCCTTTAATGCCTAAGACATCTCCTACATCTCTTCAAAAGCTACATTATTTGCCTACAGAGATCTCTTTACCCTTGTATTTGTAATTCTTAGTATGAAAAGGTAGCATGATTCCTAATTAAGGTATATTTTAAAATTATTTTCTTATGGAAACTATTAAGAGAGACAAGGCTTAAGTGGTTTAGAAATGTTAAGATGATAAATCCTGAAGCTCTATTGAGAAGATGCGAGAGGATTGTACTTAGAGAGGCCTATTTTTGCGTGGGAGGATTAACAATGATATGACTCTGCTGGAACTTACCAAGGACGAGACCTTTAATTTGGCATACTAAGGTACAGGGAGAGGATCTTACGTACAGAGTTTTTTTTCCATAATTCTTTTAAAAAAATTTCTTAAAGTCTTATGTCATGTATTTAGTCCTATTCTTTTACGTGTAGATATTCCCCCTTAGTTATTTAGTCTAACATTTCCTTATGTAGCCAAAACATTTTCTTGTAATAACATTTTCTTTATCTTATCACACACACACACACACACACACACAGTGGGTCTATAAAAAATAACCTATATATATATATATTTTATGTGGGTCTATCAAAAATAACCTCATTACCAGTTATGGGTAAGGTTGCTTACTTCTATACCTCCCTAGACCTTGCATTCAATGAGACTTATTGAGGAAAGTTTTAATTTATTAAAACCCTCAATATACTGCAAGTGCATGGGTTGTGAGCATAGTATACAAGGTGTCCATCTCACGAGGTGTTGGTGAACTAATCGAATTCTAAGCTGTCTAAAACCTAAAGGAAAATTAAGAATGAAAAGAAAAACTAAACAAAAAAGTAAATAATTGGATATGGATTCATCGAAAATAAAATCGTAAAATTAACACAAAAATAAAAATTGAGCACTACTAATAGCAATCAAAAATCACATAAGGAAGATTAACCGATTGTGAGAAAGGGATTTATCTTATCGTCAAATGCTAACATGATTACTTTTGAGTTAATACAGTATCGATCCTAGACTGTCAAAAGGTGGATTACTCTTTCTCAAGTTATAATTGTTAAACCTTAAATCATAAACCCTAATTGAATTATGAAATTTGCAATCTCTCAATTAACTAAAGGTCCACACATTTAATGACATCTTAAGTCCTCTAATAGACTATCGGGTCCTCACACGAGATCTCTCTTCATATAAATTATCAATTTGATTATTTGAGTGATCTATTAGATTGTTTAACTCTCATTATCCAATCTAATCGTTTTGCTATTAGCTCACTTTCTCGATTTGTTACCGAAGCATGCAAATAAAACAAATAATCACAATACCCAATGTATTAACATCAAAAGAAATCACATTAATATGGATTCAAGAACAAATCCCTAAAGGAGTTTAGAACATCATACAACCCAAATCCATCACTATCAAATCCATCTCATACATTCAAATGAAAGAACAATAAAGATGAAATGAGAATGTCACTTGGAAGGGCTTGAGATGGACTGGGAATAGCTGTAGTAACAACAACCCTTCTTCTTCCCTCTGCCTCTCACCTCTTCTCTCCTTCCTTGGATCTTTTCAATTTAGCAAATGGAGGCTTAAAAAATTAGGGTATTTTTCTCTTTATAGTAAAAACTAGGTTTTTCCTGAGCCTCAAAGTCCAAAATAACCTTCAAAAAGTTGTGTCTTAAAAGCCGGTCTAAGTTTGCTATTATGTAAGCCATGAATGTGGTCGATAGTGCCATGATCGTGACACTTATTTTTTCTTCTATCATGATCATGGCCTATTGGTCCACGATTGTGGCATTGGGTTCTTACTCTGAGTTTCTTTCAAATTCTCTCCGTTCTTCATTATTTGATCTGAAATACTAACAAACACATTAAGGCACCTCAAACATATAAAACTAAAGCTCAACGGTGTTCTCTAACCCACAAAGCACTAAAAAAAAACAAATATCTAATCAACTAACACAATTCTAACCCTAAACATGCATGAATTAATTAATTGATCACTAAAAACATTCTAAAATGCGTACTACAACATCATGCAATCTATACTTATCAACATCCCCATACTTGAACTTTTTCTTGTCCTCAAGCAAAAACAAAACCAAAAACAACAACACACCAAACAATAAAATACACATATGTAATAATGATACAATGGCATTGAACTTCACGAAACAAATTTAACTACTAACACAATCCCTCAAGTTATTCTAAAACACAATCCCTCAAGTTGTTCTAAATTATTAACTTATGAAATATATGGCTAAGCACTTCAAATTAAATATGCATACTAAGCAAGACTTGACATCTTATTCACTCACCCTTATCACTTGTACACGTACATTGATAATTCGTTAGTCAATTGAAATTGTAAATATCCCTAAGTAACTTTTCATGAAAAATCTAACTATGCACAAGATTAATAGGGTTTATTTACAATGCACTAGTTTTGTTACTTTTAATTAACAAAAACCTAGTTTTTTGACTCGAAGGTAAACATTTGTGATGAATGTCCCCCAGTTACTTAACTAAGCCATATTTTTATTAAGTGACTTAGTTAGAATGTCATTATAGCCTTTTGACGCAAAGGTAAAAATTTATGGTGAATGTCCCCCGGTTACTCAACTATATTACATTCTCAACTGGCTATTAGTTCTATTCATAACCCGATTTTTTTCAAAAAGGGCTAGTGGAATAGTTATTTATTAACCAAAACACAAACTTTTTATTTTGTATTTTCTTACCTACCTCATTTCTTTAGCTAATCATTTTTATGAAAAGATATTAACGATGCCACTTTTCCAAATGTCCTAAAATTATAAATGTACGAGGCAATTTCCTAAAGTGAGTGAATTAACGTCCTACTTAATATGCATGTTTAACTAAAAAAACCTAGGGCATGGATTTCTCAAGCTAATAAGTCTTTACAACCTAAAAGATTATGTTTAAAGACAAAACAATTATGTTAAGTTCTAGCCATTGACACATTCGCACTAGTCACATCAATATGCACACAACTCTCCCCACACTTGGACAACACATTATCCTCAATGTAAGTAGAATAAATAAAAACACATAAGGTAGGAATAGACATAAGATAAGATAAAAATATAAGAACAACATAAGATAGAATTTAATAGAAAAAAGGTTAGAACATAAAACCGTCATAGCGACTGAGGTGATGATGGTGATGGTGATGGTGTTGGAGACCAAATGCACTTGACACCTAATATTGTTGCCCTATCTTATAATTGCTTAAAAGGGAGTAAGAGAATTAGTAATACCAAACTATTTCAAATCATTAAAAACTTATTTTTAAAATTCAAAACAAATCTAACAACATACAACAATTTAAATCTAACTACTGAACGTGCTAATTTATAGTCATTAGCTTGACCTTGTATCCTTCGAAATTTAGCCAGGATCAATTATAAGTGGCTTGCTTCCACTTTTGTTGCCCAATTTCAGCTTTTTAGCTTGTAAATAAGCTACATGTTGGAAGATAATCAAAAGGAAAATATTGATAAAATTAAGAAAACCAATTGAGTTTAGTAATGTCCTTTTTACTAACAAACTATCAATAAAATAGGAAATAACAAAACTCTTTGAATCTTCTATTGAATCCAGTAGTTTGTCCTATAAGAGGTGAGTTGTTCTTGTTCTTCCTTAGTCACCCCCTTCTCCTCTTATTCTTTCACTTCATAAATAGACTTTCATATCTTCTTCAACCTTTATGTCTTGTATCTCTTCTTCTCTAGTTTTTAGAACAGAGACTTTATTATATGCTTCAAACTCAATCTTTGTTGTCTTCTATTCTTCTTCCTCTCGCTCCTTTGAAGATTCAACTTCATTAATTCTCTTGAATGAGCTACCCTCCTTCAAATTTTTTAATACCTTATTCATGCTAAATTTCACTTGTTCATCTCCAATCCGAAGGATAAGTTTGTCTTCATGAACATTTACCAAAGCTTTTTTAATGGACAAAAATGCTAAAACAAGGATTAGCAGGTAATTTCAATCCTCTTCAAAGTCTAGCACATCAAAATTCACAAGAATGATAAACTCGTTCACTTTTACAGGTACATCCTCCACCATGCCAAATGATTTCTTTATCAACTGATCTACCAATTGAATACGCATAGATATTGGCTTCACATCTCTTAGTCTCAATTTCCTAAATATCAATAAAGGCATAAGGTTTATACTTGGGCCTAAATAGTATAAAAATTTTAAAACAACTAGACAAAGTAACAAGCAATGAAACCATAAATGGATAAAGCACTTAAACTATAAGATAAATAAGCCTCTCTAGACCATACAAGTGCACGACGAGCCCATGCAAAGGGTTTAGTTAAGATATGCTAGATTCCCTTAAGTATACAAATGGAACCTAACCACACATGCCAACCAATTATATCTTCCAAATCATCCACACTAACAATCCATCCTTCCCCTCCAAGAGGAGATTTGAGTAAATAACCAAAAATAACACTTGAGCCAAAGGTCAAGTTGGTAATATCTTTAAATTACCATCTACACAGGGTATTGTAAAGCTCCCTGAATCTATCAACTGTGAGGGCATATCGTTGGTAATTAACGAGTTAGATGTTTCTTTCATGGTGATCATTTGATTATCATCCCAGATCTGCTTAGCGAATAATATGTCTTTAAGGAACTTCATGTACTTGGGTCTGTGTTTCAACACTTCCACAAAAGACAAGTAAATTTATCATTTCTTCATCTTTGCCATGAAATTTGCAAATGGCATAGCTAATTCATTCTTCTGAAGTCTTTGTGGGAATAGTATTTTTGGTACATAAGGTGGAGGAGTATAAGGAGGGTCCTCATTCTTTTCTTCATCATTTTTCTTATTATCTTGATCTTCTACAAGGTGGGTTTTAGTTTGCACTTTCGTGGTTCTTTTAGCTCTTCCCTACTCCTGGTTTGATAGCCTTACATTGCTCTCTTGGTTGTACTTCTATGTTGCTCAAAAAATTTTCCACACTTCTCTTACAAAATTCACTGGAAGTTGGCCTATTTGAATCTCTAAGTTGTGAATAAAAGAGGCTTGATCTTCCATTACTTGCTCAAACTTCTCTTCCAGTCTCTTCGGGCTTCTTCTATGTTCATGAGCTTATCCATGATGTTGTCCAATGTAGAATCCCTTGAATTGGACTCATCTTGCTGAAATCCTAAAAGGATATGATGTCCCATGTGAATCCTTACATTATTAGATCAATAAAAATCTAGGTGGTTCTGCCACCCTGGATTATGCGTGTTCAAATAAGGATGATTACTTCCTCGACCAAATTGTGCCTCATTGAAGTTTGCAAGGGTCCTTTGCTACCTATGATATATTTCCTCCATCATCATTCTTTTTACCTCTTCTTGGCATTTAACTTTCTGGATTCCTCATAGTTGCCTTGTGATATCTAAATTGATGTGTCTTCTATTTTGCTCCCAAACTTCCTTCTCTTCTTTTTTTTTTTTAATTTCGTGTGATTGGGTATCACAATCATAAGAAAGGGAAATAATTTATTAAACAAAAGAATTCAAAAAGTCCTAAACTAACTCCCTAGCAATGACACCAATAACTTGTTGAGGCAAGTTTTAATATATTAAAACCCTTAATAAACCGCAAGTGCACCGGTCATGAGTGTAGTATGTAAGGTTTCGATCTTACAAGGAGTTAGTAAACTAATCGAAATCTAATTTGTCTAAGTTCTAAAGGAAAATTAAGAATGAAAAGAAAATCTAAACAGAAAAGTAAATAATTGGATATGGATTAATCGAAAATGAAATCGTAAAATTAACACAAAGAAATAAAAATTGAGCATTACCAATGAATGATTAAAAACGACATAAGGAAGACTAATCGATTATGAAAAGGGGATTTATCCTATCATTAAATGCTAAAATGATTACTTTTGAGTCAATACAGTATCGGTCCTAGAATTTCGAAGAGTGGATTACTCTCTGTCGAGTTATAATCATTAAACCCTAATTGAATTATGGAATTTGCAATCTCTCAATTAACAAAAGACCCACACATTCAATTAGATCTTAAGTTCTCGAATAGACTATCAGTTCCTCACACGAGATCTCTCTTCATATAAATTACTGATTTGAATATTTGCGTGATTTATTAGATTGTTTAACTCTCGTTATCCAATTTAATCATTTTGCTATCAGCCCACTCTCTCGATTTGTTATCGAAACATGCAAAGACAACAAATAATCACAATACCCAATGTATTAACATCAAAAGAACTCACATTATCATAGATTCAAGAACAAATACCTAAAGGAGTTTAAAACATCATCAAACCCAAATCCATCACTATCAAATCCATCTCATACATTCAAATGAAAGAACAATAAAGATGAAATGAGAATGTCATTTGGAAGGGCTCGAGATGGACTGGGAATAGTGGCAGCAACAATAGCCCTTCTTTTTCCCTCTTCCTATCTCCTCTCTCCTCTTCTCACTTTCCTTGGATCTTTTCAATTTAGTAAATAAAGGCTCAAAAAATTGGGGTACTTTTTTTTCTTTTTATAGTCATTTCAAATTAAGGTCAAAACTAGGTTTTTCACAAGCTTCAAAGTCCAAAATAACCCTCAAATGGTCACATCTTAGAAGCTAATCCGCATCTGCTATCATGCAAACCACGATCGTGGCACTTATTTTTGCTTTTGTCATTGTGACACTGGTTATTGCTCCGAGTTTCTTTTGAATTCTCTTTGTTCTTCATTATTTGATCTGAAACACTAAAAAGCACATCAAGGCGCCTCAAACACATAAGATTAAAGCTTAATACCCAAAACACAAATATCTAACCAACTAATACAATTCTAACCCTAAATATGCATGAATTAATTAATTGACCTGTAAAAAAAACTAAAATGCTTACTAAAACATCATGCAATCTACACTTATCAAGACTTTTAATGGGTTGTTGTTCTTGTTGTCATTGTTATTATTATTATTATTGTTATCTTATAGAAACTGAAACTTATACTTAACTTTACTATCAGAGACTGTATATCAGAGAACAACTCTAAAGTTATTGCCTCTAAATGTCTCATATAGTGGTTGTTTCTACTATTTAAATCTTCTCTATTTTACCAAATATTTACTCATAACCTAAGTTAAGTTCACCACTCCTTGACAAGAAATATAATGATAAATAAGGTATCATTCCCATGAAAAAGCTATAACAACTTAGAATACTCTTATACTACTAACTATTCAAGGATCAAAAAGTAATAATTAATTAACTAATAATTAAAAAGTAAAGTAGAACAATTCCTTAAAAAAGTATCAGAAAGATGATCATAAACCAAGTAATTTAGTAAAGAATTAGGACATAAATTATTCTTAGATAAATAATCCCCCTAATATCATCTTTCTAGTCATGATTTAATAAATTTGGAATGTATTTATTATCTAGATAGACATAGTTTCCTATATTATGAAATTTGTCTCACTTGAGAACCACCTATTATCAAAATTCCATTAAAACCCTATAAAGTTTTTAGATTCATTAATTTTCTATGAAAACTTTGACTCTATGTCTATCTATTAAAACCCCTATAAGGAGTTGCATGAGGTATTTAGAGGCAGGCTTAAATAAATACTTTGACTCTAGCACCAAAATATTTATTTAAGCCTGCCTTTAATACCTCATGCAACTCCTTATATGTAAGTTGTTGTCCACTCATAAGCAGGTTCTCTTGATTCATCCATATGTGAATTAATATTAGATCTAATCACTAGCATAATTAAATTTGTATAAGTAATATTTTAAGATATTTCATAGAAATAAATATCCCTTCACAAATAATACTAAATCAATCCTTAACAAAGACATAACTAGGTTTTCCCTTATCTAAATGTATAAAACACTTAGTTATATATCATGTTCTCTTTAAAAAAAATAAACGAAATAAAATAGAAATCATCAAGATAGAAATAATTGTAAATGAAATCTTCATACTCGAATTAACTTTGATCCGTTAAGATGATCTTTAATCCTTTTCTCTATTAAAATGCCTTTGAAATTGATCTCTTGAGGGTTCATAAACCTTCCAATGTCTCATCCTAAATTTTTATTAAAAAGAATGATCTAAGAATGACCAAAGACACTTTAAAATTAAGGTTTTCGTGCTTTCAATAAATTAATGTTCATTTAAGACACAATCATATCCTAAGTGTAGATTGAGAGCTATACATAACCTTTCTCAGGCCATGTTGCTCTTTAAAATTTCTGCTCCACCATATGGTCCTCCTCTTATCGTGTTCTAAGTTGTATCTTCATTTGTATATAGTCCATGAGGGACACAAGCTAGCACATATTCATGTGCCAAGTCATATTTAGTTTAAAAAACTATATTTTCTTTTTAGCTTTCACTTAAAATCATTTCTAATTCTTGATAAAGCTCATCTCAAGGCAACATCTTCATAGCTACCTTAAAACATAACATAAAATAAGTAAACCAAATTAAATGAAGCATAAACGTAGATAAAAACTAATAAAATAAGTATTTTTTACATACATCAAATATCCAGAAACTTATAATTTTTGTTCTTCTCAAGTAAACAAATATCAAATACTCTTAACTTGAATATATTTGTTATAAGGAAGTTCAACAAATCAAATAATACGATCAAGATTTCTCATCATTTTCCTAACTACATTATGCATCAACAATTTAAATATCAAAATACTATTCATATTGGACCTAGCGCCCAACTGGTTTGGCCAATAGTCGGCCAAGAAATCTTGAATGGTGATGTGAGCGGGGGTTTTCGAGGAATACAAATATTCGTACATGAAGCCATGATCTAATAGATAGATAAATCTTGTTTATTATATACTTGTTTATTATATATAAATCTTATATAAATCTTATATAGGTCTAAATACCAATAGAAATGGATCTTATGTTCTGGAATCCAAGAAAAAAATTGAAGATGTCAAAATGCTATTTAGTTCAACTTAAGCCGATAACCCTCTAAAAATCAGTTTTATTAAAAAAACCTTCAATCTTATATATAAAATAAAAAAATAAGTGATAAGTTTTTACTCTGAAATATTTATAACCAATATCAATAAAGGCTTGTTTGAAGGGTCATTCTACCTTTTAGCATGAAAGTAAATCTTGTTTTGAATATTCCTAGTTAGTTAGTTAGGTCACTATTTTAAATGGGTACTAGCACCACGCTTAACTTTTACTCTTTTTACTTAGGATAGAGTCAGCAAAGTGACTTTATTTATACTCATTTTATTAATATTTTCACAAAAATAAAATGAAATACTAAGTTACTTGATCAGCTTAACTCTAACCTAATTTGTGTTAAAATTATATACAAGGTTTCATTCTTCAAATCAAACATTAATTTCAAGACTATTAAGTTTGATTAAGATCAAACTACACATCAATTGTTATATCCATTGATTTAATCTAGTCAACTTATAATATAATTAAACTTCTAATGGTTCCTCTTAATCTTTTTTTTTCATTGTTCATTTTCCTATAATCTTTACCTATTAAGCTAATTTTAACTAGATCAATTTACTTAAGAAATAAGCTCAAAATAGAATCAAAATAATCCCTTATCATACTTGAATTGTACGTTATCCTCAACGTACCAATGACAAGCATATTGTACACTAAATTAAAGAAGAAAAAACTTCTATAAGCCTATTGTTGCATGTTGTGCAATATAAATATGAAAGACATCTAGAATTTATTTGTACCTTACACAAATACTAATATAAACACAAACCACAAAAACAAAATGTAGTATGAAAAAGAAAAAAAAAACAAACTAAATTAGTGCTCAACAAAAGTAGAATAACATAAAAATAGAATGTTATTTAAAAAATATAAAGGATAATGGAAAGCTGGGGGCGTAGGTTTTATATTAGAGAATGGCTCAGAAAGAAATTTAACTTAACCTATATGCGGGATGATGGAAGTATCTAACCCCATGTTTGCACACTTGAATGATAGAGGAATCAAACAAATATCTTATCCATCCAAGAAGATCTTTTGTTTCTATGTGGTCCAAAATGATGGAGAATGAAATCGTGTAGAATGATCTGCTACTATGAACTGATGTTGAAAATGAAATATTATGGAATCCTTTCTTAGCGTCCTCTACTCCACAACTACTAGGGAGGGATTTGGACAGGCATTTCATGTCCCTTTCCCCTTAATTAGGATCACCATTTTATCCATTATTAGTGCTTGTATTAATTATGAAAGTACTCATGCATAATTTTCAGAGATCCAGAAGATTGGATAGATGATGTGCCATGTCGTTCCTTGTATGGTTTACATTTAAAGCTGCATTTCCCCAAAGCTTGACGTTAATTTACAAGAAAACAAACAAATAGATGTCAACTTCATGAGCTGTTCATTATTAGGGTTTCATTGTTTATTTGTGTGAAAAAGAGCCTTCACACAAATAAACAATGGGTTAGAAAATAAGTTACGACCATACAAAGTTAGCAATGAGCGTTTACACATGATTA
This sequence comes from Erythroxylum baracoense, assembly GCA_025629805.1. Taxonomy (NCBI): domain Eukaryota; kingdom Viridiplantae; phylum Streptophyta; class Magnoliopsida; order Malpighiales; family Erythroxylaceae; genus Erythroxylum; species Erythroxylum baracoense. The sequence goes on from JAOTAY010000001.1 coordinate 8,556,136, forward strand.
TTGGTCCGCGTAAGATCCCAAAGCCAACATCCAAGTTGACATTAGTTTCCTAAGCCATGGAGATTCAGATTAGAATAGATTGGTGCCAAAACAGAGAAATGCCATCCATTTATATATCAATCAGGCTATCACCATAACCTAATATTAATATTGATTGCCGTACGAGTAACGGAAAGAGGAAACGGACAAACCAAAGTTTGGCACTTGTGTTTTTTGGGCTGATGTTGGTCATCTATTGCTCGATCGAAAGCAACTTGTTATATTAAATTTAAAAATTAAAAAGATTCCGGTTTACTTAGAAACCATAACAAAATACCTTATTTAAATACTGTTACTGTAGGATGCCCTCCAAACAATATATTATTTTATAATATTTACTGGTTAATTAATTTTACATTGTTTTTTCTTGAAGTTAAAAATTAAATTGAATTGGATAAAAGCTCCCATATGAGTATGCTAACATAATAGCCACTTACTCACATCCATCTTAGTACATATATATGGTGTCCCTTAACCTGATCAAGGAGTCTTCTCCTACATAGCCTAGCCTGTGCCCCGCAATATGCCTACATTATTATCGAATACTAAATTTCATATTTTAATTAATCAACCAATTGTTTTAGTCTATGTGGCTGACCATTACAAATTAATATATTTAAATTAATTAAAATTTACTATAAAATTTAAAAATAATTTATTCTATCATTTGGGTGCTATCTTAAGTATAAAAATAGTCATATAACTACACGAGCTAACCCTATCTAACAATCACTATCAAATTAAAAATATACTTCTATTAATTGCAGTTTCTAATCTATCACTGAAATTGAGAAATAACTGCTCATTCTTCTATGTATAATCTTGTCAATTATAGATATTAATCCAAAAGACAGAATGCATGTGAACCGATATGATTCTATATAATCAATATTAATACTTAAAATATCTATAAATTTAAGTCAATATTGGACTCAAAATTTTGGAGAGCTGTTTTGTATGAAAATCATGGGATGAAGATGTTAGTTTATGCTCTATAGCTAATTAGATGGTTGTAGTTTAGGTAAAAAAAATTTAAATACATTTTTTGTCTTATACATATTCAGATGTATATGGTAAAGTCTACGAGATAAATATACATTGTAAATGGAATTATGATAAGATTGTAATTATGAGATTTATACTGCATTTATGTATTATTCCTAAATTGTTTCTATTCATTTCTCTATTAAGAAAGGATATTAATAGAGCATAAAATGACTAGAACACGTTATGTTTCTTCCTTATGAATGAAGTAGTAAATCTCATAAATTAAATTACGTAGGTATATAAACAAATGAGCAGGTGCTTACTAGAAAACAAGTTCACTGAAATGACCCCATATAAGAAATCTATTTGGGACATTACTTATATGCCTATAGAAATTCTTATTATGATGATTATATAAGTGATTATTTGACTTTAAATTGCCAAAGTATCTCATATAGAGATTGATATGTTTTGATACTACTTATAACCTATTTTAGTCAAGGATAGCTTAGTTGGTAGTCATAGCTATGACATAAAATATATAGAGGTAGTAGAGTAATCAGTATAGGATTTATCACTCTAAAGTAATTAGGGAGAGTGTTTCATTATTCTTGATTAGTACTGATTTAGAAAATCCTTAGACAAGGTATAATGATACTTTAAAATTAGTTTTCAAATGTTATTAAATAAATCAATACTAATGATGGAGAACGGATATGATTGAATCATATATAGAAAATATTATTTCCGTACTATCTGTAAGATTTGAGCATTGTATGATAAAAGGATCGAGTTATATAGAAAAATCATGCATGAAAAGGTTAGACAAAAATATTTTGATATTCCTAAATATTTGGATATTCATAGTACATTGCTAGATGTCAATCTTGATCTATAGATATAAAATGTTTAATCATAAAATTAAAGATAGATTAAAGAAGTTTAATTTAATTTATATTCATTGCCAACATATTTGAAAACCTAATAGGTCAAACACAAAGAACGAATTGAATAGAGGGAAAGATATTTGTGTACTTGATTTTATCCTTAAAACTTTATGATTAAATATGAGATTTTTAAAAATAAGGATTAATATGAGATATTTGAACTTATTTGGGCATAATTGGTATTAATTATAATACTAATTAAAGTTAAATTAAAATATAAATTAATTAAATTAAATTATTAAAATGCCTAAGCCAAATATGCTTAGGCTTTGAGGGAGCATACACTACTTATATAACTCTCTCTATAACAGTTGTAGAGTTCTTTCAAATTGTTCTATGGATAATGTTAAAAGTAAGATATTTGTGTGATTATGGAAGTTGAGATGATCCAATTTTCGAAACAATTCGAGAGAATAAAATAAAATAATTAAGCTTCGTAATAAGGTATAAGTTAAGATTTATGCTTTATTATGTTTTATGTATTAATCATCTTATAGAATTTAAGTGATTTTGGCTTTGAAAAATCAAATATCTCAGATCTTGCCCTAATTTCCTAACAATTCTATCAAAGTCAACTTTTAATTCTTATCGATCTTAAATTTTGGAAGTGAAATAAAATCATAATTTAAGGTTGAATTATATTCAACTTATTCCAAAAATGTTTTAGATTAATAACTTGCAAACCCTAAAATATTTTAATTTGAAGAGTTCAAATTAAATAATCTAAATTGAATTTATAATAAAAATATTGATTTTAGATACCCTTTAAACCCCAAACGTCACAATATTTGAAAAGTTCAAATTTGTACATAATTATCTGGGCTGGTTGTTTGAGGTTTAATGAATCTGGTATGTCTAATGAGGTTTTTGTTATGGTGTTGGTTTTGAGTTATTCGGGTTATTACTTAAGGGTTGTATTACCATCAGTGTAATTAGTGGAGTGCTTCTGGGATAGATGATGGAAAATAATGGTGGCTTGAAATAGTGAAGCTACTAGCGTTGATGATGAGTTAGAGATTGAGGCGCGATGAAACTGGAAGATATGCATTGATGTTTGATAGGTATATATTATAGTATGTTTTCTAGTGGTTTAAGTATGTTTTTAAGTGCTTTCTTAGATGATAATCATATGTTTAGGACTTAAAATTGTGTTTTTGTCAGTGCCTTTATGTGCTTTAATTGTTTGATTGTTTTAGAGAAAGGATTTGATCTTAATATAAATTTTCGAGGGTTGTTTTATGTGTTTATGAGTGAGTGGAAATAGGAAAATTTGAAGAAAAATGTAGAAGGCCTTAAAGAACAAGAGCATGCACGATAGTGCATGTTAGTTTCATGGGATAAGCCTCTTGCATGATCATGCATTATGGATGCACAATCGTGCATCCTGTCATACACGATCATGCACAACATTTCCAGCTTGGGAGTTTTTTTGTACTTTTGATGATTCGGGGCTATTTTTTGAACCAAAATAAGTGGGGTAACCCTAGAAGGATTAAGAAGTATTTAAGGTAAAGAAAAACACCTAAAAGGAGGATGTACATCAGAACCAAGGGGATTAAAATGGAGACATCAAGATCGACTCCAATTTTCCAGAATTTCCAAATCAAGACTTAAAACTATTTTCTTTCTTTTCTCTTCTTATTTTTCATTGCCTTGGATGTTAATTTTGATTAGTGGGATGTTGAACATGATTATGAATCTCTGAATCCATATTAAGGATTATTCTTGAATTGTTTTGTCAAACTTTATTCTTGTTGAATTCAATATATAATAATGCTTTGTGGTATTTGTTATACTTATACTTGATAAGATATCGAGAGATAGAACGAAAGTTATATGTATAAGTTATGCAACAAGATTTTATATCTTAATATACCTACAAATATTATATTAATAAACAATTGAAGAGAGAACTTAACAATGAGTTAATTATTGTTATGATTGCTTCAAATCTAATTAAGTAGTTAAGAGTATTTTTGTGAATCGAGAGGTTGTAATTCTATTTTTTATTTCAATTGGGATTATTTGATTATATCTCGAGAAAGGCTAATTAAATCCTTAAGATATCTAGGATCAAGCATAATTGAATTAACAAGATAAATGGAAGACAAAAAAAAGGATAGAATAACCTCTAAGTTTTAATTACTGATTAACTTTTTTTTTATTGCTAGCTTCACTTATTCAATTGTTTAGTTTTATTAGTTTATTTCAATATGGAGGTGTTTGGAGGCTAAGGGCATTCCTGTTAACTATATTAAAGTAATTAGGGATATGTATGACGGAGCGTTGACTAGCGTAAGGACGATAGGAGGGGACACGGAAGCATTTTCTATCAGTGCTGGTCTCCACCAAGGTTCTGCACTGAGTCCTTTGTTGTTCACTTTAGTGTTAGATGAAATTACCAAGCATATCCAAGGAGAGGTACCTTGGTGTATATTATTTGCGAATGATATTGTCCTAATGGAGGAGACTAAGGACAGGGTCAATACCAAGCTGGACCATTGGTGAGACGCATTAGAGTCCCAAAGTTTTAAAATGAGCAGGTCTAAGACGGAGTATGTAGCATGCAACTTCTCTAGGGACCAGTTGGAGGATGAGAGGGCGGTCGTAATTGCGGCCAACGTCATACCGCAGCAGATGAGTTTTAAGTATCTCAGGTTTGTCTTCCAGATTGATGGTAATATAGATGCCGATATAGTCTATCGTATTAGATCAGGGTGGGCCAAATGGAGGAGTGCATCAGGGGTTCTATGTGACAAAAAAATTCCTTTAAAACTCAAGGGAAAGTATTATCGAATGTTGATTCGTCCCACCATGTTATATGGGTAGAGTGTTGGCTTGCCAAGCGTAAGCATATAAGACAGTTGTTGGTAGCAGAAATGCGTATGCTTCGGTGGATGTGTAACATTACCAGGAGAGATAAGGTCTGGAACCAGGTGGTGAGAGATCGACTATAGATAGCTAGCTTTGCCGACAAGTTGAGAGAGACTAGACTTAGGTGGTATGGGTATGTGCATAGGAGGCCGACTGACGCTCCGGTACGGAGATGCGAGGGAATAACTCTTAATGATTGTAAAAGGAGAAGAGGGAGGCCTTACAAGAGCTGGAGGGAAGTAATCAAAGAGGATATGTGAAAGTTGGCACTAAATGAGGTAGTAGCTAGTTATAGAAAAGTTTGGAGTGATCGAATACAGGTAAAGGATTAACCGTGTAATGGATTAACCGTACTAGATATTCAAAAGCAGTCCAGTAGTTCCTAGGAACTGCTGGGGCACGTTGTTTAGTTTACAAGACAGGGCAGAGGGACATTAAGGGGTCACCCTGTTTAGGGGTTCTGAGGACGGCCACCTTACCTACGGCGAAACAAGGAGGGATTGGAATTGGTAGCCTTTTTGACTCGCGCAGCCTGCCCCCTTCAGGTATTTTTCATTTATTTTCTGTTGTTTTTTTCTATCACCTGCATCATTCGTATATTGTCTCATTTACATGTGGGTCCACCAGAAACAGTCTCTCTACTGTGTAGGGGTAAGGCTGCGTACTACAGGACCTCCCCAGATCCCGCTTCATTGCGGGATTTCGGACTGGGTTATGATGATGATGATTTAGTTTTTAAATAAATTATCAGTTAAGTTACGTAATTTAACCCTGATAAAGATAATGAAGTGGCCTAATAAATGATCTAAATCAATGGGTCAAAGTCTAGATAGAAAATGGATCCCGATTAATATGGACTGAACTCATATTAACCTTGTGATGGGGAAGCTCGATATAGAAGCTATATATAAAGGTTAAGGTCTCCTGCAGTTGCTCATATTAATTGTAAGCAAAACTCTGACCCGTTAAGAGAGCTTACATTTTGAGAAAATTGTAGAAAGACCTAGACAGCATCCCAGTGATGGATTCTCGCCAAGACGACGGTGGATTTGGGCTCATTTCGGCTTCGAAAAACTCGTTTGAAATTACAGAATCGAAATCAGGTACATTCTGCATTTCTTTGTTTTTACCCTTTCACGTTTGATCTGGGATAAGTAACTAAGGTACCGTTACATATTACACGTGGTATCAGAGTGGTGACATAATCGGGTGGTTAAAAACGAGAATTTTTTTATTTTTCTCTCCATAAGGTTTTCGGAGAGTTAACTTTTGTTTCTTGGTTTTTTCTTGCTTTTTATTGCATGAAAGTAGTATACATATATTTAGCCTTGAGAAACGGGTTGAAAACAAGCCTGGGAGCATAAACACTGAATAGTAGCCACAGGCGTGCGATGTGTATGACACGTGTGTTACACGCGCTATACACATGGCGCGATAACCACAGGATGCGTGTCTGGAGCGTGCATTGCACAGGTCCACGTCAGTGGGCACGTTTGCTCTTGACGGGCGCATGGACGACACTCGCCAGATGTGTCTCTAACACGTCAATGCTGGTGAGTGTCCGTCACATGGCTGATGTGGCGGGGCTGATGTCATGCTGACATTAGCCATACCGACGTCTACAGTAAATTTAAAAAAACACAAAATTTCATATTTCTCGTAAAGGTGCCCCGGAGTGTTTTGGATTAGTTTTAGGGGGTCCGGGAAATTTATAAAGTGAATTTTCCCATTTTCTAGATTTATTACATTAGTGACAAATTAAAGTTTAACTCCAAAAAAAGGAATTAAGTTTTCTGAGTCCGAATTAGTGTGAATTTTCATGCTTCGGATATCACATGAAGGAGATACTTCAAGTTTTCGTGTCTTGGGTCTCATATTCAAGGTTCGGGATAGTATGATAGTTAATCGAAAAAAGAATTAAGACATTCTGAAGTTATTTTTGAGTGAATTTTCATGCAACGAACTTGCCATAAAGGAGATACATGAGGTTCTTGTGTCTTGCGTGGTCGGTTCAGTGTCCAGTAATGCATGATAGTCACTCTACTGAGATTTTTCTTTTATGAAAATCTCAAATAAAGTTTTTAGAGAATGTCTTCAGCACGAGTGTGTACAATGAGACTGTGCATTTTCAGCACGAGTGTGTGACAATGAGACCGTGCATTCAGATTTTTACATTTATTGATGTTACATTGTCACATACTATATACCCATAAAGACTGTGAGGATGACATAAAGATGTATCCTTTGTGTTTGTGGACTTTTTGAGTGTTGATGAGGATGTAGTCACCACAGTGACCTTTCGAGTCAGTATTTTGAATTGTTCTGC
>JAOTAY010000001.1:8563408-8581730 GCA_025629805.1 Erythroxylum baracoense
GGAGGCCAAGGGCATTCCTGTCAACTATATTAACGTAATTAGGGATATGTATGACGGAGCGTTGACTAGCGTAAGGACGATAGGAGGGGACACGGAAGCATTTTCTATCAAGGCTGGTCTCCACCAAGGTTCTGCGCTGAGTCCTTTGTTGTTCACTTTAGTGTTAGATGAAATTACCAAGCATATCCAAGATGAGGTACCTTGGTGTATGTTATTTGCAGATGATATTGTCCTAATAGAGGAGACTAAGGACGGGGTCAATGCCAAGCTGGACCGTTAGAGAGACGCATTAGAGTCCAAAGGTTTTAAAATGAGTAGGTCTAAGACGGAGTATGTAGCATGCAACTTTTCTAGGGGCCAGTTGGAGAATGAGGGGGCTGTAGCAATTGGGACCGACGTCATACCATAACATACGAGTTTTAAGTATTCTATCATCCAGAGTGATGGTAACATAGATGCGGATATAGTCCATCGTATTAGATCAGGTTGGGCAAATGGAGGAGTGTATCAGGGGTTCTATATGACAAAAAGATTCCTTTAAAACTCAAAGGGAAGTTTTATAAAATGGTGATTCTTCCCACCATATTATATGGGGCAGAGTGTTGGCCTGCCAAGCGTAGGCATATAAGATAGTTTTTGGTAGCAGAAATGCGTATGCTTCGGTGGATGTGTAACATTACCAGGAGAGATAAGGTTCGGAACCAGGTGGTGAGAGATCGACTACATGTAGCCAGCTTTGTCGACAAGTTGAGAGAGACTAGCCTTACGTGGTATGGGCATGTGCGTAAGAGGCCGGCCGACACTCCGGTACAAAGTTGCGAGGGAATAACTCTTAATGAATGTAAAAGGAGAAGAGGCAGGCCTTACAAGAACTGACGGGAAGTAATCAAAGAAGACATGTCAAAGTTGGCACTAAATGAGGTAGTGGCTAGTTATAGAAAAGTTTGGAGGGACCGAATAAGGTTAAAGGATTAATCGTGTAACGGATTAACCGTACCAGATATTCAAAAGTAGTACAATAGTTCTTAGGAGCTGCAGGGGCATGTTGTTTAATTTACAAGACAGGTGCAGAGGGACACTAAGGGGTCACCCCGTTAGGGGTTCTGAAGATGGCCACCTTACCTACTGCGAGACAAGGAGGGATTGGATTTGGTAGCCTTTTCGACTCGCGCAGCCTGACCCCCTTCAGGTATTCCCCATTCCCCATCCCTTGTTTTTTCATTTATTTTTTGTTGATTTTTCTGTAACCTGCATCATTCGTATATTGTCTCATTTACATATGGGTCCACCAGAAACAACCTCTCTACTGTGTAGGGGTAAGGCTGCGTACTACAGGACCTCTCTAGACTCTGCTTCATTGTGGGATTTCGAACTGGGTGATGATGATGATGATGATGATGATGAATTTTAGTTAATTTATTTAATTCAATTAATTCAATCTTTTATTACCTTAGACAAAGTGCCTTCAAGTTGTTAGGTGACTAATCTAATCCTCGTGGGAAAGATATCTTTTATACTACAAGTTATGACCTGTATAGGTGGGAACGATATCTTTTATACTACAAATTATGACCTGTATACTTATAGTACAAAGTCTTTTTATATAAAACTATCAAAGAGTTTTCGATGCCTTTGCTAGGGATTAACTTTAGCATCTTATTCAATTTGAATTCTTTTTATTTAAGGATTGTAATATTTTTCTTTTGTGATTGCAAGGTTTATGAACACAAGAATCACAAGGAATAAATGAGAAACTTTCAGGCCTTTTCTTCTAACCCCAATGAGGCAATACGATATAAATGTGAGTTGCTTTAACACATATAATCGTAAGTGGTATAACCACCCAAATTATTCATGAATTAACAATGCAGAAGACAATATGAAAGCACAAGGTCCATTAAGTTTCCAATAGGATAGACTTGGATTCTTGGAGTCAAAGTTGGAAAATTTACTGGACAAGTAATCTCCATGTTTGATAGCCAAGATGATAGTTAGAAGATGATGGAAGCCAAATTTGATCAAACAATAAAGAATCACTTCCCTTCACTTTATAACATGGAGGTTCAAGTTGGGTAACCTTCTAATGTATTGTTAATAAGGAAGGTAAGGAGTATTCCAAGTAACACGAAAGCACAACTAACATCCATCTTATGCTGTGAAATTTGTGGGGGTAATTATTATAATTATGAATGTTAAGCACTAGATTATATGTGGGGGCATCAATATTGCATGCAAATTTGGCCTCAGAATACACTATATGAGTATACTGATACTAAGTTGTTGAGTAAGTTTTAATCTTATAAAATCCTCAATATTCTACAAGCGTACAAGTTGTAGAGTAGTATATGAGATGTCGATCCCATGATAAGAAATCGAGAGATTGAATCAAAGTTATATGTGCTAAGTTGCACAACAAGTGTTGGTACCTTAATAGATCTATAAATATCATATTAATAAACAATTGAAGAGAGATCTTAATTATTAGTTATTTATCCTTAAGATTGCTTTAAATCCAATTTGAGTAGTTATGAGTCGTTTTGTGAATCGAGAGATTGCAATTCAATTGTTATTTAATTGAGATTACTTATTTAGATATTGAGAGAGGGTAACCAAAACCTTAGGATATCTAGGATCAAGCATAATTGAATTAACGAGATAACAGGAAGACAAAAGAAGGATGAATAACCCCTAAGTTTCCATTATTGATTAACTTCGTTCTTATTATTAGCTTCACTTATTTAATTGTTTAGTTTTATTATTTTAATTCATTTTCAATTAATTTATTTTAATTCAATCTTTTATTATATACAAAGTTTTTATGTGACTAATCCAATCATTGTGGGAAAGATATTTTGTATACTACAATATATGATCTGCATACTTATATTATTGCATACTTTAAAACAAGGCAAACAAGTTTTTGGCATCTTTGCTAGGGATTTAGTTTAACATCTTATTGAATTATTTTGATTTAAGTATTGTAATAATTTTCTTGTGTTATTGCAGGTGCATGAACAAAAGAATTACAACAAGTTTTTAAGCAACTTTCAGGCCTTTTCTTCCAATCTATTGAGGCAATATGAAATGGATAGGAGTTACTTTAACTCATATAATCTTAGGTGGAAAAACCACCTAAATTATTCTTGGATTAACAATGCAAGAAATAACATGGGAGGATAAGGTCCACTAAGTTTTAAGGAGGATAGTCTTGGATCCTTGAATTCCAAGTTAGACCAGTTAATGGATGTGTTAAGCTTTAAGTTTAACAGCCAAAATGAAAGTTAAAAGAGGATGGAGGCCAAATTTGATCAAATAATGAAGAACCACTCTTCTTCTCTTTATAACTTAAAGGTTCAAGTTGGGCAACTTTCTAATGCATTGTTAGCAAGAAATGTGAGGAGTCTTCCAAGTAATATAAAAGCACATCTGATATCTAAGTTGTGTTATGACATTTGTGTGGGTAACTATTACAATCATAAATATTGGGCTGTAGATTATATGTGGGAACATCCATATTGCATGCAAAATTGGACTCCACTTACACCATATGAGTATGCTGATAGTTTATAGTTGAGCAACTTATACGTTAATACATGAAATGTTTACACTTTAGTTGAATTTTTTACAGAAGACGGTGTTAAAGAGGAGATAAAGGACAACGTCATGAATGAAGTTATAATTAAAGAAGCGAATGAAGTCTCTATTCAAGAAGAGGAAGTAGAAGAGTGGACAAAGGAGATTAAGGAAGAAAAAGAGTAGATTGTCTTCTCACAAGACAAACTGTTTAAGTAAACTACAGATTCAGGAGCTTTATTTTTCCCTATTGTACTAATAGTTAGTTATCAAAAAGGGCATTAATATAATCATTTAGATTTCTTAATTTGATAAATTATGTCATTATTATCATACAACATGTGACTTATTCACAAACTACTAAACTGCTATATGGAGAAAAGGGTGAAAGCAAGCTACTAATTATAGACCCAGGTTGATGGTAAAGAGGAAGGGTACGTTAAGTTAATGATGTTAAACAAGTGCTATGTAGGCAACCCAAAAATTAGGAAAGGTTTCATTTTTATTTTCGTTTTATTTTATTAATGCTTTGTTATTTATTATGCTTTATATTTATTTTGTAGAGAGTTGAATTGAGATTCATGATATAAAGTGTGCCCATGTTCCTTCTCTAATGCCATCACCACTATAATACCGATAAGTCTTCTTGCCCTTATTATTATTTTTTCTATTTTTTTCATTTTCTATATTTTTTATGTGTGCTATTTATAATTATGCTTTTCTGTGGTTTCTACATTGAGGACAATGTTTTGTTCAAGTGTGGGAATATATATGCAATTACATATCATTTGTGTGTGAATTTTGCATTTTCATTGTGTTAGCTTATTTACACTGGTTAGTTTTGAGTAGTTTGGCATTGTGTGAGCATTTGGTTGCATGATGCATGCATTGTGTGAATGTGTCGATGACATGAATTGAATGCAATTGAATTACCGTCAAACATGGTCATTTAAATTGTAAAGGCATATTAGCTTGTGAAGTTTTTTTAAAAGTGTTCTTAGGATAAATATGCATGTTAATTAGGATATAACAGCTATTCTTTCACTTTATGACATTTGTTTGGATACACTTATAATTACATTCATTTAAATTGGTGGGCATTATTAATAACCTTTCATCGGAATGATGACTAAGAAAAAATGAGGTAGGCTAAGAAATTGTTAAAAAAGTGTGTTAAATAAAAAATTCCTATTCCACTAGCCCTTTGTAAGAAAATTGGGTTAAGAATAGAGCTAGTAGCTAGCTGAGAGATATGATATAGCTGAATAACCGAGGGCATTCTTGAAAAAATGTGTATTCGTATCAAAAGGCTAAAATGACACTCCAACTAAGCTAAATAAAAATTATAACCTAGTTGAATAATCAAGGGACATTCATGACAAGTGTTTTCTTTCACGTCAAAAGATTAGGTGATTGTTAAAGAAAATCTTGAAAGATGGAGCTTGCAATAACAAAAGGCCAAAAGTGTATTTTAGACCTTAACGTTTACACCAAAATCTAAGTTGACCCGTAATGTTTCGAGGCGTTCAATTTAAATCCCAACATTTACAAATGTTCAAAACATATCCTATGATTAGGATTGAAAATCTGACGGAGGTTACCGTTTGTCAGTTAAATGACGTGGTTTTTTTAAATTATACATATTAGTGAGACCTACTTTTTGCTAATATGATATTCTTATTTTTAAATAAAAGTGGGTCCTACATTTGGAAACAGTCTCTTTATTAATTAGAGGTAAAGTTGCGTATTACTGGACCTTCTCAGACCTCATCTGTTAGTAGGATTTTTACTTGACGTTGTTGTTGAAAAGTGGGTGCTATAACTATATATAAAACTCACCGTTTTTTAACCTTTCCAGTCCAATGTTGAGTATTTCTCATTCTCCAATTTTGACTAATTTTAGAGTGTTGTTCCTTACCAATAACCTCGAGGTACCATCTTCAGCTGCTAAGTTCTTCTGCTTAACTTCCTCTAGAAAGCAAAAACTAAGAAAAGTGAACAACACCAATTGAGTTTTTGATAATTGGTGAAATGTAGGAGCATGGTTATTTCGATCGCTTCCTTTCTTCTCATTCTTTCCTAGTAAAGATTTATACCACTCTTACTTGCTGCATATTTTCATAAAATTGCTTAGTTTTCTTGAAAAATGTCACTTTTCTAACTACACTATTTTTCTCTTGCTGAAAGGTTAAAGATGTCATCTTTTTTTGTGAAGAATATCATATTTTGCTAGAAAATGAAATTCTTTGCTTTAGAAAATGATTTCTTATTTTTTTGTCATTATTGTTGTTATTTGGTAAAATTCTAACATTCTATGACAATTATGTTAGACAATTTTGCCCCTAAGGGTAATTTTGTCATTTTCCCATTAAGTGGACAACATTTAATGCATTATTTGGTTTTAAATAAATTATTGGTTAAGTTACGTAATTTGATCTAGATAAAGATAATAAAGTGACCCAATAAATGATCTAAATCAATGGGTAGAAGTTTGGGTGAAAAATGGATCCATGTTAGTGTGAACCTGGTCCATATCGGCCTTGTGATGGGGAAGTTCGATATGGAGGCTATATATATAAATAGGTTATGGTCTCCTACATTTGCTCATGTCAATCGCGAGCATAAGGAATCTCTGACCCGTTAAGAGAGCTCACGTATTAAGAAAACTGTAGAAAAGTATAAATCACGTGCCGGTGAATACTTTCCGTAAAGGTCTCGGGAGATTGGAGCTCGTTTGATGCCCAGAATCAGCTTCGAAATTAGAGATGGAACTGAAATCATGTATTCCACATTCTTTCATTTTTAATTCTTTCATGTCCAATCCTGAATACGTAATAAGGTCTATTCTACTTATTACAAATTGTATGTCAAAGGGTGGTCATTTTAGGTACTTTTAGTGGCTTACTTGTTTTCAACTATGAAAATGGAGGAAACCCACATCCCACTTTTTCTTTTAACGTCTTTTGCTCCTTGACGAGGTAATCCTAGACATGCTTAATTCATAAGGAAATTTCCATATTATCTCCTCAAGATTATTATAGAAGTTCTTGTAAAACTGCACAACAAACTCATGTATGAACGTCCGATTGTAAGTGCACGCTTGAGAGAGATAGAGGGAGAAAAAGAGGTACATAAGTAGATTCATCCTACTTTACAATGAATGAATTTTTTTATAGATCAATCTTGCATGGCAACTAGCATACTAATACTTTACACAATTGATATGAGGAAAATTTAACAACTAATCTTAAGGTACTCGCTAACATCTCCAGATGCTTTTAGGATAACCACTATAAAAAATGATGGGCAATTTCGAACTCCTTCATCTATGGTGCAATTTTGAACACTTTCATCTGAAAAAACCTTAGTAAGACCAAAGCATAAAAAGAAACAGTACAAATCTAGGTAAGAGATAGGGTTTAAACCTAGAGGTACCATTGGTTCTTTAATTTTCATGGCAAAACTTTTTTGGGTCTTCCTTGCTTTGTATGTTTTCTTGTTGATATATATTGATTTGTTATAGAGTAATGTTATTCTCAAGTGTTTCTTTAGGGTTTATATATAAAGATTTCTAATCAAATAACTGAGCTTTAATCTGGTTTATCTTCTATATCCTATAGTTTTCATTTTAATGCTCTTGTTTGATGTGAAATGTGATTGGTTATCTTGGTTTCTTCATTTAAAATTTTTGGAGATTTATTAGTCTCGCTAAGAACACTCTGCTTGATCTTTAGTAAATGTGGTCCTTTGGTCTTATCCAATCCTTAACTGGTTCAGTTTTTGTCCTTCATCTCTCTTTGCTTTGTCCCTTCTAAGCTTTCTATTGTAAGCCTATCTTTCCTCTGGTATCAAAGCTACCTTTTGCTAGGGTTAAACTTTGCTTTTTTATAACTTCCTTATTCCCTTGAGGCAGTGAAGAGAAGTGCTGTTCATTTTTCTTAGTTTCTACTTTTCAAAGGAAGTTACACAAAAGAGTTTGGCAACGAAAGATGGTACCTCTAGGTTATTGGTAAGGAACAACAGCTCTGGAATCAGTCAGTGGCAAAAAATTGTTGGAGACCGAGGAGTCATCAACATTGGATTGGAGAGGTTAAAAAATGGTGAATTTTATAGATAACTGTAGGACCCACTTTTATATTAAAAATATGAATGCCACATCAACAAAACAAAAAATGGGTCCCACTAATACGCAAAATTTTAAAAAAAGTCATTACATATATGACATGGCATTTAACTAACGGAGGGTAACCTCCATTAGATTTTCTATCCTTATAAAGTTTGTTTTAAACATTTTGTAAACACTAAGATTCAATTTGAACGTTTCAAAATGTTAGGCTCAACTTAGATTCTGGTGTAAGCGTTAGGGTTTAAAATATATTTTTTACCCAATAAAAAATTAAACCTACTGACCTTTTAAAATAAAGATAATTTTCATGAAAAGATGCTTAGTGATAGTTTACCTCTTTAATTGATCAATAATAATAAGTGCATCCATACAAGCATCAGAGGTGCATGAATAGAGTATCAATATTTTGATTAATATGTATCTTCAAATCAGAGTACTTGAATATGAATGAAATAAGTTAGTGTGCTGGAACTTTTTTAAGGGTTGACGTTTAAGGTTAAGTTAATTCCATTAGATTTGACATCATCAAACCACTATTGTAATGTTGCATAATTATGTGCTTATGTGTTTGCGTTTTGTTTGTTTTGTGGTATTAGTTTTGCTTAAAGACAAGCAAAGATTTAGGTGTGAGGATGTCGATAGGTGTAAAACTTAGTATGTTTTTAAGTGTTAGAGTGTATTTTTAGTGTTTTCTTAGAAGATAATCATGTGTTTATGACTTAGATTTATGTTCCTTTTAGTGTTTTTGTATGTTTTGCTTGGTTAATTGTTATTAAAGGCAAGGGTTGATCTTAATTGTATATTTCAAGGATTACCTGATGTGTTTAGTAACAAGTGGAGAGAGGAAAGAGAGACAAAAAAAATGAAGAAAAAGTTGGAGTTGCACGATCGTGCCAAAGAGCTGGAGAGCATGAGCAAAATTCAACTTCTCTAGCTTATAAGATTTTTGTATTCTTGACAATTTGGGGCTAATTTTTTATAACCAAAACAAGTGGGAAACTCTTAAAAAGAACCCTAGAAGGCTCAATAGTATAAAAAGAAAAAAGAAAAACACAAAAGAGAGGCTGCACATCATAAACAAGGAGATAAAAAGTGGAAACGTCAATATCAACTCCAATATTCCAGAATTTCCATATCAAGACTTCAATATGTTTTCTCTCTTTTCTCTTCTTATATTTCATTGTCTTGGATGTTAATTCTAATTAGTTTAATGTTAAACACGATTATAGATTTCTAAATCTATATTATGGTTTATTCTTGAATTATTTTTGTATAACTTTATCTTGTTCAATTCAATATATTAATGATTTGCGGTATTTGTTATGCTTATACTTGATAAAAAATCAAGAGATTGAATCAAAGTTATATGTGTTAAGATGTGCAATGAGAATTAATACCTTAATAGACCTACAAATATCATATTTACAAATAATTGAAAATAGATCTTAATGTACGATGAGGAATAAACCAAGGCTAAGGGATAGGTGCGAACGTTATTGTGCTTCATAACAAAGACACACCATAATTGCAAAGCTGGAACAAACTGTTGAATACAATTGAACCATCTTGGGAAGTTCTAATTGATACTTGGAGGCAAAATAGCCTACTGTGTCCTCTAACGCTCTTTGGAGCTTGGATCATTAATTAACTGGAACATTATTTAACTGCCTCACTCAAACTTAAACTCAACCCAATGATCACACAGGGCACCTGGAACTTTCCTCAAAACCTAAGGCATCTTCAACCATCATATCTTCCCCAACCTAACTCTCTGAACACCTTCTACTGGCAGACCCAACCCATCCTTAAATTCACAAACAAGGCCACGAGAGATCTTCTAAGATGTAGGAAACAAAAGGTGGAATGACACAGAGTTGTTTGGAGCAAGGTATGAACCCCAAGGGCTTCTTTCATACTATGGTTAGCAATTCTAAATAGGTTGAATACTGTTGATAGAATTTACTATCTGCAAATGGACAGAACATGTCCATTGTGCAAGATCCATGTGGAAACAAGAGATTATCTCTTCTTCACATGCTCTTATAGCAGTTATGTATGGGAATCTATAGCCAACAAAAGCCTGTGGCTAAATCCAAGGAACATTATCACATAGGTGATCCAAAAATTCACAAACCCTACAATTCCTATAGACCTAAATATACAGATCCAAGTTCTATCCCTAGGACTCTGCTTATATGGACTATGGAAGCAAAGAAACCTCAAACAGTTTGGCGGAACCAACACGCCCAAAAAGGTCCTTGCATCTGAGATTCTCTATGAAATCAAAGAACTCATTCTACTTCATAACCTCAATCAGACATGCAACACAACCATCCTAGATTCATTGAATGTTTAACTAGAAGCTATGCTCGGAAGTTAATCACATGTATGATAGAGAAGCAAAAGACACACAATACAGTTAAAGCAGCAACGAAGGAATTAAAATACCTAACCGGTTGATCTAGCGTCGAAACAACAAACCTCCACGAGACCCTCGCCATCTGACGAAATTCCAAGAGGAGACAAGAACGCCTCTTGAAAATGAAGAATCTATTCGTTGCCCTAATTCGGAAGCTTTGCGATACTTTGATTGTGAGTAGAAGATTTCTTTACCATATATAGCTATCAGACATAGTTAACGTGTCTTACCTCCACCCGGTGAATGCTATCATTTTTTTTGTTTTATCATGTCTCCACGGTGTCGTCTTGGTTTTGCCTTAGTCGTTTGGAGTAATACTCGTGCATTTCTTTCATTTAATCTTTATAAAATTTATTTAATTTTAAAAAAAAAAGTATGAACGCCTGTAGATGTTGGAGGAAGCATTACAAAAAGACATTATATGCGAAGCTAATGATTTGCAAAGCCTGGTTCATTTTATGAAATAACAAGTAGCTGAATAAGTCAATGAAGAGACATTATCATGAAGCTACTTGGAAGTCTTCCACGTAGAATACAAGGAAATGCACACGTTGCCAACGATCCAACGTTGCCAATTATATGATGCTGGTATGCTCGTTTGGGATCTTTTGTTTTATTTTTCCTTGTATATTGTATGACTTTGACTCACCCTTTTTGTAAGTACATTTCCCTTTAGTTCCACCAAGGAAATGTTGTATCGAACCAAAATACAGCTTAAGTAGCAACCCTTGGAGTTCAAAGTGTGCATTTCGTAGAGTAGGTGATGGACATCTAAGGAATTGTTGTGGTCTCTAGTATTGCTTGCAAGTCAACATGAAGTAACATAATAGGCAAGGATTGACTGCTCTGATACTCATTGATATGTTCATTTTTATTGAAGAATAAAATAAACAAAGAGAGAGAGAGCACCAGAAAGAAAATTCATATTTGCCTACTCCTGAATCGGTTACACCTATGTTTTTATATAACCCATTCGTTAACTCTGCTTTTTTACCGTAACTCTTATATGTCTCCGAATGAGAATTACAGCCACTTCCACTTTCACTTCTGCTTCTCAAAATCATTTATTGCATGAATACTGATTCTTCTAACAGAAGAAGAAAGCTCCTACACTTGTACATACACACTTAATAAAAGGAAGCCAAAGAAATAATCCCAAATTCAACTAACAATCCAGTTAACCAGAAAGGAAGATAACTGCAATGCACATGGGAGGCATGTCCCAACCAACGATAAGGTCAAACTAGATTCAGGCGACGTTAAATGCAAATAAATAAAACCAATTGAGCAAAAGCTTTACGATAAGTAAAGCAAGATGAGTTTATTTCTACTTTACAGATCTTCTCATTGGCTGGAAACAGGAACATTCTCTTCACCATTTGTAGAATCAAGCGCCGGGGATCTCTTTGTCACAGACTTTGGTATGTCCAAGTCATCTTGGGTACAACGCTGTTGAGGGTGAGCTAACAATATAGACATGTAACGAAGAATGAGGCGCAGCCCCTGCCCAGTCTCATGGATGTAACCTTCATATTCACTAACATGTTCAAGGATGTCAACGAGTGAATCATAGACCTCCTGAGGACAGTTGTCTGGACCAGGCTTGTCATGAAGGTACATCACATCCAAGGTGAAGAGTTTCTCGTTCATAGGCCATTGGTGATGTGGTCGTACAGATGATCTGCAGTATACGAGAATCTAGAAGAAATAGATCACGCGACAAGCAGAGAAATCAGAATTTGAAGGCATAATTTCAGTCATAAAGAATGGTACCGCATAGTTTCTATAGCATAGTATGGAGTTTGTTGCCACAAATACAAGGTTGAGAGCCCAGTCATCTCCACGAACCCAAACACACAAATATATATACATATGTACATGTATATACATACACATAAATATCAATATTTTTTTATATATATATGTATATAACGTGTATATATGTGTATATATAAGCATGTCTGACTTTACAATGAATAATTATTTCAATTCATTAAAAGTTCCGAGAAAAGAAAAAAACCTTCCTGATTGTACTAAAAGCAACTAAGCTAACGGAACTGTTGAAGTTAAAAACGTAACATAAACACTCTGTTGATTATCTGACAAAAACTTCATTTAAACAATAATTAAGTGAAAAATATACAGAAGACCTTGTGATTTCATAAAGTATTAAATACATGCAGCCATATGTGTCTGAGAATACAACCAGAAGAATGGAAATACATTGTCTACACTCACCACTCTTAAAATCCGGTTTTGTGCATGTGATTTTTTGGCCACATGAGCTGCCATGCGGAATAAATGAGTAAGGTCTGCCTGACCACAAGATGAAGAGGCTGACAATCCTCTAAGAGCTGTAACTGCAGACTCAACTTCATTGCTGAACTCTTTTCGAACCTATAATGTGTCGTTAAAAATTGAAAAAGATACATACTCAGACAAAGGAAATCAATGCACAGTGTAATTGAAAAAGATACATACTCAGTTACTAAACAAAGGAAATCAATGCACAGTGTAATTGGTTTATGCAATGCACACAAGTGACAAAAATAAATAATGCATTAACTGTCATAAAAAATTGGAAAAGAGAATTATAAATTGATCAGGCCATATTCTCAAGCACAAGAGATATAGCTATTCGAGCCAAGGAACTACGGAAGTATGAAAACTAATACTTTAGAGTAGTCATATAATTGACATATTAATGAATCATATATTCTAAAAATGAATTAAGCTAAAATGTTTATCTTTTTTCATTATAGCATATAATTTTCAGACAATGTTTGCGATTCAGTATCAGGAAGCGGCAAGACTCTAGTGGCAACTTGATTACAGATCAGCAGGAGTTACTCAACTAATCCAGGAGTTATTTCCAGCAGTTGACGGGGGCTAAAGACACCCATCCACAGGGTTTTAATGTCAAAGATGTGTTTGGTATTTCTTTAAATCAGGACCTTAATGACAGATTAATCGCTCC
Source organism: Erythroxylum baracoense (assembly GCA_025629805.1). Lineage (NCBI taxonomy): Eukaryota > Viridiplantae > Streptophyta > Magnoliopsida > Malpighiales > Erythroxylaceae > Erythroxylum > Erythroxylum baracoense. Next base: position 8,576,504 of record JAOTAY010000001.1, read on the forward strand.
TTTTACTTCACAAGAAGTGAAGGAAATGTTTTTCAGCCTTCATCCTTCAAAGGCTCCAGGTCCTGATGGATTTACTGCCCTCTTCTTTCAAACCACCTGGGAGATTACTGGACATCTTTTTACAGATGCGGAACTGGAGTTTTTCTCATCTACAAAATTGCTCAAGGAGGTAATCATACATTTATATGTCTTATTTTTAAGAAGAAACATCTATCATCCGTAATTGAATACAGACCTATTTCATGTTGCACTACTGTTTATAAAGTGATTGCCAAACTGCTTGCTTTAAGGCTGAAATTAGCTATACCAGAGGTTATTCACATGGCACAAGGGGCATTACTACCGAAGAGGAGTATTGGAGACAATATACTCCTTCTGTAGGAGTTGATAGGTAAATATCACTCAGCGAAGCTGATCAAAAGCAGTTTGATGAAAATTGATTTCTTCAAGGCATATGATACTATCAGTGGAGGTACTTGCAAGAATGCCTGGAAGCTATAGGCTTACCACCCAAGTTCAGAGATTGGATATTGACATGCATTCAAACATCCTCTTTCAGTATGGTAAATGGCAGTCCTTCATTACCTTTCAGGCCTGCTAGAGGTATTAGGCAAGGGGATCCTCTTTCCCCTTTACCTATTTGCTTTAGCAATGGAAGGGATATCTTGATTGATCTCCAAGCTTTTTGAGAGTAATGGCAACTTCCAGTTGCCCTACAAATGCAGAGAGTTCAAGTTGACACATTTGATCTACGCAGATGATCTGATGCTCCTCAGTAATGCAAACACTCATTCCATCAGAATTTTGATAAATATCTTACATATAGTTGCAGAATGGTCTAGCTTACGGGTGAATATGGAGAAGCTCAACGTGTACATCTCCTCAGATGTTTGTAACCAAGAGGAAATCAGTAGTATGGTTGGCTTTAGAGTGCACACTCCTCCTTTCAAATATTTGGGGGTACCAATTACAACTACTAAGCCTAAATTCTCTGATTTCATTCCCTTGATTGAGAAGATTAAAGAAAGGATCACTGCTTAGCATAATCATTTTCTCTCAATGGCAGCTAGATTGATTCTCATCACATCGGTATTGAATGGCTTGCACATTCATTGGTCTGCACATGTTGTATTGCCTATGAGGATTATCAAGGAAATTGATAGACTACTAAAAGCTTTCCTGTGATCCGAAAAAACAGAAAATGGTAAGAATGCCAAAGTGAAATGGAGCGATATTACCTATCAAAGAAGCAAGGTGGACTCGATATTTAGGCGGACTTGGTATTATCTCAATTTCAGAAATGCAAAAGGTTCTTTTATGTAAAAGAATACGGAGACTCGTCACTAATCAAAAAGCATTAGGGATAAAATGGGTGAATGAATAACATCTTAAAGAGCAGAATTTTTGGCAACTTGGAAATTCTAGAGGCTTTTCTTGGACTTTCAACTATATTCTTGAATTGAAGAGCTTGGTCTACCCTTACATTAAGCATCAGTTGGGGGATGATGAAAGCATTTGGTTCTGGTATGATAATTGGACACACTATAATCCACTTATCCAGAGATTAGCAATAGCACAACTCAGAAATTGTATCCCACTCAATGCGCGGGTCTCTTCGCTCATCCATAATGGAGACTGGGGTCGCAATTTTAGAGGATTCTCCTTAATCACTAAGTACTTGCCTCCTCTTCCTGATGAAATGGGAGAGGATAACATTCTGTGGACGCCCAACCTAAGTAGTACATTTCTTAATAGCTCTTGTCATAAGATATTTACATGTGATGTTGAACTGGTTACGTAGTATAATATTCTTTAGAGGCAATCATTAAACCCGAAAGCTTCAATCTTCTCTTCGCTGGTTGTTAAAAACAAACTTAGAACCAAGAATAGATGGTTTGGAAGTTATGATCTCATTTGTGTTCTTTGTAAACATACAGCAGAGAGTTAGAATCATCTACTTTTTGAATGTAGTTACACCAAGGCAATATGGAGCAGGATAATGAATATGCTCCAACTACCCAGGGATACTTTTGATTGGAGGGAGACACTTAAAATGATCATTAACGGGACCAAGCTAGGTGGAACGAATGGAACTCTTATTAAAACAATTTTTACTACAATAATCTACTCCATATGGAGGGAGAGGAACAGAAGACTATATAAGGGAACCGAGGAAGACAAGTATCAGATAGCCAAACACGTTGTTACTTGGGTTCAAGCAGCTTTCATAGCTCACAACAAACACAGCTCACTTAGTAATGCGATGAAGACCATTTGGATGCTGTAATTCAATTTTATAGAGTTCCTTTTGGCGTTTTATTGTAACCTCAGCATATGTTCAATGCAAACTAACAATAAGGCTCATTGTAATGTTCTAGTAGCTTTTGCTACGATTAATATAATTTCTTTCATTTTTCAAAAAAAAAAAAGTTTTGGGATGGCTATGCTAGAAACTTAACTCAGGAGTATAGATAATCACATTTTGCCCTGAAATGGATCAAATCATCAAATAGATTTGAAAATTATAATTTATATGGTTCAATAAAATATTAAAAGAAGAAACATAACCTTAATTACTAAGGATGAGTCACACTTTTCTTTGTTTTATTATTCTCAAATAAGATCCGATAAAAGGAACCAATACAAGCTTAACAAGTCAACTGATCATGATCATACAATAAGAAGGGTTTCCATTTTTTCAAATGAACGATTTGAAGACATATTGGTTCTAACAGCTGATATAGGCAGGCAAGTTAGTCCAAAAAAAAAAAAAAGGTAAAGATGTCTCTTTTCTCGTGAAAATAATTGGTTTTAAGATTATACAACTGATGTTTTTCATATTTATTCCTCGACATTCCAAAAGCAAATCGTCTATTTTTAAGGTATTCTCAATCTGGTATCAAAATTTGGATTCACCATCAACTAAAAACCACCAAAGGGGCATAAGTAAATGGAGAGAGAGAGAGAGGTTACCCAAGAAGCGGACTTGGACAGAACAGCGAAAGCGAAGCGGTGATCGGGATTGATAGAGAGCTTAGTGTTGATGAATAGGAGAATAGCTTGCTTCATGGCATCCAATCTTGTGAGAGGTCGGCCACTGGGACCCGTAGTTTTCATCTCCACCATGGACTCAGAGTCGACATCTATACAGAACATTATGTCCTCGCTATTAATCCTTGTGGGCTTCAACGTGTACCGCCCTCTTCCTCCAGCAACTCTCTCGCCCTCTGCTGCCTCCATGTCCTCCACAAACCAGGGACTGATCGCTCTCTAACAGACGAGTTTTAAGTTTTCTTCTGTTACCATTTCTTTACAGGTAAGCTCTCAAAGTTTTAATCAAAATCATAAAACATGAAAAATCATTTATGGACTGTTTGAAATATAATGAACTAAATTGAATTCATTAATTTTATGTAATCGAATTTAATTTATGCGTTTGAAATGATAAAAAAGATATGATTTGAATTTAACCACATAATTGAATCTCATTTTTTTTATGAATTTAATTCGCATCTCAAATGGTGCGATTTGATATATGAATTGAAGAATCAATTCTTCTCAAAACATTAAAAAAAAATTTTTCAAATATACACATCATAAATATACAAAATTACAAATTACTACAAAATACATACGCATTGATTACATACTATTTTTAGTTAAAGATAAAAAAAGTCATATGAAGTAGTTGAATTTATTTTTATTAGATTCCAAACAATATAATTGAATTCAAATATAATATTTATAAATTCATTCCAAACAGTGTAAATCGAATTTAATTCAATATCACAAATATAATTGAATCTAATTTGTTAATAAATTCAATTCGAAAGTTTCCAAACAACCTGTTTATCACACGAAAATGTTTATAAATTGAAACTATTAAGAACACAAAATTTATTAATTGAAGTAGCTTTTAATTAAGATAGATCACATAAATTTTATGAATGATAAAATATTCATAATTCAATAAAGATATATTAATAAATTAAAATTTATTTTATTATCAATTTAAATTATTAAATATAAATATAATTAAAATTATACACTAAATTAATAAAAATAATTTTATTATAATTACAATAATTTAATTAATCAATTAGATAAGTTTTATATAATATAACTTGATTAATAACATCTTACAAACTTTTTTGTTTAAAGGAAAACTTCTTGCAAATTTTTATAACAATTAAAAAGTTTAATTTTAAAATTTTAAAATGAGATTTCATAAAAAAATAAGAAAAAATTTACATTAAAATCACATTTTAAGAAAATATCGTACATAATTATTTATTATTTTTATAATTACTTATCACACGTATATTGTAAATTTACGAATTTATAATTTAATATATTATCTCGCTGATTATAAATGGTTAATGGGAGGTACTCCTTTCACAAATCACGATATGAATACTAACATGAAGTCCGTAAAAGTTTTGTGGACAATTCCCTCGCTCCGCGGTTACGGTAGTTTTGGCTTTCTTTTTTTTTTTTAATTCAACTTACCACCAAGTACACGATATGCAACTCTATCATTTGATGTATTCTCTGATCTTAGCCTCAAAATGATGCCCATCTCACACTATGACCATCGTCCGCCACACTCATTTGTTGCACTTTGCAATAAGTAATCTTTAAGTGAAATCAGACTTTTACGCTGCGTTTGATTGTTGTCTTCAATATGCAGAAATAGAATGGAACAAAAATTTGGAGACATAATAGAATATAAATTGGAGATAGTAAGCTGTTTGGTTGTGATGGACAGAATAGAAAAAATTGTCTTCGTCTGGAGGACAAAAATGTGTTTGGTTGCAATGGACAGAACAAAAAATAGTGTTAATGACAAAAATGCCCCTGCAGTATAATATGATCAAAAATATGTAATTCATTGATTATTTTATAATTATATCAATATTTATTTTAGGTGTATTTGTAATTTTTTAATTACGATGAAATAATTATAATATAATTAATTAAATTATTATTATTACTTAATGAATTACATTATATTTAATTAAAATATTATTAGTAATTAAAATATAACTAATTAAAATATAACTATTCATTAATTGAAATATGTCAATTAATTAATTAATTAAAATATAATTATTAATTAATTAAAATATTGTAATTAATTAATTAATTATAATATAGCTAATTAAATTATTATTATTACTTAATTAATTAATTATATTTAATTAAAATATTATTATTAATTAAAATA
>JAOTAY010000001.1:8581830-8599796 GCA_025629805.1 Erythroxylum baracoense
ATTACATAATTAATTACATTATATTTAATTAAAATATTATTATCAATTAAAATATAACTATTTATTAATTAAAATATAACTATTTATTAATTAAAATATCATGATTAATTAATTACAATATAATTATTAATTAATTAAAATATTGTTTATTTTAGATTTCAGACGTTACATGAGGCTATTTTCGTCTTTTCTTGATCTTGTCCATCGGACAAGAATTTCTGTACCTTAGTTTTAGAAGGAGCAAAAATTTCTATCCTTGTCCTCTGAAGACGGAACAAAAATAAGTAAGGACAGCAAGTAAATAGGACGAAGGATAGAACTTTTACGTCCTTGTCTACTGTCCTCACTCCGGAAGACACTAACTAAAGGTAGGGTAAAGCTTCCTTCCCGATTACCATTAATAGCTTCAGAGGTCTGATTTCTATGGAAGCAGTAGTTTCCAAAAGTCATTTTAACCAAAAAAACAAAGAAGAAATTATCTTGGAAAGTTTATCGATTAGTTTTATTACCAGTTCCGGGATGCATCTCATGCATTGATACGCTCCTTTTTGTCCTCACAAGTAACTTAAAGTCAATCCACTTTAAGGAATACTTTGGATCGATAGAATTGACATTAGAAAAGATATTTTCAAAAATCAACTATAAATCAATTACTAAATAATAAGAATGAACATGAATAGATTTAAAAAGTGTAAATGTTATATCCATAATTTATGCCCAACTAGAACATTTAACGACGAAAGAATTAAATCATACATCACAGTCATACATGGACAACTTAAGTTAAACATTATACATCACAACCATACTGGACAATTTAAGTTAAATCATTTTGATATTTCTAATATTGTGACATGATATATTGATATACATCAATCTTGGTCTATAATTATGAATTGTTTAATTGAAGAATTAAAGATAAATTAAAAACAATTTTAATTTATTAATTGCATTTCACAATCATCGCCAATATATTAAGAACCTAATTGGTCACGCATAAGGAAAAGTTAAAAAGAGAGATTTCAATTTAAATTAAGATAAATTTAATTGTAAATTTGATAAATTTAAGTGATCAAATATGAGATATTTGATTTTAATAATTAAATTAAATTATAATTAGATTTTGACTTTAATTATAATTAAAATATTTGATTTTAATATAAATAAAACCCTAAAGTTTTTTCTATTTATAGGAAATAAGTGTAATGGAGTACTTATCACTCATACTTAATTCCCATCAAAAGTTGAGTTTCTTCTTCACTGCTCTTTGAATATTGATAGGGGCTGAATGTTTAAATGGCTCATGGCTGATAGATCGGAAAAGGTTTCGGTAGAAACTTGAATCAAAAACAACTTAATTACTTTATAATTCATATTTTTTAAGTTATTCAATTATTAAATTCCGATCAAAAAATCGTGAAATTTTAATATTTAGCTTTGCTCATGATTAGATCACGGTTGATTTTCCAATGGTACTATTCGAGTCTCCTTTAATAGATTAACTTGATTGTTATTAATTTGATAAAATAAGGCTTTAATTTTTTTTTGGTGAATTAGAGTTTAATATTTTCATCTTTTTTTTGTTTTAAGCTTCCTGGAAAACATTTATGCCTTTTGTTTAGTCTTTGCCTAGTTGATTTATTTTTTAAAACAAAAAATTATGATGCATGATCTCCTAAACCTGGAACGAACATGCCTTAGTTTGTGTTTGGAAATAACATTGCACGACCCCTTATTGTCGAATAAAGTTGTAGTTGTGTTCTAGAAAACAACATGATTATGCATGTCCCCTAGCTCTGGATTCGATATGTTTTGTGTGTGTTGGTTCTGGAATGGGGTTGAATTTGCGTGTTTTCATTCTAGTTTGGTGTTTATGCTTGTTTGAATAAATGGCAGTAGACGCTAGGCTTCTCCTACCGTGAGCTTCTACCAGTGATGAATATGGCCGCTAGTGATAAAGCTGCCAATGGTGATTTGTCAATGACTGGGGTGACAGTCAGCCAAAAGAAGAGGGGCAAAACACAACGAGAAGAGAAGAAAACATCTAGGACAAGTAAAGGTAGAAGCAACCGAGGTGGTGGCTGAAGGAGAACAAAAGGGAGGCGACGATTAAATTTCTAATAAATTTGAAAATTATTTTTTATTGTTTGACTTCTTTTCAAAGGATTATTTTTATTAGGAATATTTTGGAATTTATTTTTTCCAAAGGAGATAAACGATTAAACTAAATTAGCTATCAAAGCATTAATTAGAATCAAATAGAGGTTTTAAAAGATTTCTTTCATGATTTGATTATATTAGAAATTATTAATATAATGAGATTATATTTCTTATAGGACCTAAATTTTTAAAGTTATAAATCCCTGAATTAAATATGAAGTATATGTTAAGAACGTGATGGCTGTTATATATTATTTAAGATTAAAATTAGATTTCCATTTATTATAATCCTTTTTGGGTAAACTCAAAACCCTTTTAACCCGAATTTGTTTCATCTTAAATTGATGGATCCTATTAAATTAAATTTGTATGATTTGGATGAGTAAACTCATGAGTATATGAATTTAGAGGAATATTAGAAATAATATATGCGATATGTTTTGGCAAAGAGTTGTTATTTAACAAATATAAGAGTCACATAAGAAATGATCATTTAAGTTTTTATCTACCTATTTTAAATTTAGTTGATTTGTTTTTGTTGAGCAAACTCAAGATTAACTATTTTTTAATTTGATCCTAGTCCATTAGGAAATTATTTGATAAAATTTTGATTTAAAAATGTGGGTTATTACTTGAATAAAATAGTGGGAGTAATCAAATATTTATTAAACTCCTTAGTTTATTTAATTTTGTTGCATAAACTAATATTTACTCTTTTGTGTCTTTTCCTTGTCAGAAGAAGATGAGTATTGATGTATCCGTAATAGGACTTTTGGATGCTAATAAGTTTACTAGACCTAATTTTATGGACTGGTTTTGAAGCTATAAAATTGTTCTCAGGAAAGAAAATAAACAATATGTTTTTGACATTCCACTTCTATTGAAGCCTAATACGAATGCAGCTAATGAAGTGTAGGAGCCATATCAACATTATATCGATGACTTTAAACAAGATAAATATATGATATTGGCTAGCTTATCTTCTAAGCTTTGGAAGTAGTATGAAAACATGGATGCTCTTACTATAATTATGCATCTCAAGGAATTGTTTGACGCACAAAATAAGGTGGAAAGTTATAGGACTTCTAGAGCATTATATCAATGTAATATGGTATAAAAATATTAAGTTGTATGTACTAAAGATCGTTGGCTATATTAAAAAATTAAGCCAATTTGGTTATGTCATAGATTATGGTTTAAGCATTGATCTAATGCTTCTGTCTCTTACTATAAGCTTTTCATGGTTTACTATGATTTCTTATATGACTCAAAAGGACGTGTTATTACATGAACAACTGAATATGCTTAAGACTGAAGATGGTCACTTAAGAAGGAATCCAGTTCTATTCTTATTAAGGATTCTTCTGAGAGTAATGAAAAGAGCTATAAGAAGATTAAGAATAAGAAATATAAGGCTTTTGCTAAAGTAGTAAAGGCAAAAGGTAGTGTCAAGAATAAGTACATTAATAAGGGAACTTAGTTACATTATGAAGACAATGGTCACTAGAAGAGGGATTGCAAACTTGTCTTGCTAACATAAAAGATAAGAAGCTTAAGGAAGATATTTCTTATAGGTGTGTTTATGATTGAAATCAATCTTTCTACTTATGTTCCATATTCTTAGGTATTAAATACTAGATGTGGTTCTTATATTTGTAATAAAATTTAGAAGTTAACAAGGAATAGATCATTGAGGAAAGGCTAAGTGGACTTGCAAGTTGGAAACAGAGTACGAGTTGTTGGAACTTGTCGTATAGCTTTGCCTTTTGGCCTTGAACTAAACCTAAAAAAATGTTATTATGTTCTAGTTATTACTAAAAACATAATTTCCATTTCTTATTTAAATCTGAATGGATTTTTCTTTACCATTAAGAATAAAATTTATTCTTTTCATAAAGATGACGTTTATTATAGATCTAGATTACTTATAAATAGTTTGTATGAATTAGATCTTGAAAGGCTAATCCTTAACATAAATAGCAGGAAAAGAAAATTAAGTGACTAAAATCCATCTTATTTATAACATTTTTGGTTAGGTGAATCAACAAAACCAGATCACAAAGTTACATAAAGAAGAATATTTGGATCCTTTTGATTATAAAGCTTGTGAATCTTGTTTATTATAAAAGATGACCAAACTACCCTTTATTTTAAAGGGAGAGCATGCTAGTAAGTTACTAAAGCTTATATATTCAGATGTTTTTGGCTCTATGTCTACTCACACTAGAGGTAGATACTCGTATTTCATTACGTTTACCAATGATCATTCTAGATATGGTTTTAATCATTTGAAAAGTCCAAAGAATATTGACTTTAAATTAAGAAAATTGTTAGAAGTATTAAGACACTTAGATCTAATCGAGGCGGTGAATAATTGGATCACAAGTTTCTTAGTTACTTAAAAGAGAAGAAGATTCTCTCATAATTTAATCCTTTTTTAACTTCACAATATAATAGAGTGCTTGAAAGCGAAAATCATACTATAGTAGATATAATACATTCCATGATGAGTCATAGAGTCCTTCCTATCTCCATTTAGGGATATGCCTTTGAAACTGCCACCTACCTTTTAAATATAGTTCCATGTAAATTGGCTAAAAAGACACCATATGAGATATGTAATGGTGGTAGATAAAAGTTTTCACACTTAAAGATTTTAGGATAAGACACTTATGTGAAGCATGAAACATTTGATAAACTTCAAGCTAAATTAGTTAGATTCAAATTTGTGGAGTATCTAAGAAAGAGTATCAAATATCAATTTTATCGTCCTTTTCAGCAAAAGTTATTTGTCTCACATGCTGCATTACTAGAAAGAGATTTTATTCTCAAAAAAAGTACCGGGATTGAGGTAGAACTTAGAGAATTACAAGAACCACAAATTTACATCCAAATGAAACAATGACCTCAAGTTGATACATATGATTTACAAATAAGGGTTCAAAAGACATATAATCTGTAACATATTAGTAGGATACATCGTCCCTCCTAGAATAGATCTACAAATTAAAAAGGGGAAGGATAATTTATCACTCATAGATGATGAGGCTACTACTTTTAAAGAAGCAATGTTTTACATTGATTCTTTAAAATGGCTTAAATCTATGGGATCTAAAATGGAATCCGTGTACATTAACCATGTATAGATTTTGGTAGATCCTCCTGACGGTATTATAACTATTAGATGCAAGTGGATTTTTAAGAGAAAAACTAACATGGTTAGTAATGTACATATGTATAAAACAAGGTTAGTGGCAAACAGTTACAAATAAAAACAAAGAGTTGGTTTTGATGAAACCTTTTGCTAGCAGTTATGTTTAAATCCATAAGGATCTTATTTGCTATAGCTACATATTATGATTACAAAATCTTGTAAATGGACATCAAAATAGCATTTTTCAATAGAAATTTACTTGAGGATGTGTATATGACACAACTTGATGGTTTTAAATCCAATAGATTTTTTAATCAAGTATACAAGTTGCAAAAGTCTATTTATATACTTAAGTAAACACCATAGAGTTTAAGCATCCATTTGATGAGATAATCAAAGAGTTTAATTCATAAAAATATGTATGAGCCATGTGTCTATAAAAAGGCCAATGAGAGTGCATTCATCTTTCTAGTGCTATATGTGAATGACATATTTCCGATTAGAAATGACATACAAATTCTCCAATATGTCAAGATTTGGTTATATTTTGGGATAAAGATCTATTATGATAAATCAAATAGAATGCTTAGCTTATCCCAATCTACGTGCATAGACAAAGTGCTAAAAAGGTTTAGCATGGAGAATTCCAAGAGGGGATTCTTACTTACGTCACATGAGATTTCTCTTTCATATAATATATCTAAAGACACAAGAAGAAAAAAATAAAATGGATTATGTTCTATATACCTTGGCAATTGGATCAATCATGTATTCAATTCTACATACTAGACCAGATGTCTCTTATGATTTAAGCATAACGAGCAAGTTTTAAGCCAATCGTAGTGGTATTCATTGGATTGTGAAAAATCTTAAAGTACTTGAAAAGGACTAAAGATTTTTTCTTATTCTATGGAGTAGTGAACTGAGTGTTAGGGGTATTCATATGCTTGTTTTCAGTCTGATCCAGATTATACAAAGAATATTTCATTTTTCTTTATCAGCATTGATTTGGGAAATTCTTAGCCAAGTTCAAATGAAACTTTGAAAATAGTTTTAAATTTCATTAAGAAAATCAATTACTAATAGTGCATAACTAATATAATTGGACTCAAATATAGTAGACATCAATGTCATACTCTACGTATAATTAGAAAATTGTATAATGAAAGGATTTAATTATACTGAAAATTCATGTACGAAAAGGTTATCAAAACTACTTTGACATTCATAATATTTTAGTGGTCATAATTTGCTGATATATACCAACCTTAATCCATGGATATAAATGGTTTAATTAGAAAATTAAAGATAAACTAAATGAGCTTTATTTATCTATTCCTAAATATAGTTTAAGGTTATAATTTGGCAGGTAAAAGATATGGAGCTCTCTTATGGTTTAAGATATTTTAGAAAAACATTTTAATTTTCAAAATTCTAAAAAATTCTCGTAGTATTCAATTTCCAAAAAAACTCCTAGATTTTAGTTAATAAATAATAATAATAGATATAAGCATGAGCATAAGCATCACACATAAACCAATCAAATACTACTTGTATGATGATCTAACTTAACTTTTAAAATTAAAATGAACTTATCAGATCCAATCGAAACTAATAATTTATTATAGTTATCTTAAATGATTAATTTAAATCAAGTTTAATTGATTCAAGTTAAGTTTAAGAGCTAATTTAGGTTAACACGTCAATAGCATTTGATTAGTTCATATATTATGTTCTTATAATGCATTTTTCATTTTTATTTCTTTATAGAAGTCTAAGAGAAATGTTTTTAAAAAAATTAAAAACTAGGGGTTTTTTTCAAAATATTTAAATATTATGGGTTTTTTAATGTTTCATAAAATAGAAGGGAGGTCTATGCCTTTAACCCTAGTTTATATCCATTATTAATATATTTAGGAACCTAATATGTCACATACAAAGAACCATTAAAGAAAGAAAAAGGTAATTTAATCAGGTTAAACTTAATTATAAAGTTTGAGCAATTTTAGGATCAAATATAAGATATTTATAAACAAGGTTCAATATTTGACATTTTATCTTATTTAGGCCCAATTGGTCTGTAATTAGAATTAATTAAAATTCTAATTAAATTTCAATTCAAATTGAGATTATATTTCAATTAAATTACAAAAGGTTCTATTATAAATAAGTTTAGGCTCTTCAAAAGCTAACAATCTTTTCTTACCACTTTTATGTCATTTATTCTCTCAATCTATTGGTTTAGATATCATTAGAGGATGGACACTTATACAATTATAGTGGTTCATATATACTGTTTTAGAAAGAGGAGTTGTTGAAAAGTGATGCTCGGCAAAAATTAAAACCTAACCTATACAACTAAACTTGTAGAAATGGTAAGAAAGGATCATATCCATAGAAAGTACATAAGTAACTTTTGTATTGAACTAATCAATGTAATAGGATGGAAGTTTGGATAAATTTAATTAATGAAATTAAATAAAAAACTTATTAAATTAAACATGTCAATTTTGCAAAGAGGAATTAATAGAATTAAGATCAGTTCTTAGTTTATTGTTTTGGTCCTTCTCTTTAAAATTATTAACCATGGATTAATAATAAGCTTTATTAATTCTAATTTCCCCTTGGTTAAAACTAATTAAAATAAGTTCTTTAATTAGATCTAATTATCAGACATCCTAGAACAAGCAAATAACATTAAAATTTGAGAGAATAGGTTAATTTGAACATTAATCACACAAGCTCAAATTATTTAACTTATGAAATGTTATCCCAATAATGCAAGATTATTAGTTTCCCACACAAGAGTTAGATTAACAATAAATATGAAATGTAATCAAAATTATGGCTGTAAATCTATACATGAATAATTTAGCAGGCCCTATCTAAATCTTTGATACATAATTCATAGACTTTATACACATAACAACACAATCAGTTTTAAAAAAGAGATAGAAACAATGTTATTGTAATTGATTATTGCACAAACATGTAATTAAGTCTTGATATCCCATTTAAATTGGAGGGAAGAGAATTAACCACTTATAGTTCTTCAAAACACACGTCTTAAGAGAAGTATACGCATTCCCTTAATTTGTCTCCTGTATATCCCCTATATTTGCCTCCTTAATTGCCTTTTATTTTTTATAATTAGGATTTTTAGAGTGCATAGTCAGCCACACGACTGAGTAAGTGACCATTTGCACTATTTCTCCAAAAGTCATAAAGACATACATTTTGAGAGAGTCACATTGACAAGAGACATAACCATGTAAGTAACTCACACAAGTGTTTACATTTCCACATGGTTAAAATAGCATCTTCAAAATCATACACATTTGTAGTGACTTACAAGGTCCCTCACACAGTCGGGTATGTCATATACACAGGTTTGTACTTCCTTATATAGATATGTATGCCTTTAAAATAACTGCAGGTCTTCTATTCTCTATTACAATTTCACCATAACTCATCTCCTTTTGATCGATGAAGGCAAATAAGACATAACATTAGTAAAACTATACTAAAGGTGAATTTATCTTTTTTTTTGTTTTTTTTCCAACTTGTACCTAAACCAAAATATGAATGAAACTAAGTATCGTAGACTAAAAAGACATTAATCAATAAGAATTAAGACATAAATAAATAAATAAATAATTAAGCTCTTATTAAATAACTCCACATTTAGATTTTTCCTATCCTCCAATAATGCTAAAGATTAAAATCAAAGCACTTCCTTTTTAACCATATTTCCTAAAAATCCTAAGAAATGAAGAATAACTTTAAAAACCATACCACGAATTGAATATTCAATGTTTTACTAATAATAAATCAACAACTATTCCCTTTAAAAACTAAGCAATCTAAATGTAGACTTTCTTAAGTTATGTTTAGAAAGGAAACAAATCTTTATATACACTCAAACACCTTCAATGATTAAGACAATCTACAACGTTACATATTTTTTTAGTTCTCTAACACTAACGATTCACATGAATAAAACAAATTAAAGGATTTTCATGATTGTAATAGGGCAAAAGGTTAAGGTAATAAATATTTAGGTCTTATAGTTCAAAATGCATCAAACTAGTGAAACAGAAAGAAAACGCAACAGAGCATCGAGTGTAAAAATTAACATCTAATCAAATCTAGATATCATCAACTATGACGAATGTAAAAACCCCATTCCATAGATTGTATTCAAGCCTTTGGACTAGAAACTGTATGAAGTATAAAGAATTAGAAGAAATCACTCATAAGAATAATGATGAACAATCCATTACAACTATATGGAGTAACCCTTTGTAGCAACTTCTTCCTTATTTTCGTCACAATCAAGTCACCCATTCCTTATAACTTTAAGAGGAAAGAATAATATGAATTACTTGCAAAAAAATGCTTTCCCTATTGAAAACTTCTTTATTTTATTATAATAAAAAATACAAATATGAAGAAACTACATCAGTAATGGAACTCATTAATAGAAAAAAATCACGTTCCATTAGCCATAACTGTTAGAATAATGCTCTAAAGGCAATCACCTTTAGCACTTTTGTACTAACTTTATTTTGATTAATAAAGCAAAACAAATTTTTTATTAATTTGATATTCGTTTATATATGAATCGATATTGATCTTAAATTGAATTAATGAAATCTATGATACAAAATATAGCATGAAGGAAATCATGATGAGATCATGATAATGAGACTCCTATCATGTGTAATTATGTTAGTATCTAAATAATTCCTAGTCATAGGATTAATAAGACAGGACATTATTAATCCAGACATACTAGCATATATTATAAGTAGGATCTCATTACTCTATGCGTCATTACTCAGGAGTCTCTGGCTAGAGCAATTATATGTCATGAAGAGAGTCTTCAATGACGCATAGAGTAATGAGATCCTAGGACAAGAACTGACATCACTTAGATAAGTTGTGATGTATTCGGTCTAGTGCGAGTTGACACATAGCCCATACTTTGAACCAAGTGGGGTATAGTATAGATAATTAACTATCGAAGAGTTTGTATATTAATCCACTTATATTTTGGAAAATTGTGATCATGAAACCTTTCATGATTTGATTGAATTAAAAGTTAATTCAAGTGCCAAAAATAACCGGGAATCTAAGGGTCACTCACATAAAAGGTCGGATGAAAAAAAAGTGTGTATGGCCTAATTTAAGCAGGTCACGTTTGTGACTCATAGGGCCGTGATCGTGGCCGAAGGTGAGACAAGCCGTGATTATGGCCAACAAGACCACGATCGTGAGAAAGGGCACGAAATGGTGCATAAGTGAGTTCTTCACTTATGTAGACAAGGCGTAATCACTACTTAGACACTTAAGTGAGAAAGAAAGGGCTCTAGAAGAGTTATAGAGAGAGTGAGAAGAGTTCTTCAATTATTATCATACAATTTATGCAATTGTTGTATAAATCAACATGCATGCAAGATAACCTTGATCTATCACCTATTCGAACATCTATTTGAATTCATCAAGTTCGGTGTTCTAACACCCTTACACATTGTTTCATCTTCCATCATTAAGTGTCCTTGGGTTATCAAAGAAGGGTTTGGTGTTTGTAACAACCTAGACAAGGAGAAGAAACAAGAAAGGATGAGAAACAAAGTTAAATTTTTTTTTATATTTCATGTTCTTTGCATATTCTTGCATGCATGTATAATCTTGTGGTTTTCGGGTTATTACGGTGTCGAAATCTTGATTCTGACACTTCCGCTGCATATGCATGCATGTGATGCATACAACTATGGCTAACTCAACAATCATGTAATGAAATGTATCAAATCGTATATCACACTTTCAACAATTTTCATTCATTTCAGATACAGCCACATATTTCATATTCGTCAAACATAAGTTTGACATTCAACAATTGTGTTGAGAACACTATTTTTCCCCATTCACATTCAATCAAAAACACTTCTAATACATTTCAAATTATCAAACTCCTCGGACTATTTTTTTCAGAATTATTAATCATATCAATTTCAGTTCAATAATTGCAATTTAAACATAATCAAATCAATCTTAGTGAGAAGCATCTAGGTTAACTCACAGTGTTCTCCAGGTTTTTCATTTCCTTTATGATCCAGAAACGTTTGGTCTGTGTTGTTCAATCTTGTGTATCTTTCTTCAAGCAATACACATGTATTTCACACATTATTAATTTGATCAATCATATAACTATCAAGCATACACATATGTATATATGTTATGTACGATGTATGCTCAAATGACTATTTCCGGGCATGTATCCTTAAATCACAAGTCCTGATCATTCTATCATTGTCACTTAGATATAACTAGTTTGCATTTAGGCTTACACCTCAATTATACTTGATGATTCTAAATTCATCAATCAATCATTCACCAATGTTATTCTAGCAGTGTATAATCGCACAATATCGAAATTTTCATTCAATATTACTTAATACACCTTACTCTCTTTCTTTGGATCTCATTTACTTTGCTAAGAACACCTTCATTCATTTAATACTTACAAATTTCCAAAATTGGATACATGATATCATCAATTCATTTTTGTGTTATTACATCAGTTATCAACTTAAACGTTTCAAGCTCTTTATTAACTAATCAAGCATCAAACTAGTTCATTTCAAGCCTCATTCTAACCTAAATGCATCATAGGAAAGTACCTTCTCATTAGTTGGTGCAAAAATTGCACAAAACTGAAATTACCGTTTCAAAACCTTGCCCACGATCATGGGGTACCTTCCCACGATCGTGACAGAAGCTAATGCACCTGTTCACAGTCGTGGGATGAGTGCCACGATCATAGACCACCCTTTTTCCTTCACTTTTCCAAATTTTTTAACCTTTTCTTACTATATCCAAGACATCTTATGTATAGTCCATCATCTCTACTTCATTTCCTCATAATTTTCACCTCCATTTCAACTAAAAAATGTCTATAAAACAAATCATAAATCATTTTTTATCAGTCATACAAAAACAAGACACAAACACATCTCTTCATTCATCAACTTTTAGCTCTCATTCAAACACCATTTTCATAACCAATCTATCTCAAAACAATCACCATATATGTTTAATTTAAGACAAACCATAAAGAACAATGTTTAACTTACTTGTTTAACTCAAACCCTTCTTAAATCTTCAAGTATTCTCCAAGATGCACGATCATCAACTTTCAAGTTAAAATAGGTTAGGTTTTTATCATCAGGATGAAGAGATAACAAAGGTCTTAGAGTGGCTAGGTGAAAGATGGTGGAAAAACTCAAGGTCGTGGGATTGGGACAGAGAGCTTCGTGAATGGAGAGAAGAAAGAAGAATGTAGAAGATGAGAGCATTTAACTAAATGAAAGACAAATGAAGATAAAGATGGTTGTCTTTCAATTATGTGTAAAGGCTTGGTGAGTTCCATGACACTTACCACATAAATAATTTTGCTACTAGTATATTTAATTACGCTACTACATATCTCTTAATAATCAGTCCATTTGTCTCCCAAATTCTAAATCAACTGTACCCAATTTTCTATGCCACTTGTCACTTATTTCTGTTACTATGTGTCAACTATTTCTACTGCCATTTGTTAATTGTCTTGCCACTTAGCATTTTTCTTAGTCCAAAAATGCACATTAATTTAGAAATATCTTAATTGTGCCAATTAATTCCAATTTACTAATTATAATCCATTAATTCTTGTCATTGGTAAACCAAAGTACAAGACATTAAAAATACACATTCATTACACTCAGTTATTTATCACATTCATCTTAGTTTCATACCTCGAAATATGTCTATTGAGTGTAATTTGTCTATTCCACAATTAATATGTGTATGCTAATATTATGCATTTGAACATAAATATGAAATCATGTCATAGATGTACCAATTTTGTTTTATATGCTACCACTAGTATGACTCATTAGTCTAACACTTTAAATCTCTCAACAATTTGAGAGACGGGATGCTATGGGATCTTTCTATATGAAATTACCGATTAGATTGATTAAGTGGTCAATTAGACCACCTCACTCTCATTAATCTGATCTAATCATTTTCATCTGGCTCACACTCTCAATTTGTTATCAAAACATGCAAATACAACACCCAAACCAATAAACACAAAAATAACTAAATTAACATTAACTCAAAGTAAAATCTCAAAGTAGAATTTAGAATATTATCAACAACCTGAAATCCATTTCCATACAATCCATCTCAAGTTTATACATTTAAATGAAAAAGGAAATGAAGAGAAAATGGAACTTATGTTGGACAAATCAGGTAGGCAGTAGCATCGGGATACCACCTAATTCGAGGAGCAGCGGCGTCAGAATCCACTTCTTCTTCCTCCTTCTTCCTCTTCTTCTTCTCCCTCTCTCTTCTTTTTCTCCCTCTTTAGGATTTCCAAGAGTGTCTGAATGTAAAATTCCTTCTTTTTGCTCTTCTTGTTCTATTTTTGTTCTTTTGTTCTGGGGTTTTTTAGGGTACAAAAAATCCAAAAAGTCCCTCGAAATGTGAAGTTTGAGAGTGACTACACGTTTACACGATGCGGGCTATAACTGTAACCCTGCAGGCCACGATCGTGGCCGAAATTTTAGCCTTCCGTCACGATTGTGGCCTGCCACAATCGTGGGCCATTGTTTCGGCCTCAATGTCTTCCAAAACTCCTTTTTTCTTCGATATTGACCTCCAAATACAAGCAAACACATTAAGATACCTCAAAAATATAATATTTAAGCTCAAAAACTTGTAATAACCTATGAAACACTTAAAATAAAAACAATTATCAAACTAACACAATTCTAACCTAAACATATACTGAATGTTCAGATTAATGGATAAATACATATCAAACTATGCCCTAAAACATGATGCTATTTACACTTATTATATACCATTCTAAGGGTATATTATTATCGATGGTAAAACCTATCTACTTATTTTAAGCTAAAAAATCGCAAGTGAACGGGTTGTGAATTCTAGTAAAAAGAGCAAATATCAATTCCATAGGGATTGATGCCTAGACACTGCTTACTTTAGATACAAATATGTTTAAGAAACTAAATTATGAAATGCAAATAATCTGGAAAATTAAATTAAAATTAAAACTCTAATGAAAACAATGGACAATACTGAAATTGCAGAAAATCTGAATTTAAGAATCTAGATACTAGAGATTACTTTTTATCATATTTTGTCTCCCTCCTATTTTATCGATTGAATTATATCTCACCCTAGATTTTTGAATGTACTAATTACCCTCTCTCAAGGTGTAACTATTTATCCCTAATCGAATTAACAAGAATTAATTGAATCATCTCTCAACCTACCGAATGACTCTATCAATTCAATTAGTTATCAAACTATCCTATAGTTGACCAATTAACTAGTCGAGATCTCTCTTCTAACTATTCAATTAACGTGATGATTGCTAGTCTATAGGTCCCCAACTATCGTTGTACAATCCTACGTAAATTTTATCTCACTTACTCTCTCAACTTATTACAAGATGACAATTAAAAACAACAATCAACAAAGACAATTACATTCAATTCAATAAAATAGGAGTTCAACATATTAGTTCCAAAAGCAATCGCTAAAATAAAATCAGCCTAACATGGTCTCCATAACATCATCAACATTTGAATAATCCATTTTTACAAAGAATAGAAGAGATTAAAATGACAGAAAATTGAATAGAAGGACTCCTTCTCTTCTTTGCCAAAATCTGGAATTTTAGCATTGATGTGCTATTTTGCCCAATCTTGATGATGATCCTTGTCTTTAATCCTTCATTAATGCTCCAAACATGCGTTCTTCACTCAAGGATGGTGTTTCTACAGGTGGGTGTCATCTCCTCTTAAGATGGAGGCTTAATTCTTTTTTTATAGTCCAAAAATGTTAAGTTTAATAAAGCCTCGCAGATTGCCTCAGATTGTAATTCCCACGCTCGTGGGAATTGGCATGATTCCCACGAGTGTGGGAATTTGTCACAGACGCATCCCTTATTTGTATGATTCCCACGTGCGTGGGAATTTTTCACAGATGCACTCCTTATTTCTTCTCCTCTTTGATCTTTAGTTCACCCTCTAAGTTGCTCCTTCCTTCTTCGTACATAAAAATAGTCAATTGTTGCCCTCAATTAACATCAAACACATAATAATAATAATAAAAATCAAACTTAATGAAAACATACAAAATGAATCCTAAACTAGAACAATAATCAACAATTATGATAGAAAACACTTACCAATTACCTATAAAAACATATCTTAATGCATACCTATCAATGTGACAATGAGAGTCCCTTCAAAGGTAGCTGTAGTTACTCCATATGAGATATGGATTAACAAAAGGTACTATCTTTCTCATAGGAAAGTTTGGTGTTGTCCGACTTATGTGAAGCGGATTCAATCAGACAAGCTTGAAGCGAAATATGATAAATGTCTATTTATAGGATATCCTAAGGAAATAATTGCATATCAATTCTATAATGCTTTAGAGTAAAAAGTGTTTGTCTCAAAGCATGTTGCCTTTTTTGAGAAAGAGTTTCTTTTAAAAGAAGACAGTGGGAGAAAAGTTGAACTTGATGAAGTTCATGATGCTTAAACAGACACAAATCAATTGCCTAAACTCAAAATTGTTGTTCATGGAGATGAGACAACAATTGAACCTTCTAACACATAAAATGTTCATAGGTCAAGTAGGATACGCAATGTTTTAGAGAGATATGAATTTCTTGTAAGCGAACACAATGATGTATTGCTCATAAAGGACGATGAGGCTAGAACCTATGAAGATGCTCTGAAGAGTTCATAATATGAAAAATGGCTTCAAGTCATGAAGTCTAAAATGGATTCCATATATGAAAACCAAGTATGGATTTTGATTGACCCACCCGAAGGGTTAAAGCCTAAAGGGTGCAAGTGAATTTTCAAAAAGAAAATTTACATGGAAGGTAATGTGATTACCTATAAAGCGAGGCTAGTCGCTAAAAGTTATTGCCAAAGACAAGGAGTTGACTATGACGAGACATTTAGCCTTGTAGTTATGCTTAAATTTATTGGAATACTCCTAGTCATTGCTGCTCATTATCATTATGAAATATGGCAGATGGATGTGAAGATGACTTTCCTAAATGGAAACCTAGTTGGGGATGTATATATGATACAACCTGAGGGCTTCATATCCAGAGATTGTAGAAAGGTATGCAAGCTTCAAAAATCCATTTATGGATTGAGACATGCATCTAGGAGTTGGAACATCCAATTTGATGAGACAATCAAAGAGTTTAGTTTCTCACAAAATCCTAATAAACCTTGTGTGTATAAGAAGGTTAGTGGGAGTACTATCATATTCCTTATATTATATGTGGATGACTTATTATTGATAGGAAATGATGCCTCAAGTTTGCAATCAGTCAAAATTTGGTTGTCCCGAAATTTTTCCATGAAAGACCTTAGAGAAGCAACTTATATATTAGGAATAAAGATCTATAGAGATAGATCAAGGAACTTGCTAGGTCTTTCACAGTCAACACACATAGACAAAATGCTAAATAGGTTTAGCATGAAGCAGTCTAAGAGAGGGTTTCTTGCTATGACTCATAGGATAAAACTCTCAAAATCTATATGACTCAAGGCACAAGATGAGAGGACTCGCATGAGTATGATTCCGTATGCTTCGACAGGAGGACCAATCATGTATGCTATGTTATGTACAAGACCCGATATATCGTATGCTCTAAGTTAGCAGATATCAATCAGATCCTGGTGAGGGTCACTGGGTGACTGTTAAGAATATCCTAAAGTACTTGAGAAGGACTAAGAATGTATTCTTGATATAAGAAAATGGAGATCTTGTAGTGAGCGGGCATACAGATGCCAGTTTTCAATCTGACCAGGATGACTCTAAATACCAGTCAAGTTACGTTTTCACACTGAATGGTGGAGCAGTAAGTTGGAAGACTTCCAAACAAGAGATGACTGCAGATTCGACGACCGAGTCAGAGTACATTGCAGCTGCAGAAACGACAAAAGAAGCTGTTTGGATCAAAAAGTTTGTTATCGAACATGAAGTGATTCCTAGCATAGTAGACCTAATATTGTTGTACTGTGACAACAATGGGGCTATTGCTCAGACTAAGGAACCAAGGTCTCATTAGAGGTCCAAGCACGTACTCAGGAGATATCACCTAATGAGGGAGATAATTGATAGTGGTGATGTGAAGATTGAGAAAGTGATCACAGATCAGAACATTGCTGATATTGCTGATCCTTTGACTAAGCCACTTCTTTAAACAAAATTTGATTCTTGTATACTCGGCTATGGTATTAGATAAAAAGGAGATCGACTTTAGTGCAAGTGGAGATTGTTAGAGTAGTGTTCTAAGGGCAATCACCTTTAGCACTTTTGTACAAACTTTATTTTGATTAGTAAAGCAAAAGGCATTTTTCATTGATTTGATAGTCGTTTATATATGAATTGATATTGATCTTAAATCGAATTAATGAAGTCTATGATATGAAGCATAGCATGAAGGAAATCATGATGAAATCATGATAATGAGATTCCTATCATGTGAAATTATGTTAGTATCTAAATAATCCCTAGTCATAGGATTAATAAG
>JAOTAY010000001.1:8599896-8611854 GCA_025629805.1 Erythroxylum baracoense
CAGGACAAGAACTAACATCACTTGGACTAGATGTGACGTAGTCAGTCTAGTGGGAGTTGACACATAGCCCATACTCCGAACCAAGTGGGATATAGTATGGTAAAAGGACGGATTGCATGGTAATTATCTATGGAAAGGTTCATAAGTCGGAGAATTAACTATCTAATCCACTTATATTCTGATAAATTGGCATCATGAAACCCTATATGATTTGCTTAAATTTAGAGTTAATTCAAGTGCCTAAAATAATCGAAAACCTAAGGGTCACACCCATAAAATATTGGATGAAAAACATAGTGTGTATGGCTAAAAGACCAAAGGTAAGCTTGGTTTTTAAGTTGGCCATGATCATGGCTCATTGGCCACAATTATGGCCGAAGGCACAAATGAGTACATAAGTGAGTTCTTTACATAAGAGTCTAACCACTTCTTACACACTTAAGTGAGAGCGTAAGGGCGTTAGACGTTTACATAAGAGTTCTAGAGTGAGAGAGAGGTGTCAAGAGTCTTATTCTTGCAATTTATGCAATTGTTGCATGAATCAAAGTGCATGCAACAAGAGTCTTGATCTTTCTTTTCATTTTGAACATCAACTAGAATTTATCTAGTTTGGTCCTCAAATCACCCTTACACATTGTTTCTTCTTGATCTTTGTGTGTTCTTAGGTAATCAAGGAAGGGTTTGGTGTTTTCAATAACCCAAACAAGGTGAAGAAACAAGAAAGAAGGAGAAACAAAAGGTAAAAGTTTTATATTTCATGTTCTTATACATATCCATGCATGCATATATGATTCTTTTTTTTTATAGTTACTATGGTGTCAGAATTTAGATTCCGACACTTTTGCTGCATTCTCATGCATGGGATGCATGTGTACATGACCAACCCAACAATAAGAAATCTATATATATGAGCACCCCTACACTTATTCTCATATGTATCAACGAACCTTAATAATAAAAAGTGCTCAATAGCTCTGAGGCTTGGGTATGAATTTTTTAGTATGTTAAAGGCTTGTAATATGGTTAACAATAAAAAAGAAGACTAATTAATATTAAAAGGGCTTATTCAACAAGAAAATTCGTGCCATTAGGTAGGCTATTTGGCTAGTGTAGCTTATGAAACAATAAATGCCTCTATTATTTCATGTTAATGCATGTGATAAAAGTGTAGTCTCAAATTAAAAATCAAGGCAAATTTGGAGATATATGTCATGAAGGTCACACATGAAAGAAAGATAACGAGACTAATATGGATATGTTATTCTAAGAGGCTTAAAATCTCATTGGCTTATATCTAGCCACCAGTCACTACTCTTCTAAAGGTGACATACATTGATCAAACATAAGAGTAAGAACACATGCCTAAGTTGACATGAATTTTTCTAGTTAATTTGACTTTTTAATTATAACTTTACAATCTTAAAAGCAATAAGCAAATAAATAATGTTTTGTTATTCTTTTTATTTTTATTATTAAAAAATGTAAAAGGAATTTAAAAACAAACATAAGAACCAAGTTCCCCTCTCTCACACTTAAAACTTATATTGTCCCAATTATAAGATTAAATGTAACATATAGAGCATTCAATAAAAATAAAAATGCAAAAGAAAAGGAATGAATAAACTCCTCTTATTTTACCTCCCAAGTAGTGCCTTTGTTTACCATTATTGGCTCAACTTCATGCTTTCTTCATCAAGTGGTATAAGCTGGGTCTTCAAGTATCACCACTTTCACATTCTCCACCTGAAATCCTTCTTAATAAGGTTTGAGGTAATGACCATTCCCCTAAAATTTATTCCCTATTTTCAAACCATAAATCCCTATCACACAATATGAAAAAAATTAAAAACTACAAAAGGACCGATATAATAGGAACATAGTTTACCTAGAAATATTTTAAGTCTAGAGTGACAAAGAAGAACGCTTTTACCAACATTAAAGCTTTTCCTAAAGATCATATTGCCATGTTAAGCTCCCGGTCTTCTTATTATAGATTATTTCATTCTCATAAGAATCGTTCCTTATATCTTTAAGCTCTTGTAATTGCAATTTTCTATGTATTCCTGCTTTATTAAGAATTATGTTGCAACATATGATATTCCAATCTATCTTGTCTTAAAGCTCGATACGAATGTGATACCGCTTTCCCAACACCAATCTATATAGGTCCATACAGATTGAATTTTGATAGGCTATCTTATAAGCTTACATTGCATCTTCCAATCTCAATATGCAATCCTTTATATTAATTTGAATTATTTTTATCTAATATTGACTTGATTTATCTGTTGGAAACCTTAGTTTGACCACTTTTTTGGGTATGGTTGGAATTGGAAACCTTATATTAGATATGTTATTTCCTAAATAAAGCTTACGTGACCTTATTGTAGAAATGCATTCCTTTATCACTTATGATAACTCTTGGTGTCTTAAACCCAGAAAAGATGTTAGAATTGACAAAAGTTGATTAGATTTAGCATCATTAGTCTTGGTGGCTTTATCTTCTACCCACTTAAAAACATAATCAACTACAAGTAAAATATAACAAAAACTAAAAAGTAGAGGAAATGGTCCCTTGAAATTAATGCCTAAAAGATCAAAGATTTCACAAACAAGAGTGGGATTTTGTGGCATTTGATTTATATAGGATAAGTTACCTATCCTTTGAAATCTATCGCATGAATTGAAAAAGAGATATACATCCTAAAACAATGATAGATGTTGAGCAAGTTTTATATAATAATAAAACTCTCAATACCATAAGTATACGGATCGTTTCTTGTAATATCAAGTATATCATTCCCCTGAGACTATTAAATACCTGAAAAACTTGAAAAAAAAACTTCATATAAGGTACTAAAATTTTATTTTAATTAAAATAAATAACTAAAATAAAACAAAATAAGTAAAAAATGAAATAACTAAGCTGTTAATGAAATTGAGATTATTCAAAGTTGAAGACTTAAGAATTATTCTATCCTTATTTTGTTTCCCTTAATCTTGTTAATTCAATTTATGTTTGGTCTAAGATATCCAAAAGTTTTGATTAGTTTCTCTCAAGATCTAATCAAGTAACCCTAATTGAATTCAATAATCATAGAGTTGTAATCTCTCGATTCACAAAACTATCATAACTTATTCAATTTGATTTTGAGTAATCTTAAGAGTTTATTTGTTAGTAGATAATTAATTTCGCTATTAAGATCTCTCCTCAATTATTTATTAATCTAATAATTGTAGATCTATTAAGTTGCCAACTTTCATTGTGCACCTTAACACTAATAACTTTGATTCACTCTTTCAATTTGTTACTAAGTATATTCCCAACAATTATCATAAATGTTCATCAATATATTGAATTCAAAAAGAAATAAATTTCACAAAATAATCCCTAAATATGAATTTAGAAATCCGTAATCATGTTAAACATCTTAGCAATTTAAATACATATTCAAGACTATGAAACAAATAAAGGGAAAAGAATAAAAATTGATTGGAGTTTTGATCTAGAATGTTGGAACTTCTATGAAGCTCTTCTTTGATCCTTCCTCTTTGATCTGCTTTGAAGTAGTGGCCACTGTTTCTTTTTAGTGATTTCATGTTCTTTTATAGTGCTTGAGGGTTCTAGGGTTATATATAGGGTTCCCTGCTTTTTTTGGTTCCAAAAATATCCTCGAACCCCTTCAAAACTCAAAAAAACTTGCGCTTGTACATGATCATGCCTAGCGTGATTCTTTCTTCTCTATCACGATCATGCATGGGGTCACGATTATGACAGAGGGCCATGCAGCATTGGTTGGCTTCGCCACGCACGATCGTGCACCTTCATGCATATGAAATCTTCTATTCTTCAATTGCCTGTTTCCAAATACATCAAACACCACTCTTAAAACATAAATTAAGATTAAATTCTTGCTCTAAACTAAATGAAAACTTAGAATACATACAAACGTTAACAATGGCACAATTATAAGCTGATACATATGATAATTATCTAAGAA
This sequence comes from Erythroxylum baracoense, assembly GCA_025629805.1. Lineage (NCBI taxonomy): Eukaryota > Viridiplantae > Streptophyta > Magnoliopsida > Malpighiales > Erythroxylaceae > Erythroxylum > Erythroxylum baracoense. The sequence goes on from JAOTAY010000001.1 coordinate 8,603,898, forward strand.
ACACGTAAAAACACACTAATATGTAGAAAAACATAATATAATCTGCACTTATCAATATACCCACACTTAAATCTTTGCTTATCCTCAAGCAAAACCAAAAAACACAACCAATCAAAACACAAAAACATATAATCACATAATCATGCAATAAGCAATGATGATATAATAGCATTAAATCTCATGGAATTAACTTAACCTTAAACATCAATCACTTAAAAAGTTCCAACATACTAACTTATTCCTTTCATGTTTAAGTGATTTGATTTGAATATACATATCAATCAAAATATTAACACCCTATTTATGCACCTTTGGCACTTGTAAGCAGGCATTTATGATTAATGATCAATTATAAAGAAAATTATCACTAAGTAGTATTTCATGAAAATTCTTGCTATTTGTAAAAGATCAATAGGTTTTATTTATTGTAACATCATTTTTAAAGATTTTCTTTAATAATAACCTAGTCATTTGACGAGAAAGCAAACATTTTGTCATGAATTTCCCTAGTTACTTAACTAGGTTAAATTTTTATTTAACTTGGCTGGGATGTCATTATAGCCTTTTGACCTGAAGATAAACATTTTTTTGTGAATGCCCCCAGTTACTCAGCTATATCATAACTCTCAACTAGCTACCAACTCTATTCTCAACCTAATTTTCTTAAAAAGGGCTAGCAGAATAGTAATTTAACACACTTAGCCAACCTCATTTCTTCTTAGTCAATCACTCTCATGAAAGGGTACTAATAATGCTAACCTATTGAATTGACCATAATTATAAATGCACATGAAAAAAAGTCATAAAGTGAAAGAATAGGTATCATATCCTAATTAACATACAAATAATTATTGTTATTTGTTTTCACTTTACCCTCTTAATTTAATCCTACTTGATCCTGGATATCCTATAGTTATATTACTCTCTCTAGAGATCTAATCAAGCAATTTTAACTAAAATAGATAAAAATTGAATTGTGATAACTCAATCTACCAAAACTCTTTGTAACTATGAAATTGGATTTGAAGCAATCATATGGATAACTAATAAAAAATTAAGATATCTCTTTAATTTCCTATTAATTTGATATTTATAGGTCTATTAGGGTGCCAACTCTCGTTGTGCAACGCAACATAAGTGAATCGATTCAACCTCTCAATTCAAATTGATTATAAAAAATAAACATGATGAGAATATTCATTAAATCAAGAATGTAAGTTCAACAAATAATTCAAGAGTGATTCCTAAAAAGGAATTTAGTGATCCAAAGATGAAATTAAATATCCAAAGTTAATCTTCATTAACATCCAACAATAATAAGGAAATAAGAACAAAGAGTATAATAAAATCTGAAAGTCTCTTCTATCCTTTACTTTGAGCTGGAAAATCTATAACCATGTTCTTGATAATTTTGTTATGATGTCCTTTTAATTATAATTATACAGTCGTCAGGTGATGTTTTAAACTTCTTTATATACTCTTGATTCTTGTAAGGTTTTATCTAGGATTTTTTTCATATGTTTATCTTCCATAACTAGCCCCAAAATGTCCAAACTAAGGGAAAAAAAACTCGCATCCTATAAAATAACATGCAAGATCATGCATAGCCATGCACGAACTACTCCAACACTCTGGCACGATTATGTTATAGGCTTCCAAACTACCGCTTCCTTATTGTATGATCACACTAGTCTTGTTTCTCTATATTTTTTGTCATATTTTCTTCTCTTTTCCCCATCTCCACTCATTATAAAACAAATTAAACAATCCTTGAAATATATAATTAGATCAAGCTCTTTCCTTAAACAATAATTAATAAAAAACACACATAAAAGCACTAACAAGAACATAAATATAAGTCTTAAGCAAATGATTATTGTCTAAGAAAACACTTAAAACCCACTCTAACACCTATAAAACATACTAAGTTTTACAACTATCAACTATAAGTTAGCCTATAAGATGAAATTGGAATGCCATGATAAGTTACTAGTAAATGGTGTTTGCTGAAATCAACAATGGTCTTGATCATTTGCTCCTAACCATTAGTTTTATAGGAAACGTAGAAGGATCTCTTGTTAGGGTTCACTTCTAGCCCAGACATCATTTTTAACATCTTAATTGCTTTCACTAAAGTAGTTAATGAAGTCTTGTTAGCTTTAGACAATATTAACAAATCATCAGCAAAGCACATGTTGGTTATGCCTAGCCTCATACATTTTGAGTGAAATTTGAATTGTTTTGTTCTCTCTAATATCTTTTTGAGAAGCTTATTGAAAACCTCCATAATAAGAGAAAAAATATATGGTGAAGTGGGATGCCTAATGCCTTTACTACTTTTGAAAGATATTTTTAATTCACCATTTATAAGCACATTGAAGGTTTGAGTAGTGAAACAAAATTACATCCAGTCCTTGAGCATTATAGGAAAATTCATTGCTTTCATGATGTTCACTAGAAAGGACCAATCCACATTATCTTATGCCTTTCTTTAATCAACTTTCAAAAAACAATTATTGCCTCCTTTTTTACTAGAATAGCTCCTCAAAAATTCTTGCATCAATAGTATATTACCACCCATCACTCTTCTTAAAATGTAAGCTCCTTGTGCTATATCATTGTGATTGATTAGGACTTTCTTTAGTCTATTGGATAGGATCTTGGAAATGATTTTGTAGATTACATTACAATGTGCAATGGTCCTAATTAAAATCATTAAAGTATTTCTAATCATCACCTTTTGGAGTTAGAATAATGAGGTTCCTATTGATCCCTCCAAGTAGTTTCTTGTTTATGAAGAATTATAAGATAACACCATGTACTATAAAGAAAAGAATGTTGAAACCATCTGGATATTGACTTCTGTGGTGATTGAGTGCTTTCACTACATCATATATTTATTAAATTGACATAAGCTAGATCTCAACTCCTTATGTTGAAATGCACTTTCCCATAATGTCTTTTATTAAGCCAATAGAGGAGTGAGCATTTATGGAGGCATTCATGGTAGTTGAGAAGTAAGTAGAAACTTCCTCAAGAAGGAGTTTCTATTCAGAAATCATATGATTATCTCTCACAACACTAGAGATTCTACTAATGCACCTTCTTAATAACAAAACTTTATAAAAGACAGTTGAGTTTTTGTCACCTGCTTTGAGCAAAGCTATCATGGATCTTTGCTTCATCAAGGATTAATCACACAATAAGTCCTTTGAAAGATTGGAGACAGTTAGCTTTTCACATTCTTAAAGACAAGTAGAAGTGGGATTTAAGTATAGTTCAGCTTGAATTGAGCTTAAAGCTACTTTGGCAATTAATAATAAATGTTTAGTGTTGCTATCATTTTCTTTTTGCATTTACTTAAGGAGATTTTGAATGATCTTCATTATTGTGACATAAAAGAATTGTTTAGAGCCACAAACCTTAGTTTTAATAAACTTTTAGATGATTTCATAAAAACTTGCCAAATTAGTTAAAAAATTGTTAAATTTGAATGGCAAATTAAAACTTCTAGAATTAGTTTGAGTAATGGCAGGAGAATGATCTAACAAACTTAAAGTAGGGAAAATGGAAAATTAGTTTAGAAAGTCTTGAAACTATTGCAAATTGGCTAGGCTACAATCTAGTTTCTCACTAATAAAACTTTCATCTTTTTGTTTTTTTGTTTTAAGTTAAGAAGTTTTCATTATATGGAATATCAGAGAGTTGGATGTTAGTGTGGCATTTTATTGGCGTAAAACAAGGTTGTTTTGAAGAGTTCAAACCTTTAACCAATTCAGGCAAGATGATGGTATTGAAATCACTAGTTAGTAACCTAGGTTTATGTATATTGCAAGCTAGTCATTTATGTTTTTCCTAAATTTGAGATCTTTAATAGAAATTAATATATGCATGAATAAAGAAAACCATACAAGATTTCTTGGTTGCTTTACAAGTAACTTTAACATGAATCACTTGATCAGGGATATCAATAGTAGATAATTCCACTAATTGTTAATTATAATAAATTAAAATTCTTCCATTTAGGTGATGAGAGTGATTAGTAATCTACTTCCAATGACAGTGAAACAATAGTAGAATGTCACCTTTTTCTAGTTTGATTCTGGAATCCAAAACTCCAAAAATGTTAAGTCTGTGTTCCAAAATGAATTCCTTGAGCAAACATTTTTTCGAAGGAGTATTAGCTCCTCATATGTTCCATACTAGAATCTTTATGTTATAGTGTTTGAAGCAGGAGGTTTTTCTTCCCACTAGATCTTCTTTTCACTATAGTTTTAAATCCTTGATCAGTTATATCATTGTTAGAGTCTTGTTGATTCTCTATTTGTGTTTCCTCAGTAACTTATTTATCAATTTTACTAATCATTAGTGTAGCACAATTCTTATTTATCTCATTGGGTTCACCTTCGTTTATACCTTGCTTTTCCATATGTAAAATATCATCATTTCTTTTTAAATTTTGCTCACTTGAATCAATAGGTACAACCTAGGTTTCAATATTTTTAGTATTTGTCTTCTTGTTATTGTTTCCTTAGCTTCTTCAAGTCCACTAGCTCTTGAAAGAAACCTATTTTAAAGCTCTTTCTAATAAGATGCCATTCCACTTTGGATTTCAACTTCTTTAGTTTCCAAATATAAGTTACTTTCAATGTGTCTTCCATAGTATCAAACTATTTATTGAATCTTGCAATAGGAATTGTATCAGGTAAATAAGTTATGGAGTTTACCAGAGCACAAAATCTCATAAAGTTTATTCTTGAAGTCTTTATAGTTACCTAATCCATGTAGATAGGTTTACCTATATAGCTCACAAAGCAACTTAGACCACTTGTATTCTAATACTCTAAAGGAACTTTATGGATGCATATCAAAATTTTGATGTTTTCCTACGTTATTTATTCTATGTTCTTCCCTGGCCTCCATGCTTGAAGTAAAAAAGGCTTATTGTATACATGTCAAGGTCCACATTCAAGAATCTTTATAGTAGCTTCTTTGCAACAGAACTTGAAGAAAAATATGTCAATAGTGTTTACTAACATGTCCTACAAACTATGATGCTTCCATCACGCCCAAACTAAATAGTGTTCAAGTATAATACAATGTATTAATAAACTAGATCCAGGTAAGACATTCCTTAGGAATTTACTACATTTTGACTTCACTCTAATTTAATGAACAATGTTAGTGCTTTGGATCGATAAGAATTCCTAAGTTACAATCATGTTCTCTCTTAAGCAAAACAATCCTTATTCTTATATCAAATTAATTGAAATCTCTTTCTAATCAAATCAACACAAGAATGCATTATTCATATTCATGAATTTTTGTGATAGGCTTTACCCTTACATAGGAAGATTGTGCAATTCTCACTTAAGTAACCTATTCAACTCTCATTGTCTATATTATGATCTAAATTTACAAATTATCTTTTGATCTCGATGTATGATTCTAATTATTAAATCTTTAACTGTCTTTCTTTTAATTCAATCAATATAAGAACATGAACAATTCTTAAAAAACTAAAAATTTTATTAAACTGAAATATCAATTTAAAACATTACATCCTTGGGTCCATCCTACTTAGATCCATATCCAAGTTAGTTTATGAATAAAAAAGAAAAACAAACCAAAAACATAGAAGAAAAAAAAAATATAACATCTTCATGAATCTGAAATCATTTAGATCTGGATGAATCTTGTTGAAATCCTTATTCCTCTTTAAAGATAGCCTTTTCACTTTATCGATAACTATTTTTATCAGCTTTGAGTTCACTCTTTTAGCTCCAAAACTCATCTATGCCAAAAAAATGCCCTCTTTTTCCAATTGCCTCTTCTTTTAATAAATTGAACCTTAATTTATATTGTCAACACGATTCTACACAAGAATATATAGGCTTCTTGTTATTTTGTTATCAAATTTTAAAAATTTGTATATAAATCATCATTAATGGGGCTAAACATGAAACTATGTTAGCGTTATATTAGTTAACATAGATTGAATGCATGGGTATGTTGGTTGTGCAAGGAGAAATAGAACGCCCTTTCTTGGAACACTGCTTGAAAATAGTTGCATGTTGATGTCGTGTCCCCTAGATGATATATTTCTTAAGGAAATGAAATTGGATATAATGGAATATAATTAATAACGCGGTGTCATATTCCCATCATGTTCTTTAGCATTTCTTCACATCTTTTAAAGTTGGTATAAACAAAGTCAATTCTTTTCCAAATTCACATTAGAGAGGCTAAAATAAGTCTTGATACAAAATATAACTCATTTTAAGTACCAAATCTTACGAAAATACCCAAAACACAAGCAGAATGCTTTCAAAAATCATTTTAAAAATAAAGTCTATTTAGCATATACCAATTATAGAGAGATCCATACCTTAGGACATATCTATGTCCCTAAACTATGGCCATTAGAAAAAAGGATACAAAGAGTCCTATATCTTGGGACATACCTATATCGTAGAATATATCTTAACCTAATGACTTTTTAGAAAGACTTATGACCAATTACAATGTCATGTATAAAGTTGTACCCTAAAAAATTTAAAAGCCCAAAAGTTGCTATCATTGACATTGATATGATAAAATATATGATATTAGTTAAGAAGGTTAGCGGAGAGTAAGAGATCATGTAGGGGATGTCATCTTTATAAAGGAAGTATGGGTAAAACTAAAGAGAGTAGAGTCATTGCCTATAACAAGAACATCATAAGAGAGAGGACCTCAGGTTAAGGCCATACTATAAGGTAATGTATGTCAAACTAAAACCTTGAAAACTTGTATAGGAATAGATTAAAAATATAGTATATTGATTGGAGTGATAGTAACGGGAGCATGCCCTACAATTTAGTCGAATAAAGGATAGTTTGGATGCATATTTGCATGTCATACATCCTCCTTCACCTCATCAAATGATGATAGTACTTGTTGTAAATAGTGAATGATGACGCCATAACTTGTTGACCATGTTTCCTTTCTTATTTTAATATTATCTTATTTACATTCATTACACATTTGGAACTATATTGTTTTTCTTCACTCTATATATTTTTCTTTTCACGTTTGAGGATATTTTCTATAATTTTTGTGTTTTATTGTGTTTGTTTTTACTTTTCACAAGGTATAAATGAAATTTTGATACTTATCACATCTTTCTTGAACAACAAGAAACACAAGGCTTATAAAAGATTACTTTCATCGGTACTATCCCTTCTTTCTTACTTTTATTGTCCTTATTTGTTTCACTAGTAAATTGAGAGCAATGTACAATTCAATTACGAGGAGGCATTGTATTATTATTTTTGGTCTTATCTTACCTTAATCAATTAATTTAAGTGCAATTAGCCTAATAGTCGACAATTTTAAAAAATAATTATAAAGACCTGACATAAGTTAGATAGTGTTATAAGTTCGATTATGTTACATAATTAGTTATGAGCATTAACAATTAGTTTAGTTTCAATTTGATCCAATGAACTTGAGACGAATGCTTAACTTATAGAATAAAACCTTATGTATAATTTCAACCTAATTTGACTTAAGAGGTGAACCTTATCTTATTAAAAAAATGTGGGAATAAAGTGAGCATAAATAAATTCACTCTACTAAACTTATCTAAAGTAAAAAGGTTAAAGTTAAGGGTGGTGTTAGTATCTATTTGAATCGACGACCCAATTGAGTAACTAGGTATATTGTTAACAAGGTGTTTGCTTTAGCATCATAAGATTAGGTGACTTTTCAAACACACCCTTAATACTCCAAAATAATATTAAAAATAAGTTCTTTGATTTACTTTCAATTTGGGCTGTTAAACATTTTGAATGTGGATGCTTCTAACTCATTTTTGTGTATTGTATACATTAGGTTAATGATGACTTGCATATTCATGCATATTTCAGTCCATATTTTGCGTACATTTGCATAGTTATTTGTCACATTTTGTATG
>JAOTAY010000001.1:8643269-8664592 GCA_025629805.1 Erythroxylum baracoense
AGGAATCATAATATTAGCTATCCAATCATAACTTCTTACCAACCATTATTTTTCATTTCATACCCATTCCTCCTTTCTCATTCCCTCTAAACAAGCATACCCTTAGACTTTTAATTCATTAAGTACGCACAGCCATATCTAGACTTTTAATTTCCACTAAAGGGTAGTTTGGCCATCTTTCTTAAGAAATAAGATTCACAAGTTTCATATGATTCATAATCAAAAGGATCTAAATTTTCTTCTTTATGTAACTTTGTGAATCTAGTTTCATTGATATAACATAACCTGCAATGCCATAAATAAGATGAATTTAGGTCACTTAACTTTCTTTTCTTGCTATTTATGTTAAGAATTGGCCTTACAAGATCTAACTCATTATAAGTAATCTAGATCCAAATAAAAATAATTTTTATAAAAAGAACAACTCTTATTCTTAATAATAAAGACAAATATATTCAAATCTAAATAAGAAATAAAAATGGTGTTTCTAGTAATAATTGGAACACAATAACAACTATTTTATTCTAGTTTTAGGCCAGAAGGTATAAATATATTACAGGTTCTTATAGCTAATGTAGCAACTCTTGGTCAATTGCTTACTTGTAGGTCTACTTCACCTTTCCTTAATGATCTACTCCATGATAACATTAACATATTATTACATATATGAGAACCACATCTAGTATTTAATACCCAAGAATATAGAAGAGGGTAGAATGATTGATCTCAATCATAAACATACTAAAATAGACAACTTCCTTAAGCTTCTTATTTTTTGAGGTACCAAAATAAGCTGGGCAGTTCCTCTTCTGATGCCCATTGACTTTATAATGAAACCATGTGCCCTTGTCATTTCTTTTCTTCTTGACACCACCTTTTGGCTTTACTACTTTAGCAGAAGCCTTCTGTTTTTTGTTATTATTCTTCTTGATTAACGTCATCAATATAACGTTGACATCTCTCCCAAGCCTCATCAGTCACATATAATCTAGACCATGGTGGAACAAGAGTGTTAAGAACATATAACTTCTTTTCTTGATTGAAAACAATTCTTAAGTTGTGAAACTAGTCCAAAGAGTTAGGTCCAGTCAACTTGTTAGCATCGATAATGCTCCTCAACATCAGATTGGTACTCTTCTTTTGATTCGATAATCGAAAGACATAAAAGAGCAAGTATTAGTTTATGCCTAAAAATTAAATTAAATAATAACTTTAATAAATATTTGATTACTCCCATAATTTTATTCAAAGTAATAACCCTCATTGTTAAATCAAGAAATTATCAAATAATTTCCTAGTGGGATAAGATCCCATTCAAAAAATAATTGATCTTGAGTTGGTAACAAATAAACTAAATTTAAATAAGGTAGATATCAACTTTATCAATCACATCTTATGTGATTCCTAGATCCATTAGGTGACAGCTCTTTGCTAAAATATATTATATATATTATTTCTAACCTTGCCACTAAATCCATATGATCATGAGTATATTCATCTAAATCATACAAATTTAGTTAAGTAGGATCCATTAATTTAAGATAAAACATATTGGGGTTAAAATGGCCTTGAGTTTGCTCAATAAGTAGTACAATAAATATAAATATGATTTTATTATTAAATAATAGAAGGCAACTATCATATTCTCAATATATACTTAACATTTAATTGAGGGATTTAAAATTTCAAAATTTTTGGTCTCATAAAAATAATAGAAGTCATTCAAAACCTTTTCTTGATTCTAATTATTGATTTGATAACTAATTTAATTTAATAATTCAAATTTTTGAAAAATTAAACTAAATTCTAAAATATTCCTGATAAAGATTATCTTTTGAAAACAAAATTTAAACGTTTAGAAAAAACACTTGTTTAATTTTATTAGGAATATAAACCAATTTAATCTCCATTAATTTAATTTAATTGAATTTAAGGCTTTTAAAACATAAAAAATTAAATAAAATGAGTGAGGAACAGTTTGGCGAGTGTTAAACCATTTTTTGTTAAGTGTGTGCATTACATGCACCCACATCAATAGGGACCGTTAGCAACATCTGCACCAGAGGCTGTACCCCAATGTGGCGCGTGTGTGATTTTTTTCACAGATTTTAGGGTTTTTGGATTTTGCTCATTATTGCTGCCCTCTGCTTCTCTCCATGTCGCCATGCTTCTTGCTTCCCCATCGTTAGACTACCATTGTCCATCAATTACGGGCAAAAAAGCCCTTCATTGCCACTGGTTTTAACTCATCACCAGTGATGATTTGCCATTGCTGGGATCACCCACACTAAATTAAAATCAAACTTAGGACAACATATGCAATTCCAGAGCAAACACAAGCAGTGGACGGGAAAATCAATTTCTAGAACTAAGAAAATACAACACAAAGGGAACATGTATTATGATTTTTTAAGGAATTAATTGTCCAGAACAAAACTATTACAATGTAGTAGCAGACAAAGGAGCATCATAAAATTTTTGAGAACAATTTCGACTTTAACTAAAACATAAAGCCTTAATTTTTTATCAATCAATAATAATCAAGCTCAATCAAGCTTTAGATTTAAGTTAAACAATTAAAGGAGGTTCTCATATCACTATTAGAAACCAACCATGATAAAATCATGGACACATAAAAAAAATAAAATTTTACGATTTTCGATTGAATTCCGTTAATTGAATAATTTGAATACTTAAATGAATCATAAAATATGAAATCATATTTGATTCAATTTTCCAGTTGAAATCCTTTCAAAACCTTTTAAATGTGTTAGCTACAAGTTGTTCACGCATTTAGCCTCTAACAATATCCACAAAGCAGTTTCTTTATTGTTGAGAGGAATTAAGCAGGAGTGCTTGTTCTCTTATGCTTACTCCTTTTTATAGAAAAAGCATCATGGTTTTTTAATTCTATTAAAATTAAATAACTCAATTACAATTAAAGCCAATTACAATTAATTTAATTTTAATAAAATCAAATATCTCATATTTGATCTCTATAGTTTCTCATACTTTATAATTAAGTACAACTTAATTAAAATTGATTTTTACTTTTTAAACTGCTCTTTATGTGTATCCCATTAGGTTCCTAATAATGATTATAAATTATAATTATAATTCATAATTAGAATTAGATAAATTAAAAGTTCTTTGAATTTATCTTTAATGATTGACATTTAGCAATATGTCATGACTACCCAAATATTAGGAATATCAAAGTAGTTTGACTTAACCTATCCATGCATGGTTATGATGTATAATTTAATCTTTTTGTCATCCAATGTTCCAATTGGACAGAGTATGAATATAGCGTCTACTCTTTTGTATCCAATCATGTTTGCTGTTGCTAATTAGTGGTTGATTTATTATTGATATTTGAAAACATCTTTTCAAATGTTGATTCACTTTGTCTAGAGAATTCTATAAATGACTACTAATCAAGAATGGTATAACATTCTCTCTAATTACTTTAGAGTGACGAATACTTTATTGACTTACTCAACTATCTCCATATGGTTCACACTATATCAAAGTACTATCGACATAATTATCCGATGATAGTTCATAAGTAGCATCAAAACATAGTAATTCCCACATGAAATACCTTGGTAATCTCAAGTCTAAGGATCAATTATACAACCACTATTATGAGGAAATGCATAGACATATAAGTGATATTCTATTTAGGATCCTCGCAATCAGGTTAGTTTAGTAAACTTATCCTCTAATAAGCACCCATATGTTAGTTTAAGTATCTCCATACTTTAATTTATGAGATCAACTGCTTTCTTTATAAGAAATTTAAAGAAAATTAAAAAAAACTTATTAATTTTTATAATTCTCAACAAAACTCTTTTTAGTTTTTAGTTAAAAAACCCATTTTCATAGAATTTAGTTAAAAATAACAATGGAATATATTAAATGTGAATTAATCAAATGTCACTAATATGTTAGCCCAACTCAGCTCTTAAACTCAACATAAACTAATTAAATTTAACTTAAATTAATAATTAATAATTAATCTCAAATTAATAATTTAAGATTAATAGTAAATTATTAGTTTATGTCAAATTTAATTAATTCATTTCAAGTTTAAGAGTTAAGTTGAATCGTTATATAAGCAGAATTTGATTGACATAAGTGTGCTATTCATGCTGGGTGGATTTTATCGTTATTTTTTAATCAAAGTCTAAGAGAAGAGTTTTTCTAAAATCTAAAAACAAGGAGCTTTTTTCAGAATTTTAAAGATCAAGAGGTTTTCAAAAGTTTCTTAAACTATAAGAGAGGTCTATATTTTTATCGAAAAATAAATTGATGTAGCTTTCTACTTTAGAAGTCATTGTCAAATTATCATTGTTTCCTGATAAGTGTGAATTGCATCGTATTTTAGGGCTTAGTTTGATAGGTATTTAATTGTTAATTCAATTTTTAATATGCATTTAGGTTAGAATTGTGCTAGTTTGCTAATTGTTTATTTTTAAGTGTTTTTTGGGTTAGTACAAGACTTTGAGCTTAATTATTATATTTTTGAGGTACCTTGATGTGTTTGTTAGTATTTCAAAGGTCAACATTAAAGAACGGAGAAGTTTTGGAGACACTAGGGTCGAAACATAATCGTGGCACAATAGCCACGATCGTGACAGAAGCATTGGAGTCAGCCCACGATCGTGGCACATATTCCACGATCATGACAGAAGCCCAAGATAAGGCCCATGATCGTGGCTTGCTTGCCACGATTGTGACAGAAAGCTCAGATTTGGCCTACGATCGTGGCTTGCATCAAGCAAACGTGTAGATACTAAAAAACGTTAAGTTTCGAGGGATTTTTCAGACCTTTTGGACTCTGAAAAAACCCTAGAGCTGCTCAGAATATAAAAGGTATTTAAAGAATAAGACGAAGAAGAGGGAGGAGCTTTTGCATCGACCACTTTCAAAGAAACCTTAGAGAGAATTGTCGAGAGATAGAGAAAGAGAAGAAGGAAGAGAGAAGTGGAGAAGAAGCCGATTCGACGTACTTCCCGAATCAGGAGTTTCCTGACGTTGCTACTTCCTGTCTCCTTTCAGATCGTATTTCCTGTTTATTTTCCATTTTTATTATTATATAGAATTGGGAATAACAGTATGATGATAGGATTTTTGAATATTGAGATGTTCTACACTACCTTTGGGGATTTTATCTTTGATTTAATGAAATTTGATTGTTTGTGTTTTTACTAGATTTATTGTGGTTTAGTTTTTGCAATTTCAAAATTCAGTGATAAGCTGAGAGGATGAACCGAGTGAAAAATAATTAAACTGGGCTAATGAGAGTTAGGATATTTAACAGAACAAGAATTAGATCAAATCGGTAAATTGTGCGAAGAGAGATCTTGTATAGGTTCCTGATAGTTTTTTTGGACAACTTCAGATCTAATTAAGGTTTTAGATAGATTGTTAATCAAGAGATTGCAATTCCCATAATCTGATTAGAGTTTATAAATTAAGGTTAATGGTTATAACTCGATAGAGAGTAATCAACCCTAAGACCATCTAGAACCAATAATCTAGTAATTCATAATCGATTAGGTTAGCATTAAATATATCTAAAATTTCCCTTTCTCAATTGGTAGTTCCTTAGGTTGATTCTTGAGTGTGCATTGCGATTGCTAATTTGTTAATATTTTCGTGATTGCTTCTTGGATTGAATTGCTTGATTGAATTGCATTCTTGTTTCGTCTCGTTACATTTGAAGTTCTATGATTTGTTTTTACCTTAGATTATAGGATTAGATTATCCCTCCTTGTGGGTGTTGAATGGAAAATAGACTACTAGTTTTATGCTCAAAACTGCAAGTACACGGGTCGCAACTTGTAGTAAAAAGCAGATATTCATCCTATAGCACCACTTAATTCAGATTGATATTTGTTTAAGAACCAAATTTTTAAATAGATATAAACTAGAAAATTAAATTAAATTAAACAACTAACAATGCACAAATGATAAGGCAAAAAATGCAGAAACTTGGAATTCAAGAGTTTAACAACTAGAGATCACTTTTTTCCTATCTTATCTCCCTCTTGTTCTATTAATTGAATTGTACTTCACCTAAGATTTCCTAATGTATTAACTACCCTTTCTCAAGGTGTAATTAATTGTTCCCAGCCAAATTAAATAGAAATGGTTAAGCAATCTCTCAATCTAGAAAAACAATCCACCAATTCAACTAGTTATTAAGTTATCCTATGGGTGATCAACTTATTAGCCATGATCTCTCTCTAACTAATCAATTAACTTGATGAATGTAGGTCTATAGAGTGCCAATTCTCATTGTACAACCCTACACAAATTACCCAACTTAGTTTCTCAATATGTTGCAAGATATAAGTACATCATTCATAAAAAACATCATTCATTCAAATCAACAAAATAAGAGTTCAACAAGTAGTTCAAAAGTAATATCTACAAATAACTTAGCCACTCATGATGTTATTAACATTCCTAACAATCAAATAATCCATCATACAAATGCTAGAAGAGAAAAAAACGAAATAAAACTAAATGAATCAAACTCCTCTTTTTCTTTGCCCAAATTTGGAAAATCCAACGTTGGTATACTCTTTGCCCAATTATGAATGGAAATCTTAATTCTCCACCTCTTTCAAGGCTTTAAATATGTGTTTTTACTCAAGGAGGCAAGTCTCCACCAATCATCCCTTTGTCCATAAAGGTTTATATCCTTATATAGTGACGAAAACCTAAAAAATAAGTGAACCCCGCCTGTATTTTCGAGTTATGATTCCCACGATCATGGGAATTGGCATAAATCCCACGATTGTGGGTTCTTGCATTATAATTCCTCCTCTTCTTTTCTCCTCTCTTAGTCTCTAGCTCAATCGCAAAGGTAGTCACCCTCCATTCCTACATGAAAATGATCAATTTTTACCCTAAATTAACATTAAACATAAAAGAACAACAATGAAGATCAAACTAAACAAAAACATACAAAATAAATCCTAAAACACAACAATAATAACCTATTATGCAAGAAACACATGCCAAATATTTAGAAAAATATATATTATTGCACAACTATCAACTTCCCACACTTAAATCTTTGCTTGTCCTCAAGCAAAATCAAACACAACCAATCAATTCCATCACTTCATTTTCACAAAGATCAAAGCATACAATTCCTCAAATTTTCACCAACTCGAATGTCAAGCTACTACACATATCATGACTACTTTTCATTAGTGTACATAAGCAAACTCAACATATGACACCATCTCTCAAAGATAAGTATAGATGTAAAATGAATCTTCTTTACGATTTTACTCATTTCTCTCAAGTGTTTGATGGTTAGTATTTCGCTTAAGCTCCCTATAGGAAACTACATTATCATAGGCTTGCTAATACACCAATTCTCCTCTACAATGATTACATGCATCAATAGATCAAAAGGACTTGCTTCAGGTTGTAATGTGGTAAAGGTTAAGTTGGGTAACAAGGGGGTAGAGGGATTAACACAGGCATTTATAAAGTAATAAGTGGACAATAGGATAACAAAACATATTTCTGAGATTCACAAGTGTAAATATACTACTACTCTACACTTATTGATGCTGCTAAAATGTTATTCCTTTTTCTTTTCTTTTCTTGTTTCTTTTTTTAACATAGAAGAAACAATGAAAAAAATAGCAACTAAATACAATATGATCCAATAGTAGAAGTATCACTCAACTTATCTCGAAAAAAATGTAGCAAAATCCTAAACAAATGCATCACTCAATACTCTACTAAGCTTATGAATGGGTAGGTTAATGGGGTTTTGGGTTTTAAAATGTAGGGTGTTTCAAGAAACAAAAGGGTTAAGGCTCAATAGGAGTAGCAAGAGATAATGAAAGGTAGGTCATTTACACCGAAGGTTAACACAAAAAGGGCCTTAATAATCTTTATTAAGCATGCATCCAGTAGACTCAAATCAATTAAAGCAAGTTCTGAAGGTAATAACCTAAGAAAGCACCACATAAACAAAGAAATAGAATGACTATAGATGGAGTCATATAGACTTAATCCTCACATTGGCTTAAATGAAAATTCATTATGCATTTCTACACTACCTCTTTGTTTAATTGTCAAATTATGAGTAAAGCTTTTGTAACCAACTACTTTTCATTACTCAACATAGTTCACTCTCTACTCAAATGGCCTAATTTGAGTTCAAGCATGCATTCAATCTCATTCCAACTAGCATGACAAAATCTCATGGAAAAATAAATCAAAATAATTTAAGTTTGGTTCCATTGCTTAATACGAAACAACATATAACAAACTAATATGCCTAAAACATGCATTCTAATTAACAAAATGCAAACAGTGACTAAAACAAACTAAAACAATGCAATTGACAAAGCAAATGTCACCTCCCCATACTTGGACAACATATTGTCCTCAATGTAACAAGGCAACCACAAAACGAAACCAAAACACAAAACCCAAAATCAATCAAAAAAATAAGTAAAACAACTAACAAGGTAAATAAAATAACGTAAAAAGTAAAAGGTAAGAAAGCTCATGGAGATTGTGAGTGAAAAATGATGGAAAAGTGGAGAAAATACCAAGATTTGGGGGAAAGATGAAGGATTTGTGAGGTTTGGGTGAGAGAGTGTTGACTTTTAGAAAGAGAGAATATGAAGAAGTGAAGAAAGAAGAAAGAAGGGTAGAGTTTTAAAAATTTTCAGATAGGTTCTTGTCCTTCCCACGATTGTGGAATTCCCACGATCGTAGGAAACAAACCAATTCCCACGATCGTGGGTTAAGGCTTCAGAAAGATTATGAAGAGTCTTCCCATGGTCTTGGGAAACAAACCCATTCCCACGATCAAGGATACTCCAATTTTTTTCAACTTTTTAACCCTCTTCCAAGCTTAGCATGCATTCTTATCATTCAAGCAACCTACAAACACATAACAATCACCTAACCAATAAGAAATTTGAAAAGAAAACAAGTTAAAACACAAACAAAACCTAAATAAACACCAAGCAAATTCAAATCAAACATAATCACAACCAAATGAATCAAGCAAACAAGTAAACAAAGACAAGCAAAAGAAAGGTAAACATGCTAAGTTAACGTCATTAGCTTAACCATTCCACATGCATTCATGAAAGAGTGGAAGAAAGGAAAGAGATGACTTCCCTTTCTTGTGAGTATATCCCTCCATAGTATGGCTTGCATCTATGCTCATTGGCCTTGAATGCTTCACCCTTGTCATTTTCTAACTCTAAAGCTTCATGGGAAAACACTTGAAGAATCTTGATTGTCCACTCCATCTTGAATTGAGCTTTTCGGGAAATAACTGAAGTCATGAATTGAATAAAAGCACTAAGTCCCCACTCTTAATCTCCTTCTTTCTAATGTGAGTATCATGCTAGTTTTTTGCTCTTTCTTTGTACACCTTAGCATTTTCATAAGCTTCAGATATCAACTCTTCCAATTCATCAAGTTGTAACAATCTCTTCTCACCTGCTAGCTTCCATTCCATGTTCAACTTCCTAACAGCCTAATAGGCCC
Source organism: Erythroxylum baracoense (assembly GCA_025629805.1). NCBI lineage: Eukaryota > Viridiplantae > Streptophyta > Magnoliopsida > Malpighiales > Erythroxylaceae > Erythroxylum > Erythroxylum baracoense. Next base: position 8,652,822 of record JAOTAY010000001.1, read on the forward strand.
GATACTCCAACTCCAATGGTAAATGGCAAGCCTTGCCATACACAAGTCGATATGGTGTGGTACCTATAGGTCTTTTGAAAGTTATCCTGTAAGCCCATAAGGTGTCATATAGCTTCAAAGTTTAATCCTTTCTTGAAATGCTCACTACCTTCTCCAAAATCTTCTTCAACTCTCTGTTCACCACCTCCACATGGCCATTAGTTTAGGGGTGATAAAGGGTAGCCACTCTATGATGAACATTGTTCATAGTCGTGAGTGTGAGTCTCACAACCTCAAGTTATGTCATGGGCTTGAATTGGTATGTCAAGCCCATGACACATTTGTCATGGGCGTGAGGTCATGGGCATGAGAGCACTCTCACGCCCATGACTTATTTGTCATGGCTGTGAGATGTTTCTCAAGCCATGATATATGCTATTCTCCATTCCTTTTGATATTTTCTTGTCTCCTCTTGCTATAATTCTTCTTTTTCTTGCTCTATGAAGATAAGTGAGTGTGAATCTTAAGAAGGGAACTCAAATATTGTATTTTTTACTCATTTTTGCTTTCGAATTATACCTAAAATCAAATATAAACTAAGGTAAGTGTCTTAAGCATTTTAAAACATTAATCACTAAATGTCAAGGGTTAAATGTATTAACAATTAAGCACATATCACAACACCTCGTTCCTACTCACATCCCGAGATAGAGAGTAACTTTATTACCCCTACTTTTATGGAAATTTGTTTGGGCAATCTCAGAGAAAGTAACTGGAAGAATAGAAGAGGTTGATAGCCACCGAATAAGGTTGAAGAATTAAGGCTCTGAAATAGCTCTAATATTGCTTGATTTGACTTGCTTAAGATTTTTCTCAAGCAGATCATTAGGCTCTCTATAATCCAACTGTTTTCTTTTGGTTTAGCCTTTATAAATATCTAGTCACTTGACACATTTATATTAGCCTTTAGAAGTTACAAAAACTGTCTTATGTTCTTACAATTGGATTTTGGCCTCTTGTAGCATATTACTCTCTTTTATAGTATTTCTATTAATACATTTTCAATTTTGAAAAAGAAAAATAGAAAATTTTTACAAACATACTCGATCACGTATCATATGTTATACTCTTAATTAACAAGATAACTACAACTTACTCACGCACGTCAAATTTAGTAGAAGCCAACCACACAGTCATCATTTAGTAATAACTAGTAGTTATCATTATAAAATAAAAAATTGTTTTATAAATAATAATTTTATTATTTATGACATTAATGGATGTTACCTACCGGTCATCAACCACAACCTTTTTACTTTCTTAACGCAAAAAGAAGATGACTCCAACTAAAGAATGAGGGATTTAGTATCATTTCAATTAAAAGTGCTTATTCCCAAAAGAATATAAGAAACAAAAATTTTAAGTTGCTTAAGTAATTTGGTATCGCCTTACCTTTAACTCAAGTTTTGGGTAGTAAAGTGATATTAGAGCTACCAGCCTACAGCTTGGGTGGCCCCACATCTCAAATTCGAATCCTAAATCAATCAATGTGGGAATGGAACCCGCTTGTGTCATCAGAATAGATGCAAGCGAAGCATGGTGGTTGCTTAAGTAATTTGGTATCGCTTTACCTTCAACTCGAGTTTTGAGTAGCAAAGCGTTGCTTAATTAATTTGGTATCGCCTTGGCTTCAACTCGAATTTTAGGTAGTAAAGTGGTATCAGAGCTACTAGGCTATGGCTTAGGTCACTCCACGTCGCAAGTTTGAATCCCAGATCAATCAATGTGGGAATGGAACCCACTTATGTTATCTGAGTATACGCAAGCAAAGCCTTGGGTCACCCACGTCACAAGTTAGAATTCCAGATCAACCAATGTGGGAATGGAACCCGCTTATGTCATCAGAGTATACGCAAGCGGAGCGTGATGATTTCTTAAGTAATTTGATATCGCCTTACTTTCAACTTGAGTTTTGGGTAACAAAGTGGTATCAAAACCACCAGAATACGGCTTGGGTCATCCCACGTCGCAAGTTTGAATCCCAGATCAATCAATATGGTAATAGAACTTGCTTGTGTCATTAGAGTATATGCAAGCAGAGCGTGGTGGTTGCTTAAGTAATTTGGTATCGCCTTACGTTCAACTTGAGTTTTGGATAGCAAATTAATCTTTTATTGGCTTTCAAATAAAATATTTTGTGGTGTTTGGTGTTGCATACGATGATGTACATGTACCAGGTTTCCAGTTTTCTTGTTCGTCCCTCAGACATCTGAAATTGTCCTTTTTTTTTATACATTAGGTATCCCAAATTGACAAGTAGAAATGACCTAATTGGTTTCAGCTCCTCATTTAAGGCTCTCTTTTGTAGGAAGTCTTGAGTTCTAGTCACCACAAAGGAGAAAACAAGGGAGATTTTTCCTATTAATGATCTTCTAACCCCCTAGGCATGCTCCTTGGTCGGATCAATTACAGACATCTTGCTTCCAGCGGCAATATGAGAGTTGATACTACTAAAGAACTTAGAGTTAATGGGAACCTGATGCTGAACAGAGCTAGTGATCAATCGGCAGTTAACTAATCAATACGTGATAATTCCTTGTGCGCAGAAGTATACAGATTTCGTAAAAATCTGAAGGACCTTGAAGTTTCATATTTACCTCCTTTAAGAGAGGCTTAGGATTAATCCGGTAGAATCGTCCTATTTTAACCACATAAATCCGCAGTTGCCGTTTTGTGTTTGGGCATGTAGTAATAAAAGACACCAGTCTATATTGTAAATAACAACGAAGACACGTACTCGATACTCCCGTTCCCTACAAATGACTTGAGAACATTTGAAAGAATACATCAACTGAAATATGAGAATTGTAAAACAAGTCGAGCAATTTATGGATCATTTTCACTGTTTACTCTTGCTGAAAATCGTCCGACTTCAAATTCCAAGGACCTAGACATCGTAAAACACGTTGATTTTGAAGTATAGAAAGCGTTGACACATAGTGGCCTTGTCATTCTTCCGTGTCCTTTCTCTTTTCTTATATATATAATCCAGTCTCCAAACAATCACAAATCCCATTCCCCTGACAACCCTTCTATGTATATATATATATATAATCCAGTGTTCAAACAATCACACGTCCCATCCCCTGACAACTCTTCCAAAGCTCAACATTCAAAGGCTTATAAAGTCCAACTGTTTCAAGTTTTGCTGTTGCCAATATTTTTCAGCAAACGTACTCGGAACTGCGAACACAATCTAGAATAAACTACAATCACAAGGACCTTTTTTGCACATACGACATTGAAAGCTGAAGATTTGATTATGTAAATCTCGATGTTTCTGGGCTCCAACCACCTTATAATATAACCACATTGTTTTACGCAAATAGCAACTCTTTGAATCAATTTTTGCAACTTAACAAGAAGTTAAAGTGACTATTACGGAAACAATTCATCGTGTATCCGGATGGCTGAGATATAATAGAACAGGTTAGGGCCAAAGTAAAGGGGCCAGAGGATCTGAGGGGCGTGTATCCTCCCTTATCGCATCATCAAAATTCATTTGCCACGCAATTTATAATACTAAACCAACCTCAAGATCATCTTACACTTCGACTTCCCTTGAATTCTGTTTACAACGTAACGCACATTTAGTTATGAGCTTCTAACAGGGACAACGTGAGGCTTTAGTTTCTACAGCTTCTACTCTTCAAACAGGAATGTGATCCCCCCACAAGTAACTCAATGCTACTAACAACACGTAGTAATGGTATTCATTTATCCCAACTCTTATAACGTGTGCTGCTAGAGATGATTGCAATGAACAATGCACTTTCGTGTGCCCTATCAATGATGCACCTTACAAACTGAACTCAATCTTCCTGTAGAAAATAATTTAAACCAAAAAAGATGGTATCTTTCTTTGTCTGCTTCGAAATTCCATCATATAAATGTATGATTGATATACATAACATGGTAGCTTACATTCCTGTCTAAACAAACTAAAGACTTATAAAAGACACCATAGCAAACGAAGTCAATGATGGAAAACAACTTATTCCATGAATAATCATGAAAGATCAAACAAGTACAAGAACTCTTTAACATATATCTCCAAATGTCCACTCCCAAATAACTTCACGATGGAAAGAAGCCAAAACATTGAAAGAGTCATTCCTCAGACATTTGAAAGTTCCTGTCATAAATTTAAATGTATCATGGACGGAGCATAAAAATATCCAGAAAGGATAAACAAAAGAGAGAAATGTAGGACGGATAGAAGACAGCTACCATGCTGATCAAAAGCTGAAAAACGAATGCTATATTATGAAAAAAAAGAACTAAAACAAAATTTAATAGATATGGTGTGTATTAATATTACTAAAGAACATATTATAAAGAAATCAGCATCAAACCTAGTATCTATGAATCACTCCTAAAATCTAATAATAACTCCTACACGAGAAAACCCCATACTTTTAAAAATTCATGATCTGAAAATTCTATCGAGTCATTTCAAGAGCTATGCTTTTTATTTCAAAACCTTTTTTCTTATTTCCAGCCCTAGATTCAAAGATCCGACATAGCATATTTTCAATTTATATATAATTGGCATAGCATATTTTCAATTTATATATAATTGGCATACTCTTCTGTCTGTCCTTTATCAAGAACTATACCATAAAGAAGATCAATGGAATCTCAACAGATGCCAAAGTAAACAAAACACAAGACACACTAACAAATTTGCTACCACATATGACGTTTAAGATATGCTATATAATTGAAAGAAGCCACATGATTATGATAACCTTTGATTTTAGCACCTAAAGTAACTAAAAAATCAAGTATCAAATTCATCAAAGAGAAGCTAAATTCGCAGCACGTTGTTAATTGGCAACTCAAAGGCACCCATCTCAGTAAATAGAACAAAAGGTCACAAGCATCTCAGTTCTACACTAAGAAGGAACCACCTTTCATTTTAATGTATAATGGGCCACACTATGACATAAAGTACTCCTTAAGCAATCAAAAAAAGAAGAAAAGAGTTTTCAACCATTAAATTAACAACACTAACACAAGCATATTTCACAACCTAGAGGGAAGACCAGACATAGATACATGCATAAACATGCACACAGCATGCAAAATCAGAATATTCCAACTAAAATGCTCAACAGATAACAAATCATTATTAGGGATGGTAACTTTTCAGGATCAAGTACTACTACACTTCCATGCTAATAGTTTAAAAGGTCACAGAAATTGTAGAAGTATGCCTAACAACAGTCAGGCAGCTATAATTTGTTAATATGATTCTCAAGGTAGGGGTGCTGAAAGACTACAAAATTATTTCACAAACTATATGCCTAACCCTTCTTCATACAAACCTGTATGGTCTCTATGCCAGAATAAAGACTTTTCAAACTGTTCATGTGTCAAAGCTCTCAAGCCCCGTAACCCTCTCATTCCTTGATATAATATTGTTTGGAAGGGGTCCTTAAAACCAAAAGCTTCTTTCACTACTTGGCTTGCAGCTAAGAGAAGATTGAAAACTAAAGACAAGATTGTGGAATCTGATGACAAGTTATGTGTACTACGTTGCAGTGAGCTTGAAAGCATAGATCATCTTCATTTTAAGTGTGGTTACTCAGCCTCCAATTGGGCCACAGTATCCAGCACACCATTAACATATACTGTCATGAATCAGATTGAAGCAAAATACTGGAATCGACTGATCACAAATTCAAATCAATGGGGAAAGACAAAGTCTGCTTAAGCCTTGGTTTCAACTGTACAATCTATAACATTTGGAGAAAAAGGAACCAGAGAGTGTTCAGCAAGATCAACACTCATAAGCAAGTCTTAGTTCACAAGTCACATTGTTGGATAAGGGTAACTGGTAGCACATCAAATCCAAGGAGAACTGCGTTCATTTTATAAAAGACAATGGAATATCTGAATTCTAGTTTTTTCCTAGAAATTTTGTAAAAGTAATGTATTTCATAATACTTAATCCAGCTTTGTAAAGACATTTTAATGCCTTTTACAGCGTAATGAATTCTTTATCTTTAAAAAAAAAGGGTATTCCACAGTACTTGATATGATGTCTACTATAAAAACTGTCAATATAGATAGTGAAATCTGAAACAAAACATTTTAGGCAAACCATTTCAACATAATCTTGAAGATACTCCAAGCATTAATGTCAAACGACTTCATCTTCATGAAGATGGTGAAATGCATGGTTGCATATATTCATGCATGCACTACCATTGGGACATTATTGCCTATTTACAAATAGAAGAATTTCCTTAAGGCACTGCCTGCAACTCAATCAAAATGGACAGGAAATAATGAGGCAGCCATTTCCACCTGATTTAATTACTCAGTCAAAACTTTGGAATGAAACAATAGGCTTGATGTACTCTGCATCACTATTATATAAGGGGGACTACGTTAAGGAATTCAGATAACAACTGTATCTATCACTGGACAGTCAGGCTTCACATCAACTACTATATAAATGTAATAGAGCGAAAATGCCATGAGAGCTACACCAAAATGAAGGAAACTTTTTGAAGCAAAACTTTGTTTACAGTACAAGCCACCTATATCCGTTTACATGAAGTTTTAAAATGGAGGATTTCAAATCCACGAATTTGAAAAAAGAAACTCTTTCAATTTCTCTATTCTTAAGTACTACTCCCCTAACTTTTCAAATGCAACAAATGAAGATTATATGTTATTCAAACAAAAATTTTTTCCCTTCCCACTATCTCACCCTTCTCTACATAAACAAAGGGTAGAGTTGAAGAAAAAGAAATATATATATATATATATACACACACACACACATAAATACTAATAGGTTCCTATAAATTACTTCTAAACCTAACAATCACCATAACAACAAAAGCATCTATACTGTCCAAAACTGAAAATTCAGAATTTAGGAAAAACTACACTCTTCTTATTCTCTCATTTTAGTCGCCTATGAACTTAAATTTTCAGACGCTGCAAAATATATTATGTTTATTTAAATTAAAAGATATTCCTTCCGCTTATCTCATCCTCTGTTCGGACTTGTTGTTGGTCACTCTAAATCCAAGAAGAAAAGAACAAAACAAAGTCACATTGCAGCAAGGAATTCCTGTTTAGAAAAGCAATTGGCTAATAACTAGATTAAGGTGACAGAAGTATAAAAGCATACAGGCCTTCTTATTATCATAGGATTTAGATTCCTAACAAATGTACTTCCAAGAGGAATTAAAGGACTGAAACAAAAACCTATAAGATCAATTTATTAAGCCTCGTAAAGAGATAAATTCCATAGCATAAGAAGAAGAAATGATAAAGCATGGTAAAGAAAATGCCTCACAAAAATGGCACATGGTAAAGAAAATGCCTCACAAGCATGGTAAAGAAAATTCCCCACCAAAACACACTCTACAGCAAGCTTTACAAGTGATGTAACAATTGATTATTGAGAATGACAGCTTTACTAATATTAATTCATCAAAATCCTCTACCGGGGCAAATATCAACAGCTGTTTTGCTGTTAGACATCACTGTTTAACTACCTCCAAACTGAGTCCACTATATTTACATAGAGTTAAAATGCCAAACTAGACAGAAATCATTCCGATTACAGAAGGAAATCTGACGAACTTAACATTCTAACTTCTCAAATAAATCATAGCAAATACGTATAGTAGAAACTGTCCTTTGCTTGCCAAAGTAAAATCTATGCATGTAGGTTGATTAATTATACTATAGAACATACCATGGCTGTCAATTTTGGTTGAGTCAGTTGTAGGATTCTCCAAAGTTCGCAGTCTATTTCAGATCTTTTGTATTCTTGAATTCTAAGGTCAGAATCATTTATAGTATCAATTTGCTCCTACACCTTCAACTAATGAGTATTTGCAAAATCAAATGGAACTAAAAAGAAAATGATCATAATGCATTGTAGATATTTTTAGGACATACACCCAATATTGCTTGTTTCTTAAAAGGAGCGAACAAATCAAACTAGCAAATGTACATGCTATCCATACACTAGCTTAACAACAAAGCAATGACTCCAGCTGCACAGTAACAAATTTACAGATTTCCTCATACAACAGGTGAGGCAATAAGTTAAATCAGCTATCGTAAGATTCATTTCCAGACTAATGAAAAACATGTAGTGTAGATAACAAAAAGTAAACATAATACTTCAGAGAAAGTTTGTGAGAGTTCTTGAACAACACTGCCATCATTAACAGTTAGATAAACAAAAATCAAACCCTAAACAAAATTAGACGTTGGAGGTGATCAGTTAAACTCAAGTGCGAACTAGCTTTGACGTTTAAGTTAAAATCCCTCATATCCCAAAAAAATAACTGAAAAAAGTGGACTGAATATCTCAGACAATCCCATCAACCACAGCCCTAAAAGCGAGCAAAACAAGAAGCCCAACATAATATTCAAGCATTTTGACAATAACATGTGGTGGTGAGGACATACATATAGACTCCACAACATACACAAGAACAGCCACAGTGTTAATTATATGGCTTAATGAATTGTACGATTAAGCTCACAAGCGAAAATTCTTAACACATTTGAAAAAAAAGCACATAAAACAAATACAAATCACGGAAAGAAAAGCCACTAACTACAATCAGAATAACCAAGAGACATGTGTGATATCGAATTTGGATCTCAACAATTAAACATAGCTATCAATCAAACCTGCCAAATATTCATAAATCAAACAAACCACGAATAAAAATCTCATTTCAAGCTGGAAATGCAGGAAAAGAATGTCAACCCTATCAATTAGCGCGAAGAACTAAAAATTTCATAATCTAACAGTAGAAGGAACAATACCTGCATAATAAGACCCTTAAAGAAATAAAATAAAACCCTAAATAACCCAAAATTCCACTTACAAAACGTCCCCCAAATTCGAGCAAATATCAGAAAATACTAAAGAACCAACCAAATAAAAAAGAGATAATGAAAGGGCATAATTACCAAGAGAGGAAAAGAAGAAGGAACTAGGCATTGGCAGTTTTCGGGATAAGAGGTATTGGGGATCCATGACTTTGGGATTGCTTGATCTTATTGGCCTCTTCTTCACGGATTTTTTGCATCTTAAGCATTCGTTCCATGACGAGCTCGTACTCGCACTTCTCGTAAGTGTGACGCTGTTCCTCGCATTTCCATGGGAGATACAACTCGGCCTGTCTGCACTTGTTGAGAGGTATGAGAAGATGAGCGCACTGGTCTCTGTAAGAAATGGGTACTCTGGCCTCCACCATCTCCTGCTGAGTGGCGATCATTTGCTTCGACGATCCCTCCACTTCCATGATCACCGTTTTCGATTCCTGGTTGCCTCTGATTTGTTCTTGTGAGTTAGCGTTTTAGTTTCACTTTCGTTGATCAGGTGTGTTAATTTTTGTTGGTGTTCCTTTGGGCTGTGGCTTTTCCCCAACATGGGCTCAAGGGCTATTTCGATTCCTTACGGATGGTTGTGACTGTAGTCTTGAGCTTTCAATTATTGACTATAAACAATTATGAATCTTTCGGACTATGTTTAATTTTAGCCCGATCTGGCTTGATTTTAGCTAAAATTGATTGGACTACAGACGGGCTATAAGTTAAAAATATTTGGCCTGATAAGTTCACGAGCAAAGTTCGGACAGGCCCGACCTGACCTATAACTCGACAGGAATATAAAAAATAATGTCATTTTGTTAAAAACGACATCGTTTTTTAATTCTTTTAAAATATATATATAAGGTGGGTAGGGCCGGATTGGGCCACGACTACCCAGTCTATGTGTCAGGTCAAGTCAGGCTACGGGTCACCCAGCCCGTCGGTCAGGTAAAACCCACCCGACTCATTGACATTCGTACACGCGCTTGCCCCAGCCTGGCCCAAACGATTAACTTCTCTTCCTACATGCCAAAAACAATACCCCATAATATTCTTATCATCATCTAGTCTAGTTTTTTTATCCATGTCCAAAAATGATAAACTTGTACACCCGGCTCACTGTTGACTTGCATATGGAAATACAATTCCTCTAAAAATCAAATTAGTGGATTAAATGGAATATATTAGCGATTGCAACTACTGTCACATGTAGCGATGACAATCGATTAAAGTTATGAATTTTGTATCAGTATCAATATCGAATTTGATTTTGGTAAGGTACTATATTCATATCGGTTAATATTAAGTACCGTTTTGGGTAATTTTTAAATTTATAAAGTAAACTTTGAATTTTTTTAAATTACACAATAGCCTCTTAACATATTATACTATATAATTTCTAATTTTACATCAATCTTATCTCCAAAAATCATAAAAAATTTAAAATAACAAAAATCTATTTATTTTATTAAGATTAATTTTTATATATTAATAATAATCATAATTAATATGAAAAAGGATCATTTAATCATCATACAAATATAAAATTAAGAACAATACAAAGTATTCAAAATGTTACAATTTCCATCATATAGTAAATAATAATTACATAAAAAGCAAATACAAAATAATAAATGACTGTGACTCTCTAACTATTACAAGTTACAATAAGAGTTCTACTGAGCAAGTTTTAATCTTATAAAACCCTCAATATTTTCGCAAGCACATAAGTCATAAATGTAGTATATAAGGTGTCAATCTTATGAGGAATTAGTGAACTAATCAAATCCTAATTTTCTAAGGCCTAAAAATGTAATTAAAATAAACAGAAAAGTAAACAATCGAATATGGAGTGATTGAAATAAAAATTCTAAAATAATGCAAGAAATCAAATTTGAGCACCACCAATTGACAATTGAAATTCAAATAAGGAAAATTAACAAGTTATGAGAAAGGATATTTATCCTATCATCAATGCCAATTTAGTTACTTTTGTGTTAATGCGGTGTCAGTACTAGACTTTCGAAGGGTGGATTAGTCTCTCTCTAGTTGTAATCACTAAACCCTAAATCATAAACCCTAATTAAGTTGAGTTACCGAACATGTAATTTCTCGATTAACAAAACAACCCACAACTTAATTAATTCTTAAGCATTCCAATAAACAACCAGATCCTCACACGAGATCTCTCTCCGTATAATTATCGATTTGATTATTTACGTGATTTATTAGATCATTTAACTCTCATTAACCAATCTAATCATTTTGTATTCAGTTCACTCTCTTGATTTATCATCAAAGCAGGCAATTACAACAAATAATCACAACGCCTAACATCATTAACAACAAAAGCAACTAGATTGACATTAAATCAAGTATAAATCCCTAAAAGAAGTTAGAACATCCTTAAACCAAGGTTCATCATCATCAATTTCATCTCATACATCAAATGAATGAAATAAAAGATGAAAAGAAGAAACGATAACTTAGAGGATTGGAGGTTGAAGCAGCTGAAGCTCCACGTTTTTCTTTCTCTTCTTCTCTCTCTTCCTTTTTCCTTTTCCTTAGCTTTTTCCCAAAGTGGCAAATGAAGGCTGTTGGGCCCCGAATTTTTTTTAATTATTCTAGTAAGCATGATTGAATGAATTTTGTGGTCTTGTTGGATAAATCATTGATAAATTGGAGTTAAATTGTTATGCCAATTTTAGGAGGGTTTATTTCATGGATTGATGGAAATTTGAAGTATTAAATGGAAGAATTAAGAATAAGTTAGAGTATAGAATGGAATAAATTAAATTGAAGAATTAAGAATGCATAAGGGTATTTTGGGAGGATTACTTAAGGTTAGAAGCACTAAGGCATTA
>JAOTAY010000001.1:8677342-8689473 GCA_025629805.1 Erythroxylum baracoense
CATGAAACAAAAACATATATTATTTAATTTACTATCAATTAAATATATTATATATTTAATTAATTAAAATTAATTATCACTAAAATTATAAATATCTTAATTTAATTTAATTTATAAATTAATCTAATAATTATTAATAAATATAATTAAATTTAAAAATATTTTTAATATATATATTTCAAATAAAATTTGATTTAATAATTAAAAATATATAAAAATAAATATTAGTTTATAATTAATAAATTTTAAATTATTTATTTTTAAAAATAAAATATTTTTATTAATAAATATTTCAAAATTTTCAATGCTGACAAATATATAGCCAGTATTATAGATACCGGTCAGTACCTACCGTTATTTATATCCGATACTTTAATACTTAATTTTGTACCAAAATTTGGCCGGTATGATAGTTGTTGTCAAATACCGACTGATACGGTACAAAATTTTGATTGAAATTCCTTTATTCTCCTAAACAATTCGTCTGCAGACTTGACTAGGAATCACGGGAGGCTAATGGTCCTCTATCAATCCTACACCTGCGTCACGGACTTGGGGATTGAGGCAACCGTACTTTGTTTAACATTTATGACGACGAACATCATATCAGTAAGACACCATGACCTGCAATGTCAACTCACTCCTGCTCCCTCCACGTGTTTTCACCAACACATTTGGAGCCAGATCACCTATGCCATTACCGCTTATTCTATTTTGTGTTAGAATTAAAACGTCCACATTTTAACTCAGTTTTGAATAAACCATGTCTCACTTTATTTCGCTTGAGGGAAGTCGATTCTTGTCTTTCTTATTATTATTATTATTATTATTATTATTATTATTATTATTAATTTTTTCCTATTATTATATTTATTATTATTAAATTTATTAATTATTATTATTATTATTATTTTATTATTAATTTTTTATTATTAATTATTATTAATTTTTCACTTGCTGTTAAAATTATTATTATTATTATTATTATTATTATTATTATTATTATTATTAAAAATTTTCTAATAGTGTTATCGTAATCGGAATAAATTATTAATTGTTTAATGGTTTTTAGATAAATTCTTCTTAAGTAAATTGTTGGGTTGAGAGTCTATTTTATTAGGAGTCGAATATGTATTGAATTGTGTTTGTTGGATTCGGATTTTTTGTTTTTATAAGAATGTTTATTGACAAATAAGAGAAAATAAGAGAATAAGGGAATAAAAGTGTATTTTGAAACTTCAATGAATAAACTATATTGATCTAGGCATAATTTGACAAAATTGTCTTCATGAAAGTTGTAACTCTTTCTTTTAACTTTCCAATGATATAAAGCTTATAATTTTTGGAATTCGAGATTGAGAATTATGATAAATTAAAGTAGGTGTGTAGTCAGAATGTGCACGATCGCGACGAACTCCGTTTTTCATGAAAGTTGCAATCATGCTCGATTTATGACTGTTCACTAAAAGTCGCGATCGTGCTTCTCACGCCCGTAACTTTCACTTCTTCTTTTTCTTTTTATTTTATGTATTCATTTGTTGGTTTATTTGTTCGACTCTCAATTAGATTTATTTTTCATGTCTATTTTATTTTATGCTATTTTAATTAATTTGTTTGTTTATTTGTTTTTTCTCCTACCAAAAAATGAACTCTTTTTATTATTATAATATATATATATATATATATATATTAAATCCCCCAAATTTAGTACCTTGTCGCCCCGAAATTCGGGACCAAAAAATAAGAAAAAAATTAATAATAATAATAATAACAATAATAATAAAAATAGAAATAAAATTTATTAATAAAATTAATAATAATAAGGAATATAATAATAATAATATAATAAATAAATTTAATAATAATAATTAATATAATTAATAAAATAATTAAATTAATAATAATAAATATAACAATCAGTAAAAAATTAATAATAATAATAATAATAACAATAATAAGGATAAGGAAAGAGTTAAAGTACGAAGCAAAATGAAAGAGAGACAAAAATCAGCTTTGCTTAAGCGAAATAAGCCGAGACATTGTTCAATCTAAAACAAGTTAAAACGTCAAAATGAAAGAAAGACAAGAATCAACTTCGCTTAAGTGAAATAAGCTGAGGCATAATTTAATCAAAAACGAGTTGAAATGTCAAACGTTTTATTTCTGGCACAAAATAGGACCAGCGTTACTAGGGCCAGGTGATATGGGTCCAACACATTCTTATACCTACCACCTCTTTAATATAAATGGTAAAGTAGCCACGAAGATAAGGATTGATTCTCTATTCTAAATAATTCTGAAAACATGAATCTGACGCCTAAGACAACTTTGACATATTGTCTTACAGGCCTATAGGATCAACCACGTTTAATCAACAAAAGCAACAGCCCAACAAGAGAATTGGAGGGCTAAACTTCGTTCTACTACACCCGGTAAGATCGAAGATATCAGCTACAGTGATCAAAGATATCAATCTCCAAGCTCAACTTTGACAATTTTAACATGAGGGTCAAATTAAATGGAAAAACCATGGAAATATTTTAGAAATACAAATTGCAAAAGAAGAGTCGAAGAGTGCAAACTAATTTAGTAACATAAATTCTACATCCTACAGTTCTAAAGAGACTCTTTTTTAACTCAAAAATAGCGTCCAAAGGTGAACTACGCTATTGTGCTCACGTTTAAGCACCACTACAAACTTCTTTTTAAGCATCTTAATTTCCTGCATGTTCCTCCCCTGCTGAAGATATTATCATACAGATTAAGCTTGTAAAGTGCAATCATTCCTCACCGCAGCGATATGAAACTCATATTCAGAAAACCGGCGAGTAGTCCTGTATAATATGAGACACCTCATAACACAGTGAACATTCCATGTACATCATAGAATCAGATCACATTAAACAGGTAACTTACATGGTAAAATGACAAGACCAAGTGACTTGCTACTCGCACTTGATAGATCGGTAAATGTGACGGACAAAAAACAATGAAGCGCGAAAACCGATGGTCCCCAACATCAAGAAGAAACCGTAACATATGCAGGCCATGTATCCAAAGAAAAATGAGGTTTGCATGAAACCTGACATATCTGATCGTGCATAGTAGTAATACAAACAATAACCATATATGAATAAGCCAGTTGATCCACCACAGAGGAAAGACCTGAGAAAAGGAGTAACATAAATATGAATTAGAGGATAGAAAATGGAACTGAACCGCTGGACAACTTTTCAGAGACTGACACAAGAAACAGTAGCGTAATTAGCAAACTAGAAATTATAAAAACTATTTCATTTTACATATTATGTACCCAATTCTCGGGATTTACATCTCACTCCCATGTATATTTCACAAGTAGAATCATATCACCAAATTTTAAGACATGCACAAATGTCATAAAAACTAAAAACAGAAAGGATATAAGAAATACATAATAAGACATCAATTACTCAGATCCACACAAATACTAGCTCTCTAAAGCTAATATCAATAGGTTACTATTTTGATGTGTCAAAAGTAACCTAAGCTTTGCAGGTATGAAATTAAAGGGCCTTTAAAATTGTAGTAAAACTAGGTAACCATAATTTTTTAGCATAACAAAAAATCTCAGATAAACTCAAGCTAATGATGTTAGGATCACTCATCTTGAACAGTTTAAAGATATTTCATATGATATCCTAATGGGAGTTCATAAGGAGAACAGGGAAATTTTCAATCATGTAAATTGTAGAAGGCATAAACAACGGGGAAGGGGTGCAAAATTAACAGAATTATTATCATGTAAACGGGAGGCTCTTTCTATTGGGACAAGAAAAAGGATCATGGCACAAATTAACAGCAAAACATACCTCCACCACCATTCATGGTCTTCAGCTGCAAGCTGGAAGTATGTCAACGCCACTGTTATAAAAGCAGTGACAATCAAGAGAATAATGAACACTATGAACAAAATGCTGTAGATGGTGTAAATCCTGTGACCCCAGACACTTGCAAATATGTAGTAAAGTTCAATGTAAATTGCACTGAAAGGTAAGAACCCTGCCATAGCCATCTGGGGAAGTGCCTTTCGGTACCAGGGAAACTGAGGAATCTCTCGAGGATATTTAGTGGTACGACATGGAGCCTGGAACTCAGCTTTGCTGTTCTTCCCTGCAATCCCACCTAACACCAGTAATGGTGCTGTTACCAAGGTCCAAATTAAAAAGATAACCACTATGGTTCCAAGTGGCAATGCTGCAGTAGCACTGTAAGCAATTGCCACAGTATTGAGGAAGCAGAAAGTGAGAAACAGAGGCCCACAAAACAGGCTTCCAGTTAATAACAAATTTCTAACCTGTCACAAAAAAATTCGATCGTCAAGTCAAGCATGTCTACAAACTTTTAACAGCAATATTTTGTGGAAAAACATTAATTACAATGAAACCATGTATGATCCACCAATTACATTGGAAAAATCATAGGATGAATATGATAATTAATGCTAAATGATTTCCTGAACATTATTGCGGTGCCAATAAAAACCATCAAAACTCACCTAAAAGTGTTTCCTAACACACCGTTATATGCAATTAAAACAAATGCAAGCATAGACATGATCGTTTTGTGCATATGCAAGCATACAAAGACAGAGAGATGATTGGTGCAACCTGTTAAGCAACAACTATGCAAAGATTCAACAATTAGGAATTGACGCTCCATGTAAAGCTCACAAAGTAAAGCAGTTTTATTTGTGCATACAATTCTATCTAGATTAGTAGGTCATTGTGTAAGCATAGCATTGATTTTGGTGGCAAAGTCATTTTAACTTCAGATCGTAGCTTTAAACTCATCAGATAAGATGATGTTTCTTCTTCCATTGCCAAAAAAAAAGCAAATATGACACCAACTAATTGTGATAAAGTACTCAAGAGTCAAGTAAGGTTATTACAATCACAAGGGCAATGAATGTCTGAGTAATTGCAAGCAAGGAAACAAATTAAATCTATGAAAAGTTACCCAGTTACTTCCTTCAAGCTGACAATAGAAAGAGGCTGCAGTGTACCCCGCAATCCCAGATGTAAGAGCATATATGACAACCAGAGCGGTGAAAAGAGCTCCCCGATTATAGGGATAAAAGACACCAACAAGGGCAAGCAAGAAAATAAAAATTGTTCTGAAGACATGAGTACAAAAGAAGAGTCAATATAATGCTTAATAATTGTAGATATGCAGCACACAACTAAGAATACGTCCAGAAAGAACCTGTTTGATGCATACTTACAGAGTAAACAGCTGAGAGCCAGAGCCAAGTGATGCAGCAAGCAAAGACTTATACTTTGGATATCTAAAGACGTCACCATGGATGTATTTCCACCCAGTCTCCTCCTGGTCATCAGCTGCCTCCTCATCATGAGCATACCTATCAGAAAAAAAGTATAATTAAGTTAAAGATGGAAAAAGAAAAAATAGTAACAAGAAAGAGAAGGAAAGAAAGTTCAACCATTAAGAGCACAGAGATAACAGACAAGTTATCAGCAAAACACTTACTTTACAAAATCATTCTTCAAGACACGCATGAGAATCGTAGCAAGAAAACCAGTTAAGAGGAGAACTGTCACACAAGAGTTAATAATGGAGAACCAATGGATTTCCAAGTGATGAGGCAGTGATGAAGACTGAGAATACTTCTCCATCCTTTTGTCAAAAGGTATTTCTGTTTCCTTCCATTTAACAGTATATGTGAATTCCACATCAACATCTTTATCTTCAGTCAGGTCCACAACAGAATTGGGATCAGATTGCACAGTGATTTCAATGACTCGGTCCTTATTGTAGAAGACATTAAAGTGAAGATGCTTGAATAGATAGTATTTGTATTCACTGGGGTCAGTTTTTCCTTCTTTATCAACCTTCCCCAGAAAACCCCAAATGGGTAAATCATCATAATACATTTGAAAGTAGTAATCCTTTGAGACTGCATTCCGAAACTGAGCAACTTCTTCTTTCGTCAGCTTTCTTTTGCAAGCAGTTTCTGAGTCCTTGTCATTTAAAAAGTCAAGTTTGTAGGGAGCAGTCACCAAGCGATCTCCATTTAACACTTCACCAAGAGCTTCCTTCTTTTCCTTCCTGGGACCTGTAAGAAAAACCGTTAGTGAGACTTCATAACAAGAAAAAGCAATTAGAAAACTGGTAACCTAAAATGAGCCAAACCTGATGAGCAGAAAGGGAGATCAAAATAGCGGTAGGTTTCACTGTTAGAAGGAAAGAAAAAATAAATATATATTAGCCATTACAAATAGATTGTGAACAGAAAGGGCATGAAATACTATGTTTCACTGTCCAAACTACAACCGCTTCAAACTAAAATGACAACCCACGAAGGCCAGGCATAATGTAACAGTAAAATGAAAGCTTCTGCTAACTGTTGTCAACCATCTAACACACAACCAACTGATTCCTGTTTTAAAATTAAAAATCAAATCATCACACACACACTAATCCAAATTAAAAATACGAGATACAACCAACCGGAGAAGATAAATCAATGAGGAATTAAGGATCTAAGATTCAAGTTGAGTGTAAACAGAATAATCCAATTTGAACATTTTTATCTTAGCATACGTACAAAGGCGTCATGTTGCCATTTTGAGATTGATGTCCTCATTCCAATAACAGAAATATATCGCATTCCCAAAAAAATGTCTACAAAACTACGAAAAGTGAATTAATCCAACCAATACAACAGATCCAAACCCCCAGTGAGCTCAGATCCACCTCCATACTCTCATTTCCATCCCAATTTCATAAACTATCGGATTGGAAACCCCAACCTGGAGAATCCTCACACACCCAAATTTAGTTCAATCAACAAACTAAATCAAAACTCAAATCCATAAACTTGATAAATCAGAGAGCAGAGATTGAAGAATACAAACCTGGGATTATGAAACGGCCCGACCTTGTTGGCATAAAGAGGAACATCATCGCCTACTTTGTAACGATGATCTGATGCGTCGGCTCTAACCTGCACTACAACACCGCATAAGATCAGTATAGCTGATACAAAACACGTCACTAACTTTTTCTTCTCCATCCCAAACAGAGCTAGAAAGAGAGGGTTATTTGTCGAGTGAAGATGCAAGGGATGGGAATGAATTGTTAAGTATTTGGATTTTCGATCCAAGAGAAAGGAAAGACTAAAACGACATGCTATAATGGCGTTTCGAATTCTGGTTAAGTTAACCAGCAACTTCGCTTGAAAGGAATCGTGTACGAGTTTGTTTGTAATAATGTGATTATAAAATAAATAAATCCAAAATTTTGGGTTTTGTTAAATTAATATCATCATATAAAATAAAATGGAAATATGTGCAAAGCCAAAGAGGAGTAAGAACTAAGCAAAAAACAAATTATAACGTTTTCATTTTTATCGGCAAAGGACAGTGACTTCCCACCATTTCCCAAGAACCAACCACCAGACACTTTCGGATCTAATAATAATAAACTCAACTATCTCAGTTTTCTACAAGACTATTACAAGCGTTCCAATTCCTCAATCTTCACAATGTTCTCATATCCGGCTTAAGCTATTGACTTCGGCAGGTCAAGGATTTCTATCGCTTAACAAGAATCGAGTTGTAGATTTTTTTTTTAAATGTAAAGCCACGTTTGTATGTAGGCCTACTAAAAATAATATGTCTATTTTACAAGAATAAGACTATGTATTATCAAGACTTTTTCAAACTTTGCAATAATGCGATATTCTAATTGAATGTGACGATGACGACGATGAACAAGAATCGAGTTGATTTTTTTTAAAATTTGATATTAATAATTTCACATATATATTTTTTAATTTAAAATTTTGGAGTAAACTAGTTAATAAGTTTTTAAATTGATCTCAATATTTTTTTATAGTTTTTTTGAATACAAGGGAAAGAAAACAGTAAAAACCGCTACACAAAGACATAATCAGCTATAGGGTATGCCCTGGCAAAACAAAATGCGATTCCTATCTGAATCTAAGAATGGAATCATAGTTGGCGAAGGATCAGTAAGAACATGCAAGCCTGGTGGTACTTGCATAGCTGCAGCTGCCAGACTATCTGCGCTTGTGTTCCCCTCCCGATAGACATGTTGAAACTGCACCTCCCAATTACGGTCCAACATCTCTCGGATATCCTGCATCAAACAAAAGGACACAGTCAGTAAGCCTTCGAAAGATGAAAGAATATTGATGACTTGGAGCAAGTCTACTTCCAATATGATCTTCCTGTGGCCAAGGTCCCATGCCACGGTAAGGCCCGCTTGAACCCCTTTTAATTCGACAACTAATGGCGGGCCTCAAACTTATAAAGAAAACCCTCACACCAACGTCCTTGGCAGTCCCTAAGCAGCCCCCTAGCCATACTGGCAGAGGATCCAAAATGCATCGAGCCATCGGTATTAACTTTGGTCCAGCCCTCTGGTGGTGGGGGTCCATTGGATGAGAGTCCCTGTAGGCAAACCTAGCGGGTTAGTTACGCAACCTGTCACGGCCCGAGCCCGACTGATCTAAGACACATACCCTAATATGAGTTGATGTCCTGCGTCGGGCCACTTGAAGCCCTCCTCGAAGATTCATTTGTTGCACCATTGTCAAAGGTACCAACACGAGACCCCAAAAATGACTGCCCAGTAGGCCTCCGGCGTAGTGCTTTGGGTGCTCAGGTTGGATTATAGCCACTGTTCCAAAGTTTAAATATGCAACTCAAACAGAATGTATCAGAACTTCGTGGATTCCATTCTCGATTGTAATTTAGTTATTATTTCTATTATGTTCTTCCAAGAAATATTTTTCGATTGTTTATGGATATTCTCTTAATTTAGTAGCTTTTTAATTTATTTTCAATTATGTAAGTATCTCTTATAATCTTTTAAATAATCTCATAAATTTCTTTAAAACTTTTTTAAGTAAATAAAATTATATTGTAATACCAATCTTGCATAAATTTTAAGAAATTAAACTTGTTCTCGCTTTAAATAGATAATATCATGTTTAATCATGTCTTTTTATCAAATTATACTGCATATCAAATTCAAAGAAAAATGATTAGTAATTTAATATTTTTAGACATGTTAATGGGCCAGGCTGGCCCTCCCATATATATTTTTTTAAAATTTTTTAAAACGACGTTGTTTTGAAAAAATAGACGAGCCATGGGCCGGGCCGTGCCGGCTTGTGGCCCATGTGAGCAGACCATGGTCGGCTCGTGGTCCACCCAACCCTGGCCAAAAACAGGTAGGGTCAGGTCGCGTCGGGTCGAAATTGCTATCTCTAAATATTTTATAATCATTAAAACCTAAAGAATGTTAGTAATTTAATATATCCCAAGATATCAATAAAACTTTCACTACATGCCCTTTTTCCCCTCTTTTCAAGCTCTCACCAATTTGTTTCCATTTTTGGAAAGATGTTTATTTAGGCTGAGGCTTTCCCTCTGTATTCCCTCCATGCTCCTCTAAATGTTACCATCCTTGATACTACTACTTCCATCTCTTTTACACATGCAAACTCTCCTTACAACTAACTCTCTAAAGCCCTCACTTCCCCCTAAACATTCTTGTTGCCAGTGGATGGAGAATCAAACCTTGACTCCAAACTTTTTAACTCTTCCCTTAGTAAGTCCGAGGAGTAACTAGGTAGTTGCTCCTCCTTTTGAATCCCTCAAAGATGGAGCTTCTCGCTGGAACTCTTTGATAATAAGTTATTTTTATGGCAAAAGAGTGGCTTTCCTAATTAGCAAAAAGTAGGCCTCCAATAACTGGAATTAGCCAATATTGATAGACATCATTGTCAATTCAAAGGATATCTTATTCTTTAAGTTCTCCAACTCTCAGGCCATGAAAAAGGTGCTAGAGGACAGTCTATGGCACATACACAACAAACTGCTACTCTTACAGAACTAAAAACCAAGTATTACACTTGAAGATATTATATCTACAAATATTTTTGTCTAGATGTGCATTTATGAAGTACTGCTAGAACACTGAACGATAAGTGGTTTGATTCATATTGCTAGTGATAGGTGTAAAACTTAATATGTTTTCCAAGTGTTAGAGTAAAACTTAGTATGTTTTTGTAAGTGTTAGAGTATGTTTTAAGTGTTTTCTTATACGATAATCATATGTTTAGAACTTAAATTTATGTTCTTATTAGTGTTTTATGTATTTTGTTTGATTAATTGTTATTTAAGGCAAGAGTTTAATCTTAGTTATATATTTCAAGGATTGTTTGATGTGTTTGGTGATGAGTGGAGACAAGAAAAGGTGAAGAAAAAGTTGGAGAAGTAAAAGTAGGATGGAGAGCCCCTTGCACGATGGTGCATCTCAGAGCTGGAGAAAAGTCATGCACTAGCAATTTCCAGCTCACGAGATTATTGTATTCTTAACATTTTGGAGAGCTATTTTTGAAACCAAAACAAATGATGAAACCCTAAAAAGAACCTTATAAGGCTCAAGAGTATAAAATGTAAAAGAAAACACCAAAAAGGACTGCACATCATAAAAAAGAAGATCAAAAGTGGAAGCATTAAAATCAACTCTATCTTTCTAGATTTTCTAGATTAAGGCTTCAAGCTAATTTCATTCTCTTCTCTTCTTCTATTTCATTGCCTTGTATGCCAAATCTGAACAGTTATCTTTGGCACATGATTATAGATCTATATTAGGGTTTTATTCTTGAATTGTTTTGTATAACTTTTACTTTATGAATTTAATATATTACTGCTATTGTGATATTTATTGTGCTTATAATTTATTTAAATCAAGAGATTGAATTGAGATATTTGTGTTAAGTTGTGTAACAAGAGTTGGTACCTTAATGGCCTTACAAATGCCAGGTTAATAGCAACTAACGAGAAATCTTAATTGTAAGTTAATTATCCTTAGGATTGCTTCAAATCCAATTGAGTAGTTAGGAGTATTTTTGAGAAATCAAAAGACTGCAAATCAACTTTTATCTATTTCTGTTAGGATTACTTAATTAGATCGAGAGAGAGAGGGTAATCAAAACCTTTGGATATCTAGAATCAAGCATAGTTGGATTGACAAGGTGAAGGGAAGACAAAAGAAGGACAGAATAATCCATAAGTTTCCCTTATTAACTTAAATTTCTTTTTGTTATCTTTTACTTGTTTAGTCATCAAGTTTTGTTAGTTTACTTTAATTTTCAATTAATTCAATCTTTTGTTACCTTAGACAAAGTATAATTCAAATTTTTAGGTGACTATATTCAACCTCTTAGGAAGGATATCAATTGTACTATAATATAAGACTCGTTTACTTGTGGTAAAGCATAAAACTAGCAAATAAGTTTTTGGCACTATTATCGATGATTGTAATTTTAGCATCTTATCCAATTTGAATTCTTTTTATTTAAGGAGTTTGATACTTTTTTTCTTGTGTGATTGTGTTTGCAAGGTTATGCATGCATTAAGTTTTACTATTTATAACCTCGGTAAATTCCACAAGTGCACGGGTCGGTTGTATAGTACCTAAAGTGTTGATCCCACGAGGAAGGAAACTAGTCTAACGGCAGCTAAGTTCGCAAAACCTAATTTAACAATTACTGCAGAAATCTAAATCAGTCGAGAATCAAATATGAGAAATTAAAACACCCAAAGAACAAACAAAAGCGAACTCACACAAATAATCTAAATTTCAACCTAAAAGCAACCAATTGAGAGAAAGGGAAAATCTATTCGAAATAAAAAAAATCTACCCAATTATGAAAATTTCGATTTAATGGGCCTAGAAGATCCTAGGGTGAATTACTCTCTCTCGAGTTATAATTCTTAACCCTAATTAATAATCGCTAATTCAAATTATGAAAATAGCGATCTCTCGATTCGTAATTTGTCAAAAACCTAAATTAGTTCTAACATTGTCTATTAACCAATTGGGAATCTGTGCTCGATCTCTCGTTACATGACTCTACCAGTTTGATTCAATTCTCTACCTATCGATTTACCTAACTCTCGTTAACCTAAATCGATGATTTTCACTAGCTCACCCTCTTAGTTTATTGCCCAATTATGAAGAATCGAATTGAATCACAATAAATCGAAATAAAACACAATCAAATCAATTTTATTAATCTCAAGAATAAA
>JAOTAY010000001.1:8751780-8771630 GCA_025629805.1 Erythroxylum baracoense
AATTGGGTTTCATACCTTTGACTATGCTAGGCATTTCTTATCTTGCTGTAGTAGAATGCTTGGTCTTACCTATGAGTCTAAGAGGGGATACATAGGCCTTGAGTATTGTGGTAGGACTGTAAGCATTAAAATTCTTCCTGTTGGTATACATATGGGTCAACTTCAGTCAGTGTTGAGCCTTCCAGAGACGGAAGCTAAGGTTGATGAACTTATTAAGCAGTATCAAGATCAGGGTAGGATTATGTTGCTAGGGGTCGATGACATGGACATTTTTAAAGGTATAAGTTTGAAGTTGCTTGCAATGGAACAGTTGCTTTTGCAACATCCTCAGTGGAGGGGCAAAGTAGTTTTAGTGCAGATAGCAAATCCGGCAAGAGGTAAGGGGAAAGATGTGAAAGAGGTCCAGACTGAGACGTATTCGACCGTTAAGCGCATCAATGAAACATATGGGAAGCCTGGATATGACCCAATTGTCCTCATTGACGCACCCCTCAAATTCTATGAGAAGGTGGCGTACTATGCTGTTGCAGAGTGTTGCTTGGTCACGGCTGTGAGGGATGGAATGAATCTCATTCCTTATGAATACATAATTAGTCGCCATGGGAACGGGAGATTGGACAAGGTGTTACGCTTAGAACCAACCACACCAAAGAAGAGCATGTTGGTTATCTCTGAATTTATTGGTTGTTCACCATCACTGAGTGGAGCAATTCGAGTAAACCCATGGAACATTGATGCTGTGGCGGATGCAATGGACTGTGCCTTGGACATGGCTGAACCAGAGAAGCAACTCCGGCATGAGAAACATTACAGATATGTGAGTACACATGATGTTGGATATTGGGCACGTAGTTTCCTTCAAGATTTAGAGAGGACATGTCGAGATCATGCAAGGAGGAGGTGCTGGGGTATTGGTTTTGGGTTAAGCTTTAGAGTTATAGTGCTTGATCCAAATTTCAGGAAGCTGTCAATGGAGCACATTGTTTCAGCTTACAAGAGGACCACCACTAGGGCAATTCTTCTGGACTATGATGGTACGTTAATGCCCCAGACTTCAATTGATAAGAGTCCATCCACAAGGTCCATTGAGATCCTAAACAACTTGTATAGGGATGAGAACAACATGGTTTTCATCGTGAGTGCTAGAAGCCGGAAGACACTTGCTGAGTGGTTTTCTCAGTGTGAGAGGCTAGGATTGGCTGCAGAGCATGGTTATTTTTTAAGGTAAACTGTCGATCATGAAATGCTGAAAATGAGTCTGTAATTTAATTGACTGGATCTGATGATGATACTATGCAGGATAGCACGGGATATGGAATGGGATACATGTGTCCCTCCAGCAGACACTAGTTGGAAACAAATTGCAGAGCCTGTGATGCAGCTTTACACTGAAACAACTGACGGATCTTTTATCGAGGATAAGGAAACTGCACTAGTATGGTGTTATGAGGATGCAGACCCAGATTTCGGTTCATGTCAGGCTAAAGAGCTTCTTGATCATCTTGAAAGTGTCCTTGCCAATGAACCTGTTACAGTGAAGAGTGGCCAGAATATTGTGGAGGTCAAGCCTCAGGTTTGGTCTAAACTACTTTGCTTTTCTTGTTTCATTTTATTCAGAATATCATGTTAGTTTGCACTGTGATAAAAATTTCAAGTAAAGCTTGTTCCATTGGTTAACAATTGCAAACACCAAGTGTATACTCCATAGAGAGATTCTGTTTCCTATTTACTTAAGGTAGCTTGAGGATGGATTCACAATGCCTTTTACGATGAGGAAAAAGAACAAAGAATGAACTTTTCATTTTGTTTTCCTTTTGTCTAGATATCTATTTGCAGTTCCAAATAAGACAGCAGATAAATGCATAACTGAACATACAAACAAAGAAATATGTCAAATTTCAATCTCTTTAAGAATCTTTAGTAACTGCTACATTGTGTAGACATACAAAACGTCCAAATCTAGTATGATTGCCTATGTCCTTGTCAAAAAACTTGTGGCGTAGAAATGGAAAAAGATGACCTAATAAGTGCACATGAATCATGACTTGTTCTGGATGAAACTCATGAATGATCTAGTAAGTCGATCAAATGGAAATGCATTCATTCTCCGAAATTGAAATTTGTCTATGTTGTAGGGTGTGAGCAAGGGACTGGTTGCCAAACGCCTACTTTCCATCATGCAAGAAAAGGGGATGTCACCTGATTTTGTTCTTTGTATTGGGGATGATCGATCTGATGAAGATATGTTTGAGGTAATTACAAGTTCTGTGGCGGGATCCTCGATTGCTCCAAGAGCAGAAGTTTTTGCATGCACTGTTGGTCAAAAACCAAGTAAGGCAAAGTATTATCTTGATGATACAGCAGAAATTGTTAGATTAATGCAGGGCTTGGCGTCTGTTTCAGAACAAACGATCGCGCTGTAGGATAGTGAAAGAAGCATTGTCTTTTAAAACTTGAACAGGCGCCTTATTCCCTTTATTTTGATGCTTTTCTTTTATTTTTTTTGTGCTGTTACTACGAGAAGCTGTGTAACCGAATGTAATTTTTATTTTTATTTTCTCTTTCATTGTGCTTGATGTATGTTTAGTAAAGCTGTATATATTGTTCCATGAATAAGAGCTTGCCTGTCTACCTCACTACTAGTAGTAGCGGCCTAATATGGAAAAGGGGTTAAGCCAACAATATGTTGATGTTCTTGCTTGAGTAGATGAATTTTTATTTTATATACCCTGTTAAAGAATTTAGAAAAAAGATAAAATGGTTATAAGCCTCATCTGAGTTTGCAGATTATTGGATATAGTTTTACACTGTTATTGAGATTTTGTATCGTGTTGATCCGTCTTATCTTTGTCATTGGCAATATCAGACCGTCCGGAAACAATTCCTCCTGTTACACAGAAGAACAACCAATAGCTTAGGAATCTTATGATAGACTACGAAACATTGAAAAACTTCTTGCACTGCTAATAGTCTTGTAAAATGTTGCATTTTAGCTATTAAAATCTTTTTCATGATTAAACATTGTTCTTTTAATGAATGTTTATTGGTCTATTTGCAAGGCTTCAAATCTTCTATTCCGTATTTTCTGTGCTCTCATGTTCCAAACATCATCTAATCATACAATAATTGGGGGAGAGAAAATTTAGATGGGTGGGACATCGTTGGAACAGAGGGCAGAGGAAAAAACCGGACAGAAGATTTGGAGCACTATTTGCAATGGAAGGGTAATTTATAATTTTAATTACATTTATTTAATTCAAACAATTTTAAATCAATATAACAATAGCTAAAACATAACAATAAATTAAAATTGGTATTGATAAATGTTCTACTTAGGTATACATTTTCAACTTAAACATTTCACTTTCATCTTATTAATACCGAAAGCTCGAGTCGCACTCTGACGTTGATTAGGACAGTTATGTTTGGTTGGGTGGTTATTAATGAAATGGAATGGAATGAAATATTATTACATCGTTTTGGAGGAGAGTTTATAATAGAATGGAATGGAAGAGAATTGTTTCATATTACATCTCATTTCATCCTAAACAGTAAAAATATGAAACTTCCGATTTTGGGGGTTTATGATGGAATGTAAAATGATAAACAATATTTCACTATATTACATTATGAATCCTTTCATTTCTTCCAAACAACAATTTTCTAATATTACATCAATTTACATTCCATTCCATTATAAACCATTCCATTCTATTAAATATTTTTCGTCCAACTAAACATAGCCTTAAGTCGAAGCGGAGTTCTACGACTAAGAATACCCATGCAAGTCATCCACATTACAATTTGAATCACATAAGCTATACAAGTTCATGAAGATGTTGGCGTTTGAGGATACAAATCGTAACACGTACATGAGTTACCTGGTAACAACTACACATAGAGAGGTATGCCAATTTCATGAAACCAATTCCAATAAATTTTTTCTAAAGTTATGGCCTCTATGATTCCTTTCTTCTTTATTATCCTAATTTTCCTTTTATATATTGTCATGATTAATACGTGTGCATGTATTATTAAATAAATAAATTGAAAACAAACTTTTGTAAGGAAAAATATGCAACATATAATGCATTTTTATACCCACGTCTAAATAATACAAGAGAAAAAGATTGTAAAGAAATATTTGCATACCTATATACATGTATGCTTATCTTGCATATCGGAAACACTGAGTAAAATTCAGCAAGTAGATTAGAATTTGATAAATAGTGGGCCAAGCTTCAAACGCTGCTAGGCTACATATAAAAAGAAGGATATAAAGGCCTCAAAGGTTTAACCAAATTTTTAATTAGAATCTGAACATTCATAAACATTAAAAAAAACCTTAATGTATGATAAATATTTAAAAAGAACCTTAAATAATAATTAACCCCTTCGTAAGTATTTCTTATATAGAATTTATTTAGTATTTTCTATATGACCCCATTGCCATATAGATATCTTTATCATGGTGTCTAATACAATATGGCTTAATTTTTATTAATCATAGGTTAATTAGCTAACTAAATTACCTAATCTTTTTAACTAAATTCATTAACAGCTAGTGTACCATAATTTCCCAAAATCGCTAATTCATCACTTCTATTATCTGCCAATCTTCTTTACTTCTGTTTCATACATTTTCTCCTTTTTATGTGTTTTTTCTCTGCATGTTATGGCTCTACTTCCTTTCTCTGGGTCTTCACTACTTCTTTTTCACATTTTTTCTCCTTTTTATACTATTTCTCTGCGTGTCGTGGCTCTGCTTCTGTTTTGCATTGCTTCTGTGTCGTGATTGCTTCTCTCTATTGCCTTGCTTCTGTCACACATTGCTTATCTATGTCAGATTTCTTCTTTGCGTGGCCTTCCTTCTTTGCATCGCCTTGCATTTATGTCAAGTGATATCTTATCTCTTATTCTCTGCCACTTATCAACATCATACACTTTAATTTGGACTCTACGTTAAATCTTGGTCATTTTAAGTTAGGAAATTCTCTTTTGATCATTTATGTAGTGGTTTTGAGGACCAAATTCTCTTTTGTTCACTATATGTAGAGGAATAATTATGCATACAATTATGTAGCACTAAATAAAAACATTGAAAATTGATAGCCGTAATTGATATAAATGTATGGTCTTATGCGCTATTTATTTAAGAGTGGAAAAGTTGAGTTCAAATTGATAGCCTAATCAATATATGATATTGAATATCTTATGCAATTCCAATATATGATATTGGAATTGCAACAAAGTGAGGACATTAATGAACGATTCCCTAATGAAACCCTGATGTTGCTAAACCACCTGGTGTTACCATGGTACGCTTGCATAGCTAACTACGTTGCAGGCGATATCCTACCCTTAAATTTGTCTTATCATCTGAGAAACGATTCTTGTATGAGTGTACCTATTATTTAAGGGATAACTCAATCCTTTATAGGACAAGTGCTAATAGAATAATAACAAAGTGTGTTCAGGAGGAAGTAATGTTAGACATACTAACGCAGTGTCATGAATATATTAATGTTGGGCATTACGGAGCAAACAAGACGGGGATGCAAGTCTTAGAATGTAGTTTTTATTGACCGAATTTGTTCAAGGATGCTCAGGAGTTTGTGGCACAATGAAATAGATGCTAAATAGTGGGGAACATCTTATAAAGAGATTAGATGCCATTGTTTAACATTCTGGTAGTAGAAGTGTTCAATGTGTGGGGACTGGGCTTTATAGGACCATTCCCATCCTCTATAGGGAACACATACATCTTAGTCGGAGTGGACTAAGTGTCATGATGGGCTAAAGTAATGGAAACTCTAACAAATGATGGAAAAGTGGTGCCCAAATTTACCAAGGAATTGATTTAGAGTGCCAAAAAGCCATAATTAGTGACAGAGGAGCACATTTTTCTAATAAGTCTTTTAATGCTATTTTGAAAAGATATGAAGTTTACCATTGTGTTTCTACTACGTACCACCTGGAAACAAGTGGATAAATGAAGGTCGTTAATCGCAAGCTTAAAAGAATATTGGAGAAGACGGTAAATAGTTCAAGGAAGGATTAGGCATTGAAGCTAGATGATACTCTATGGGCTTATCAAATTGCCTTCAAAACTCTGACCGGTACAACCCCATTTCAGCTTGTTTATGGTAAGGCTTGTCACTTATCCATGGAGTTAAAGCATAGAGTATATTGGTTGATAAAAGCCTTAAATTTTGATTGGAAGCAAGCAAGTAAGAAAAGTCTTCTACAGTTGAATGAACTCAACGAGCTTAGATGAAATGCGTATGAGACGGCCAAGCTCTATAAGAGAAAAGTTAAGTGGTGGTAAGATTCTCATATTAAGTAGAAAGAGTTCAAAATGGGAGATACTTTATTACTATATAATTCAATGTTGAAGTTTTCTCACAAAAAGCTCAAGTCAAGATAAAGTGGGCCTTTCAAAGTGACCCACGTATTTACACATGGAGCTTTAGAACTAGAGAATCTAATAAGGAAACCTTTAAGGTAAACGAACAAAGGTATAAACCGTATCTTGGACGAGTCTTTTCGTAAGAAAAGGAAGTGATTTTCCTTTCTAATTCATTAAAAGAGTTTTGAATGATGAAAGTTCAAGCTGATGACTATAATTTAGCATTTTATGTAGTTAAGTTTTTCTACAATTCTAGTATCTAGGTTCTTATTTTAATGTGTTTAGAGTGGTTTGGATTGTTAATTTTCATGTTTTTGAAGTTGTTATAGTTTAGGGAACAAAGTCTAAGGGTTATATGAGGAAAAACGAGCAAAAAGGGACAAGGTTGGCTAATCCCAACCTTGGCACGATCGTGCATCATAACAAGGCTAGGCATGATCCTGCCCCATGCACGATTGTGCCAGGAGGTGAAGATGCCAAGTAATGCCCTACACTTACAAACCCTATTTTACCCTTCCTTTTTCAACCTTAACCATTTAAATACATCTTTTCTCTTCTTCCACATCTTACTTCTCTCTTTAGGCCTTGCAGCCACCTTTCAAACTCTCCACTTCTCTCACATCTCTCTTTATTCTTACTTGATTTCTCACCATTTTCTTTCATCTTTTACCCAAAAAAACATTCTTGTTACATAAATATAGTGATTTTCACAGAAAAATAACATCTTTTAAGTGGATGTTATAAGATTTCTCCACATTTTCTCTCACATTTTTGGGTGTTATTGTGTATTTGATTGTTTTTCTTTGTTAAGTTTACAAGTTATATACTCATACATGGTGCTGAGAAGCAAGTAAACTGCCAAATGCTCAATACCAAAGGGGAAAGCTCAAGTATCAGGGGCTGGTGCATGTGATAGGTCTTCAGATTTTGGAGCACCTTTTTTGATTTGTTCGGAAGAAGAAGGTATAAGATTCCAAACACTTCACTCTAAAATTGTTACTACCCCACGATATTTGGATTTTGAGATCTTAGAAAATCTAGGTTTGAGAGAAAATATTGAGCCTTGAGTGTGAAAATTTTTTGGGAAAAATTTATCCATTTTGATTTTGTTGTGCATAAGGATTTAAACCTCGAATTTTCCACTACTTTACATTTTGAGCTACAAAAATTAGATAATTTGTGGTTTTGATTACAAGGCGACACTTATAATTTGGACTATTGTATTATGGAAGAAATTGGTAGATTTCCTAGATAAAAAATTATTGAAAACATGATAACTTTCATGCTGAGCAATACTAGAACAAATTAAAGGGGTTAGATGATTATTTTGTGAGTAATGTACATAATAATGTTATTCTTAGTCCTGAACATTTGTTATTGTATAAATTTATATGTCACTCCAAAATCTCAAAGTAACAAGTGTTCTCGAAAGACTTATTCATGCTTTAGTGCATGGATCATAAGATTAAAGTTTGTATTTCAACCTACATTTTTTAAACAATCGTTACTTCTCTTAATAAGAAAAGTAGCTATTTTAGCATGGGTTTTTTTGTTACCATAATTGCTTAATATCATGGTGTATCTATTGATGGAATAATTGGTAGTCTGTCGCTAACTGCCAAATAATAAATTCCTAACTACCATACTATACAGTAAATGGCAAGCTATGGTCGAACCACAGAGAACTGAGATGCAAATGCTATTTCAAATGTTGTAAACAAAAGAAAGCAAAACACCCTGAAATGATGAAATGAGACAGCTAAGATGCAAAGAATGTA
Source organism: Erythroxylum baracoense (assembly GCA_025629805.1). NCBI lineage: Eukaryota > Viridiplantae > Streptophyta > Magnoliopsida > Malpighiales > Erythroxylaceae > Erythroxylum > Erythroxylum baracoense. Next base: position 8,759,968 of record JAOTAY010000001.1, read on the forward strand.
AAAAAAAAAAGACAAACACAAAGCGAATTTAGAAAGCAATAATAATAATGGTAAATAAGTGGGTTGGAGATATCTTCAGGATTCCAGGATGTTCATTGATCCTTGAATCTAAATAAAAGGTACTCTCATCATAGTGTTAGCCTATGGACTCAATTAAGCTCTCGAACCCTGAATTTCTTTGAAATAGGCAAAACTAATAAGTTCTATAAATGCCCTAATCTCCACTATAACCTAGAATAGGCTCTCTAAGCTCAATAGCAAAGATGCATTAGGTACTAAGAAACAACTAACTTAAGCCACCTACTCATAAGCTCGGAAGGTGTAACTTAAAGGTATGGGATCCTAGATTAGTTGATTAAGTATCCTAACAAATTCAATTAACCTATTGCTACTTCTGAGAATCACTATGGACTATTACATATCATATGCTTATCCCTAGCCTACGGATTAGAAAGTTACTTAAAGGGTGATCAAGCCTATAAGCAAATCCTAATTCATGACATTTATCCTAAATCTCAAACCAACCTAGACCTACAAGCACCAATTTAAGACAAATTCAATTCCATTCTCACAATTTCCATCCCTTCATCCTTATAATATCTCCAAACTCCTAAGTAGTCCAGCCACACACATTCTAAGCACAATAGACATTAAATAAACAAAAAACATACTTAATTAAATAAGACCAAGGCTGGAAATTATAAAAGAAGTGATAAAAAATGAAATTCAACACTAACTTAATAGAAATCAAAACTTTTTATGCTAGCGAATAACTAATCACAACCCAAATTACAAAATATAAACTAATTGCATCAAAATAAAAATTCTAGCACACATAACTTATAGAAAAACCTAAATTAATTGATCATGAATCTAAGAACATGCATAAATCCTCACTATTAAGCTCAAATTAATCAAAGCATCACAAATAAGCAAAAAGCCATAACATAAACCATAAAACATTCAAATACCCAAAAAATTCAGATATGAAAAAGCACATAAATAAGCTCAAACGACCAAGATCAAAACTGGAACATTGAGGGAATAAACATCTATGGATATAACATAAAGATTCCTTGCAAAATTCATAAAGTTCATCTATAAAATCCATCAAACATTCATTCTAATATTCTAGAACATGTAAAAATATGATTAGCACTAAGAAAGCTTTAAACGAATGGAATGAATATGAAAATAAAGCATTGATACTAAAAGAGAATAGCTAAGCTTATGGAAAATAACAAAAACTTCTTTGCTAGCTCCTCCTCTCTTCTTGGAGTTTGTCAAAAATGGCAGATTTTGAGAGCCCTTTTCTCTTTTTGGAGTTTTCCTAAAAGTGGCAGATTGGAGACTGGCTTTCAAGTTCATTTCTCTTTTTTATATAGTATGTTCCATTTAGGATAAATCTTAGGGTTTTCCCATGCCAAAAAAGTCCAAAAAGTCCCTCGAAAACTCAAATCTGGAAGTGACTCCATATCTGTCTGCGCGTAGGCCACGATCGTGGCCCTTAGTGTACGATTGTGGCCAGTTTATCTGCTCTCTGTCACGATTGTGGTTGACTCCCCTCGATCGTGGCCTTGTGTTCAAACCTGATTTATTTCCCGAGTCTTCTCTGATTCTACTTCAAATGCCATTGATGGTTTCTCCTCCATGAATGGCTCTCCAAACTTTGACAAACTTCTTCCTTTTATCATATATTTATGTTCACATCTAAACACAAAGATAAGATTGAAAAGACATTGAAATGCATAAGAAAATATAAGATGATTCAATCCTGTCAAATACCCACCCCCACACTTAAACTTTTGTTTATCGTTAAGAAATTTAAAAATAACCAAGATATTCTACCAATTTTTTCCAAAGAAAATCGAGTATATGCAATCCTTCAAACTTCGACAAACTCAAGTATCGAGCTACTACATATATCATAATCTTTTCATCAATGCACATAAACAAAGCCAAAGGTAGACACCATTGATCAAAGGTAAAATAAAAATAAGATGGATTTTTCTCACAATGTTCACTTATTTCACTCAAGTGTTTAAGGTCAGTGTTTCACTCAATATTCCCTTTAAGAGACTACACTACCATAGGCTTGTAAATGCTCCGATTCTCTACCACATAGATTACATGCTATTATGGATCAAAAAGGGATTTTACTTAGGGTTGTAATGGGGTGTGGGTTAAGGCGAGACTAAAAGGTCAAAGGGTAACTCACAAGCAGTAACAAAGTACTAAGTAAGAAGGGACAACCAAACACAAATTCTGAGGTATGCATATAAATACCATGAACTACAAATACTAATCATTAACTAATGCTACTAAATTTCCTTCAACAGTAGAAACAAAGATGCTTTTAATCAATAACGCCAAAAACAAAGATGTTTTTCTTTTTATTTTTTAACACTAAAATAATAAGGAAACAATAGAAGCACAAATCAATAACACTTTAGTAGAAGTGTCTCTCAAAATCTTTAGTAGAAGTGTCTCTCAAAACATCTGATAATTGAATACAAAACAAAAGTCCCTAAATCATATGCATCAAATGCTCAATCATTACTTCATTAAACTTATGGCAAGGTAAGGCTAATGGGTTTTCGGGTTTCAATGTAAGGTGATTAGTTCAAAAACAACCAACGTTAAAGGCTCAAAGGGGTTGGCAAAGGGAAAATGAATTGGTGGTTCATTTGAGCTAAAGGTTTAAAACAAAGAAGACCTTAATCATTTCTATAAAGCATGCGTCTCGTAGTTTCGAACTGGTTTAATGAAAGTTCTGCAGGGGAGCATCACACATAATAAAGAAACAAAATGACTATGAAATGTAGTCATATAGGCTCAAAACCTCATATGTGTTTATATAAAAATCCATTAAAATTTCATACATTACCTAATCACCCGAGTATCAAATTATTGACTGAGTTTATGCAACTAACTACTTCAATCAATCCTTATTATTCACCTTCCACTGAAGCTGCCTAATCTAAATTCAAGCACACAACTCAATTCTCAGTCCAACTACTATGACATAATGACATGGTTCAGCATTCATCACAGTTCAAGTGAAAAAATGCAAAAATTTTAAATTTGCCCTACCCCCACACTTAAATGGTACATTGTCCCCAATGTCCTAAAATCAATAAAAACACAAGGGGATAACAACAGAAGGACTCCCCTGGATCAAAGAGGGCTTAGCGACTTGAAAGTAGAATACATAGCTTCGATCTTGCATTCCTAAAATCAAAATAGGCAAAAAGCAAATAAGGTTTCTCAAATGAAAGCAATAAAAAAATTGAAACAACACAGAACTAAAATGAAAGGATAAGGTTGGGGTACCTCCTAACAAATGTTTGTTTAACGTCACAAGCTCGACCCCTGTCATCCGATATCAACCAATGTATGGTGGAGGTTCAAGCTTCATCACCTCCATATTGTGCATTTGAAATCTCTCAAAGTAGAGCTTAAGACAAGGTCCATTGACTTTAAACTCTTTCCCTATTTTTTCACTTCTAATCTCCATTGCTCTATGGGGATATACCTGGGTAACCTCAAAAGGACCTATCCATAGGAGTGTAACTTACCTAGAAAGTGTTTGGGGCGTAAGTGATATAAAAGTACTTTACGTCCCACCACAAATGTCTTCCTACAGATGTTGCGATCATGGAATGCCTTGGTCTTCTTTTTATAAATCTAGGCATTCTCGAATGCTTTATGTCGCAACTCTTCGAGCTCTTGCAAATGTAATCGTCTGTGGACACCAATAGCTTCTGCCTCCATGTTACACTTCTTGATTGCCCAATAAACCTTGTGTTGTAGCTCCACTAGAAGGTGGCATGGCTTTCCAAAAATAAGCCTGAATGGTGACATCCCTATTGGAGTCTTGTATGCAATTCTGTATGCCAATAAGGCATCATTGAGGCACAAACTCCTATCCTTCCTGCTGGGATTCAATGCCTTCTCTAAGATGGACTTGATCTCTCAGTTAGACACCTCAGCTTGAACACTTGTCTGAGGGTGATAAGCGATTGAAACTCGATGAATCATTTGATAGTTTTTCAGGAGGACCTCGATCATTTGGTTTTAAAAGTGAGTCCCCTTGTTGCTGATGATGGCTCGCAGGGCTCTAAACCTGAAGAAAATGTTAAATTTTAAGAAATCTGTATCCACTCAAGAATTGTCAGTTTGGGTGGCTTTTACTTCTTCCCATTTTGACACATAATCAACTATAAGCAGAATATATTGAAATCCAAACGAGGGAAGAAAGGGACCTATGAAGTCCATGCCCTAAACATAAAAAATATCACAAATTAATATGGAGGTCTGAGGTATTTCCCCACAGGAACCTAACACACCTATGCACTGATAGTTGTCACAAGTCCTACAGTAAATCATATACATCTCGAAATAGAGATAGCTAGTAAAACCCACACTCTAAAACTTTACGAGTTGTCCGCTTTGGGCTAGAATGTCCTCCATATGCATAAGAGTAACAAAATGTTAAAATAAAAAGAAATTCACTGTTAGGTATGCACTGTCTGATGACTTGATCCGCACAAAATAGCCACAGGTAAGGATCAGTCCGTACACAAAACTTTGCTTGACTCTTCATGCTCTCCCTCTACGTCTTGGTGAAATATGTAGGAAATTGTTGAGAAACTAAGAAATTCACTATATTAGCGTACTAGGGAGTTGTCAACTGGACCGCATTAGTTGCTCATCTAGAAAATCATCATTGATAGGGCTTGCGTCAACATCATGCTCCACTAAGAGACTTAAATGATCTACTACTCCGTTCTCCTAGCCTCTCTTATCCTTTATCTCTACATCGAACTCCTGAAGTAGTAGTATCCAACGGATGAGCCTCGACTTTTCCTCCTTCTTCGCCAGTAGGTAATTCAAAGTTGTATGATCAGAATAAACATCAATATTACTACCCAATAAATAAGACCTAAACTTATCTAAAGCAAAAACTATTGCAACAAGCTCTTTTTCTGTGGTGGTGTAATTTGCTTGGGCGTCATTCTAGGTCTTCAAGGCATAATAAATAACATGAGGGATCCGGCCCACTCTTTGACCCAAACTGCTCCAATGGCATGATTGGAGCCGTCACACATGAGCTTAAATGGCAAACTCCAATCTGGAGATTGTAAGATGGGCGCAGTAACCAACTTCTTCCTTAGAGCATCAAACGCCTTCTTGCACTGCTCATAAAAAACAAACCTTTTGTCCTTCTGAAGCAACCTACACAATGGCTGTGCAACCTTGGAAAAATCCTGAATGAACCTGGATAAAACCCTACATGGCCAAAAAAAGATCTTTATCAACCTTAATACCCTTAGCAGAAACCACATGTCCTAAAACTATCCCCTGTTGAACTATAAAATGACACTTTTCAAAATTAAGATCAAGGTCAGTTTCAGGAAATCGTTGAACTACCAAAAGCAGGTGATCCAGGCATTGTTCAAATAAATCCACATGCACGGTAAAGTCATCCATGAAAACTTCAATGATTTTTTCAAGATACTTACCATGCATCTTTGAAAGGTAGCGGGGGCATTGCACAATCCAAAAGGCATCCTTATATAGGCAAAGGTGTTATACAAGCATGTAAAAGTTATCTTCTCCTCTCTAGAGCAATAACAACCTGAACAACCATCAAGAAAACAATAGTAAGCAGGACTAGTAATATGTTCTAACATCTGATCAATAAAGGCTAGGGGAAAGTGGTCCTTTCTACTCATCATGTTAAGCTTATGATAATCCATGCAAACTCGCTATTGGTTTTGCACCCAAGTCAAAACCATCTTTCCTCTCACATTCTCCACAACTGTAATGCCTGACTTCTTAGGAACCACCTGCAAAGGACTTACCCACTTGCTATCAGAGATAGGGTATATGACACCCAGCAACTTCATCCCTTTCTTCTTTAGCGCCTCCATCATCGGTAGGTTGAGACATCTTTGCACTTAACAGACTGGGATAGCTTTTTCCTTAAGAAAAATCCTATATATGCATAAGGAAGGACTAATACCTTTAATATCCATAACTATCCATCCTAATGCCATTTTATACTCTCATAACACACTAACGAACTTTTCTTCTTGCACCTTTGTAAGATCACTTGCAATGATAACTAGAAGTGTGATGTTAATGCCCAGATAAGCCTACTTGAGGTAAGTCGGTAAGGGCTTCAACTCCACTTCTGGTGCCTGTATAATAGAATGCAACAACGGATTAATACTAAAGGGCAATTCTAAAAAATGAGGGATATACCTGCCAAAAGGACTTGTCTTAAGTGCCCAAATTGCTTTCTTTAAATCCTCTCCAAACTCGAACTTGCTTTGCTAATAACCAGACATATTTTACTCCAACGAGGTAGCCAAGGCTACCTCCAAAGGGTCATTTGTAGAAAGAAGAGACCAATGCTCCACCAAAGAGTCAAGAATATCTACCTTGGCGACCGACTCACAATTTAATGGATAGTGCATTGCATCAAAGATATTGAAATGAATGACCTCACCATCGAACTCTATAGTCAACACCCCACTGTGTACATTAATTTTTGTCCAAGATGTCTTCAAACATGACTTGCCTAACAAAATTGTCAAAGGGCTCGAAGAGCCATCTTCCTACATATCTAACAAATAAAAATCTGCAAGGAAAATAAGCTCGTTAACATGCATCATAAATCCTCAATAACCCCTTCAGGGTATGTGTTAAATCTATCAACCAATTGAATGATAACACGGGTATCCTTTAATGAACCAAGATTAAGAGCTTTAAAAATAGATAAAGGCATAACATTGATTAAAGCTCATAAATCTAGCATACATCTCTCATACTTGATGTTACCGATCTTACAAGGAATGGTCAAAATACCTGGATCCTTACACTTGGGGGGTAGCTTCCTTTGTAAGACTATTGACATATTACCCCCAACACTGATCTTCTCATCTCCCTTCAGCTTCCGTTTGTTGGTGCACAACTCCTTTAAAAAATTAGCATATCGTGGAACTTGCTTAATTGCTTCCAAAAGAGGGACATTAACTTCCACCTTGCGAAAGACCTCCAATATTTCCGTTTCCTTCTCCTGTTGCTTATTCTTTGCTAACCTGCTTGGAAATGGAACAGGAGGTGAATCACTAACAATAGAGTGTGAAGTACTTACTGGAGGATGGTGATCCTCCTTTTTCTTTGTTAGCTCAGTTTCTTTCTCTTCTTCTTTCACCTTCCCCTTCCTTGGTCCTTATACCTCCTTGCCATTTCTCAAGGTAACGGCGCAAGCGTCTTCTCTTGGGTTCCTTTCAGGTTGAATAGGTAACCTTGTGGACTTTGGGTCTGTAGCTTCCCTGACTGACTTGATTTTCTAAATTCTTCAAACCACTCCTCGCTTCTTGCTGAAATTGAAGAATGTTAGTTGCTAAGCTCTTAACAATTTCCTTTAAGGACCTCCAGCTTGTTGTTATTATGATGGTTGTGGAGGCGATGGCCTTGACTGAAACTATGGTTGATTCTGATGACAACCTGGTGGTGCATGGAATCCTTGTTGCTGCTGCTAATAATTAGGTTGACATGCATTAGAACTGCTTCCTTACTGTGAGTTTTCGTATCTAAATTTGGGATGATCCTTTCACTTCAAATAATAAGTGGGGGAAAAAGGGTCATACCTCCACTGTTGTCCTTAGAGCCCCTAACTATGTTGACGTGAGGGCAAGCATCTGTAGGATGGTATCACTCAAATACCACATACCTTGGTAGACCCCTTTCCTATCACTACTTAATGTACCAATCAAGTCAAATTTACGACTTATTGCTCCAATTTGGAAATGGAGACCTCCTTTATCTGCCTTGTTGACGAGGAAGCATTACTGTGATTGCCCCAATACTTAGAGTTTGATGCCCTTGTTGCTATCAAGTTCCTAGCATCCTTTAGTGTCCTATCAACCAAAACTCCACCACTCGCAATGTCTATCATATTCCTGTCCAAAGGAAGCAAACCTTTATAGAAATATTGAATTAATAACTGATCACTCATCTGATGGTTTAGATAACTATTGTAGATCTTCTTGAAATGCTCCCAATACTCATGCAAAGACTCCCCTGTGTCTTGTCGAATGCCACAGATCTCCTTCCTAATGTTAGCGGCTCTTGAGGCATGGAAATACTTCTCTAGAAATTCTTGTTGCATCTGCTCCTATATGTTGACCGAGCTAACGGGCAAGTCATATAACCACTCCTTGGCTGCATCTACTAAGGAAAAGGGAAATGCCTTTAGCTTGAGTTGCTCCACTGAGACTCTGTTGGCTTCATACCTAAGAATGCGATGTGGAACTCCTTCAGTCTGGGTTTAATTTTAACTTCCGACTTACCATCCGAATAATTGATATAAAGCATATTAGGATTGAAAGAAGGAGCTGCAAGCTCTGATAGGTGTGAAATGCATTATATTTTAAGGTATAGTTTGATATGTGTTTAGTCGTTTATTTGATTGTTTAAGGTAGAATTGTGTTAGTTTGTGATTTATTTATGTTTTAAGTATTTTATGGGTTAGAACAATCCTTTGGAGCTTAAATATGATATTTTTGAGGTACCTTGATATGCTTGGTAGTGTTTCAGAGTAAAGATTGATGAACGGAGAAGTTTCGAAGCAAATTGGGGCCAATTGCATGGGTCACGATGGTGACAAAAAGGCCTGACATAGGCCATGATCGTGGCCTACGTCGGGTAGATGCGTAGCCACTTCCAAACTTTGCATTTTGAGGGATTTTTTGGATCTTTTGGTCCTCAAAGAAACCTTAGTTCAATCCTAAACACAAAAGAACATAAATAGAACAACAAGAATAAAAAGAAGGAGTTTTACATTCAACCACTCTTGGAAACCCTAAAGGGAGAGAAAATGAAGAGAGAGAGAAGAAGAAGAGGAAGAAGAAGTGGATCCTGATGTTGCTGCTCCCTAGATTAGGTGGTATCTTGATAACGCTGTCTTCTTGATTTTTGAAACCTAAATTCCATTTATCTTTATTTTCTTTCTCATTTAAATGAATAAAGTTGAGATGGATTGTATGGAAATGGATTTCAAGTTGTTGATAATGTTCAGAACTGTCCTTCGAGATTTTACTTTGAGTTAATGTTGATTTAGTTTTTTGTGTTTATTGGTTTGGGTGTTGCGATTGATTAATGTAATTGCATTTTTCGGTAACAAACTGAGAGGGTGAGCTGGATAAAAATGATTAGATCAGAGTAATGAGAGTTAGGTGATCTAATTGATCACTTAATCAATCTAGTAGGTAATTTCATAGAGAGAGATCTCATGAGACCTGGTTGTTTATTAGAGAGCTTTAGAACTAATTAAAATTGTGGGTAATTTGTGAATTGAAAGATTGCAAGTTCTATAATTCGATTAGGGTTTACAATTTAGGGTTTAATGGTTTTAACTTGAGAGAGAGTAATCAACACTACAACCGTCTAGAATCGACACCCGACATAAATGGCTAGATTAGCATTAATGATAGGTAACATCCCCTCTCTCATAACTTGATTAACTCTCTTGACAGATTTCCATTATGCCCTGTGTGAATGCTTAGTTTAATTCTGTTTGTTGAAATTTTCGCTTTACAATTCTTGAATCAATTTCTTGTATTTACTTTCAATGTTCACTTGTGCAGTTTTTATTTCTTTTTATTCTTTTCTTGGAGCCTTAGACGACTTAGGATTAGGCTAGTACCCTCCTCGTGGGATCGGCACCTCTTATACTATAGTAGTGACCCATTCATTTGCGGTATTTAAGGGTTTATAAATTTTAAAGCTTAAATGCTAAAAAAAGATGAAAAGAATGATGGTAGAGGAAATATATCATGGAGAGCGACAGACCCCTATGGATGTCATGAGGCCATAGCTCAATACCCATTGTCAAGGGATTATGTGACCACTGGTGTAAGCGAATATGTTCGAGATCAAGCCATCACTGCTAAACATGTTACGAACCAACGTGTAATTATACGGGTTAGCCAACGAGGATCCCAATGCTCATTTAGCTAATTTCTTAGAAATTTCTCCAATATATTGGGATGTCGGAGGATGTTGTTAGGATGAGACTCTTTCCCTTTCCACTTAGGGATCGAGCCAAAGCCTGGTTAAATTCTCTTCCCCCATCCAACATCATAGCTTGGGAGTAGTTGGTGCGAGTTTTTTAGATAAGTATTTCCCTCTAAACAAGACAACAAGATTAATAAAGGAAATTATCAATTTCTAGCAAAATGACGGGAGTCTTTATATAAAGCGTCAGAGTGTTATAAGGAGTTGCAAAGGAGCTATCCTCATTATAACCTACCTAATGAATTCCGATTGCAAACCTTCTACACTGGAGTTAATCCACCTACAAGGAGCGCTATAGACGCAACTGCTGGAGAATCATTCATAAGGAAAACAATTGAAGCAACATAGGATTTGTTAGAAAACATAACAAGCATTAGTTGTCTTGGACATCAGAATGAAGTAGATAACAATCAACCTTTTATGACCTAAGAGGAATGATTGCTACAAATTCAATGGCAAAATTACAGGCTGAGATCAACAACCTAACCAAGCAATTGAATAGCTTAAAAGTCACCTCTTCCTCTTCATTCATAGCAATGTAACATGAATATGAGTCATGTGAACAAGAGAGCTATATCACAACTAATTGCTTCTCAAGGGAAAACAACAATGTGGAGTAATTCAACTTTAATGGAGCACCATTTGGTCAGGGAGATAGCAATCCTTATTCCAGCATATACCAGTTGAGGTGGCATAACCACCCAAATTTTCATTAGTCTAACAATACTAAGATTCAGTTTAAAAGTCAAGGGTCACATGCATATCAATAGGATAAATACAATGACCATGATTCCAAACTGGACAAGATCATAGACAAGCTTATAAGTATGGATGAGGCCCAGAAGAGGTTAGAAGAGCAAATTGATTAAGTAATAAGGACTCATGCCTCTTCTATTCTCAACCTGGAGGGTCAAGTGGAACAACTTGCTAATGTGTTATCTACAAAAAGTGTGGGAAGTCTTTCGAGCAACACAAAAGTATATCCAAGAGAGCAAGTTAAGGCTATAACACTTAGGAGTTGAAAAGAGTTAGGAGAACTAACAGATAGACTAACTGAAACTCACTCTGGAGAAGACCAAGAGAAGCAAAAAAAGGATGAAGAAAAGAATGAGGACCCTCCCTATGTTCCTCCTCAACCTTACCCACTGAGAATACCATTCATAAGAGTTGATGATGTCGAATCATCAAAGGAGTATGAGGATGAAGAACAAATGACAACGGACATTGAGTTTGAAGAAGCTATGGAAGTCTCTATTTAAGAAGCTAAAGAAGAAGAGGAGATGAGGGTGAATGAGGAAGACCCAAAAAGAGAACAACTCACACTCTTACCAGGCAAACTGCTGGATTCCATGGAAGATTTAGGGAGTTTTATTATTCCTTGTTTTGTTGACAGTTCGCTTAGAAAAAGGATATTAATAAGTTTTATTGGTTTTCATAATTTTATAAGTATTATTCTTCTGATCATTTTACAATTATAGTTTACTCACATGCTATAAATGTAACATCCCCTCACCAATTGCTAGTGAACAGTGACATATGCATGCATTCATACATGCACATGCATAGTAGAT
>JAOTAY010000001.1:8790424-8819964 GCA_025629805.1 Erythroxylum baracoense
CAACCCCCGACGTGCCTTCTTTGTTTTGCAGGAATCCCTAAGCCAGAATTCTCGTGTTCAGCAGTTGTCTCCATGGATCCAAACGGTAGCGTACAGCCTCGTCAGAATCCGGCTGAACCAATTTATATTAAATACATAGTCTCTTTAAACATGTCAATCTTAACGTCTTTTATTAATTATAATGATAAAATGTTAATAAAAATAATATTTTGTTCTTTTAATATAAATTTTCACGTCCTTTTTCAATTACATTAATAAAATTTTAATAAAACAATATTCTAAATTTAATTCTTTTATTTTAAATTTTAGAAAATTAACTAAATATTAAAAAATTAAATATTAAAATATAAATATAAAATGTTTAACACGATCAATTCGTTTTCATATTGACAGGTGTTAATATATTGCAAATCCCCTGCATTTTCTTTTGGATAGACTCAATGTACGTCGTATGAGGATCCTTAAGCACAAAGAATCCAGGAGGTGATAGTGAGGCCAGATTGGTTAATCTGTCGACACTCATATTGCCTTCCCGATAGACGTGCTAGATTTAGATGTCCTAAGGTTTACAATGCAGATCGCGGATACCCAGAACTAAAACGTGACCATCAAACAACAGCTGCTTGGATGAAGAGAGGATGTTGATTACTTCCAACGAATCCACTTCTACTTCCACTTGACAATATTCGAGGTCCCAAGCCAAATTTAGCCTGATCAAAACTCCCCAAAGTTTAGCGGTTAGTGGCGAGCAAACTCCGATATGCTGCATGAAGCCTCCACACCAATGTCCTATGCTATCCCTAATTAACCCTCTAGCTGTTGCAATGCGAGAACCTGTTTTTACTGCTCCATTTATGTTCAATTTGACCCATCCTGCCATTGGTTTAGTCCATCCAACAAATATTCCTAGTGTCGATCTCATTGTTGGAGTAACTTGGTTTGCCAACACCTGTGCCTTTTCTATCCAGTCAACATAATCCATAGCTATACGGACTCCAACTTCTGGCCAAGTAAAGTCATCCTCAAAGATGCTTCTATTTCGCCACTACCATAGAAACCAACAAGAAACTCCAGATATAGTAGCCCATATGAATGACAGTCCTCGATTCTGGCAACTGAGATTAGAAAGTAACCACGACTTTGCATCTTAGTGGGAAAAAGTCAGATTGAGCTCCTCTGGGGGGAAACTTACTCCAAAAAGATTTGACCCTGGTACAATCCCGTTATGCATTGAGGAGTGACTCTTACTGACCACAAAACTGACAACTAGAATCCGTCGATATATGTCGGGCAACACGCTGTTGGTTAATAAGCAGTTTTCTTTTAGCTAGTAGCCATAGGAACGAACGAATCCACTGAGGTCCTGACCATTTCCAAATTATCTCCGATATCCTGTTGATGTTTGCCGCGACATTGTCCTTTATGAGGTTATAAGCAAATGCCACCGTGAACTGACTATTCTTAGCTAGTCCTCAAGCTACTCGATCCTCTCCCAACCTATCTGTGGGGGGCATGATCGCCGCTATAGACATACATACTGATAAGGGAAGATGATGTTGAAACAACGTCCATCGCCAGTTACCATGCTCGTTGACCATATCCTTTACTTTCTTATGTAGCAAGCTGTCTGGAGGTTGGTAGGTTGTCACAAGTAATATCGGACCCCAGTCTCCAGCCTATGCATCCAATCCAAAGTACGTGCGGCCTCCATTTACTAATTGTCATTTAATTCCTTGTTGAACAAATCGTCATGTGGCTGTGATCCCCCTCCATATTACCGAAGCCCCTTTCTACTTCAACATTTGAGAAAGATGTTGTTCCTCGAAGTGATATTTATTTCTAAGGATCTTGACCCATAATGCATTAGGCTTGGTAAGCACATCCCATCCCAATTTAAAAAGTAACGCATAGTTAGAAGAGCGGACTCTCTTAATCCCGAGATCGTCTGCATTTTTTAGCCGGCAAACCTCCTCCCAACGAACTTAATTCAATTTTCAGTGGCCTTCCTTTGATCCCCATATGAAATCCCTCATTTATTTCTCCAAATCATCGTAAAGTTGCCTAGGCAGTCTCACAGTTTGCATCATGTAGATCGGAAGTGAAGTAAGTACTGATTGAGTTAATGTAACCCGCCCTGCCAGAGATAAAGCTCGAGCACTCCAACCTGCGAGCTTTTGCTGGGCATTATCTAGGATATACTGGTAGGTTCTTCGTTAAGTACACTCATGAATCAATGGCATTCCGAGATATCTGCCTAGGTTAGTAGTGCATTTAAAGTTAAAAGCTTGACTGATAAGGCGAGTCGTATCCCAGGAGACATTCTTAGAGAAACAAATTCCAGTTTTAACATTGCTTACTTTTTATCCTGATGCCATGTAGAAAGAGTCCAAGACCCTTGGGACCATCTACACCTGGCCTTTCGTAGCTTCAACGAATAGAAGCAAATCGTCTGCGAAGAAAAGATGGGAGATAGAATGATCATTCTTGCTCATCCGAATTGGTTTCCAGTTCCCTTGATTGACCTCATATGATATAAGCTGGCCTAATCGTTCCATACAAAGTACGAACAGATACAGTGATAATGGATCACCTTGTCGAATTCCCTTAGAGGGGGTGAAAGAGTCAGAAAGGTTACCATTCCAAGAAATTTGCATTGTTACCATTGACACGCACTGCATTATGAGACTGGTGATAGACATCAGGAAACTAATATCCCGTAGTGTATCATTGATAAAGTCCCAACTGAGTCGATCATACGCTTTTTCTAAATCAACTTTAATGGCAAAAAAACCAGTCTTTTCCTTCTTTTTTCACATCGAATGTATAGCCTCCTGAGCAATGATAATATTATCAATTATATGCCTTCTAGGAACAAAACTACATTGATTATGAGCCACTAGATAGTCTTGGTGAGACTTTAGTCTATTCACTATCACTTTAGAAATAGCCTTGTAAATAACGTATAAAGGCTTATGGGTCATAATTGAGTGATAGAATTAGGAGAAGGAACTTTGGGAAGTAAGACCAGCACCGTTTGATTTAACGCTGGTTCCCATCTCTCGTGCTGAAAAATTTTCTGAATAAACGCCATTACAGCTGGGCTTACTTTTCCCCATTGTTTCTGAAAAATAACGCATTGAACTCATTTGGGGCTTTGTTCGAGTTTATTTCAAATATGGCATTCCTGATTTCTGCCTCTTGGACTGGCTCATCTAGAAGCATCACAGTCTCCTCGGATAAACTACGAAAGGCTCCTGAAAGTGGGTACCGATATGGGGTAATCTCGTCGATTGCATACAACCTTTCAAAATAGTTCTTAGCCATATTGCGCAATTATAGAAGATCCGAAATTATATTTCCCTCAGTATTCGCTAACCTTTCTATTGTCAGTTTGTTTCTTTTGTCCATTGTCACTGTGTGATAGTATTTTGTATTACGAGCACCCTGCGACAACCATACATAGCGAGATTTTTTATGCCAATAAATTTCCTCCTTACTAAGTACTTGGAGTAAATCTCCTTGAAGTTTATCCTCTAAATCCACAAGTGAGACGGAGTTATCCACCTCCATTGCCCGCTGGATGCCATCCAATTGTGCTAAGAGACATTTTTTCCTGTGGAAAATATTGCCAAACACTAGCTGATTCCATCTTATGAGTTTATCAGAGAACTTGGCTAATGTATCGCTAAAGTTAGTCTCTTCGGGATGCCAAATTTCTTCGACGACGTTATCAAAATCTTCATGCACTAACCAAGCTGACTGAAAACAAAATCGTGGCTATCCAAGCTCGCATATCATCGATCTTGCAATTTGTAACAGCATGGGTCGATGATCTGAACCAAAAAAAGGTAGGTGTTGATTTGTCGCATGCGAAAAATCCTCTAGCCACCTTGGAGAGCATAACACTCTATCTAATCTAGCCTGATCATTACCCCTCCGTCAAGTATACTTTGACCCTAGATAACTCAAGTCAAGAAGTCCACTACAATGCATCCAATCCGTAAAAGCTTTGTTGACGGCTATTATAGAGGGTGACCCACCCCGTTTGTTAGTAATATCCAAATTCGCATTAAAGTTGCCACCAACAATCCAAGGTCTAGAAACTTTGCTCCTAATCCTCCGCAGATATTGCCATAGGAATTTTTGTTTAACAACTTGAGAACTCACATACACTACAGTAAAAGCAAAGGTTGCGAGCCCATGCATAATGGTGGTATGTATAAATTGACGATGCGCTACCTCCACTATGACTACAAATTCCATCTTCCATAATAGCCAGATCCCCCTGCAAAACAGTCTGCTTCGACTTGGAAAGAAGAATCGTAACCCAGTTTACACACAACGTCATGTGCTTGCCTTCCACTTATTCTGGTTTCCAATAATACCAATATACATGGTTTATAGATGCGTATATAGTTTCGCAAAATATACTGAAAGGAATCCCCTCCAGCCCCTTGACAATTCCAGATGAGTATTGACATAATCGACAGTCAAGATAAGAATAAAACGTGCACCTAAGTCTGCATGGGTTCCTATATTCCTTCGCCAGTCTCTCCTATGTTGCTTTCCAATGGCTGCAGTTCTATCTATGCTACGATGCCCTGAGTTCGCATATCCTCCTCCATCCACATCGTGCCGGTCATAGGATTGGGGGCTTGGATGAAGGGAGGTTTGGTTGGTCCGCATCGAGGTTGCGAGGTATAACGGTGCCCTCGACGCCATCCATAGGGCTGCCGCTTTCCTCTTCTGCCATTTCCTTTGCTAATGAGGTTTGACTATTACATAAAATTTCAATGTGGGAATTGAGCGTGACGACGGTATGTTGAGCCTTGAGATTGTGCAGTGGGTGTTTTGTTGTAACAGAGGACAATCCTACGCTGAGACATCTGTGGTCCACTAGGCTCTTTTCCTTGTGAGCTCCCAACCTCCCCTTGGGTGCCACCCTCAAGTTCAGTTTGGGTCCAGATTTCAACGTTTCCAGTCTTTTGGTCTGCTTCTTGATTTCCTTCACTAATCTATTCAAACCATCTCCTTGTCCGAACCCTGCAGTTTGCACAGTGGTCTGTGTGGATAACGTCTCGTTATTAATTACCCCCATGGTGTCGTGCTCTGACATGGATGAATATCTGGATCCTCTTACTCAATTATCAACTTTTGGGTTACGTGTAGCGTTATGAGCCAGAGTTCTCTTTGCGTGTTGTGGAGATGACTGTTGAACTTAAATCCATGACCTATAGGTCTTTGTAGCCACCGCCTGCATCGACGTTGGTGAGACAGTGGTTGCAACATCCTCCTTTATCTGGACTTCAACCGTTGTTTAGTTCAATGGGTGTTGGAGTCCTGCGTGGTCAGTTGGCCTAGTTGGGCACTAGCCAAATGCATGCCTTACGAACCCATAGTGAAAATAAATCTGGGGTAACCCTTCGTAAGCCACCAGTAAAGTTTCACCATCGAGTTCCACTCGAGAACGTAACGGAAGACTAAGGTCGATATCCACTGCGACTCTTGCATATTTACCTTGCTGATCATACATTGTAGCAGTATCAATCTTGATGGTATGTCCTACAAGATAGCCCAGTGCAGTGAGGATCATGAGGTGATTATCTTGCTATAGGTAGTTCAAGAAACCTTATCCATACCACTGCCCTTGTTACTTTTCCTTGGGAGGGTCGAAATGAGGGACTTCAACGTTGAACTGAAAGGATATGTCCTAGAATGACCCACGGTCCATATGTTAACGTGTTGATGAAGTCATCCTCTTCCTTGAAATTCACTAGGAAGAAGTCGTGATCCAAGTCGACCACCTTCATGGGACCAACTAGTTTCCACATCATCTTAAGGTGAGAGCTTAACATCTTAAAACCAATACGTCAGTCCAATAATTTCACTATTACCGCATTTTCCCACTGTTTGTTTAACCGTGTTCGAAAGGTGTCGGAGAGTTCAATACCCCCTCTTAACTCCCCCTGCATGGGTGTGCTATCACCTTCCTTAATCTCAACAGGTTCTGCTTCTGGCCAGTCATTGTCCACTTCGTCTTCTTCCACTACTTGTTCTCCCAAAACTGCAGCTCGATAAGAGAGTGGAGCTCGTGGTGGTGGATCTACCTCACGACTGCGTATCTTGACCTTTTTATTCAGATGACCATCCAGAGCAATGTAGTCTGAGTCACCCTTTTCAGATTCGGATCATTTCGACGGTTTAGCAGCAATTCAATGGAGGCTAACCTTATCCTCCCTGATGGGGTTTTGCAAAGATCGAGTGAATATAGAAAATAGTGTTATCGAATGAGAACGAAGTTCAGAGCGTTTTCTCTCTTTAGAAGTTTCTTTTGTTCCCTTATTTCCAATCATAATTTTTTTTAGGAAAACAAGTTTTTCTAACTCGAAGAAAGAGTGGCGTTTGAGTGTAGAATTGAACATTACAAAAAAGCAAAAGAGTAACTAAAGAGTGAGAAGATTACATTTATCCAGTTTACACACTATAACAATATCATTCAAAGTTCCATGTTGTTTTAATGTTTTGCCTGTTACTCCTCTTGCTAACATGGAGATCCGACTACGTGGAATTATTTTTTGGTAGACTTGTTCCATGTCTCTTGCTTCCTCTCTGAAGAGTCTTCTATTCCTCTCCTGCCATATGAAATATACCACTGCCGCAATGCATATCTTTAAAGCTTTATAGTTTACACTTTTAGCCATATTCAATCTGGTGACTTGATTTATCATTTCTTCCCACTGTTTAGCTGGTAATTGGACCCCAAATCCAACTTGTATCCTTCCCCATATTGGTTTCATGTACCTCTAGTTTACTTGCAGATAGTCCACTTTTTCTCTCTCAACTAAGCATAATTCACAGTTTGGATTCTTAATATTAAACTTTAATCTGTCTTTTATATCCAACTTCTTTATAACTCCTAGCCAGAGATTACCACATGTGCAGGTTGGATGTCTACTTCCCATATGATGTTATTCCACTTTACTCTTCTTGCTGGCACTTCCTGTGGATGCTTTCTGTAGGATTTAGTGCTGAAGACCTTATTACTGCTCATTGTCCACTCTATTTCGTCATTCCTTACTATTTAAATCATTGGCATATTGTTCATTGTTCGTGATGCTCCTCTACAGCTATGAAATGGCCACTTCCACTAATTGTTGTTGATGAAACTGCAGACTTTAGCAATTGGGTTGATCATTCGTTGGAGATGTTGGAGCTCCTATACTTTATGCAAAGTTCTTCTTTGATAACAGTTGTCAAACTTGAAGAATTTGTTTTTTCCATTACCTATTTTTGCTCACAACCAAATCTTACATTCACTCTGTGGTTTCCAGGATCTGTTTTAAGTGCAATGTAATGTTCTGTTTCATTTTCAACCTCCATAAGTTTTTACCTCGTATGTATACTTTATGCACCCACTTCACCTATAATTCTTCTTTGGTGCTACATATCCACCACAGCTTCTTTGCTAAACTGATTTTATTTTGTAACAAGTACCCACAAGATTGTTTAAGTATCTCCATAATTTAGACAACGAGATCAACTACTTCATTTATAAGAAATAAACATAACACGTGCTTATCTTTTCATGTTCTATTAAAGTTTAGCTCAATAGAACAATAACTAGGAATAATTTAAGAAAAAATACATAAATGCAATATGAATATCATAATTATAATCTCATCATAATTTCATTTATAATGTATATTTATCCTATAGGCTTTATCATATGCATTTGTATATGTATAAGATAAAGAATACTTTTAAATAATTATGTCAATAAGCTACAACCAATAGTTGCTCTTTGTAGAGCAAACTTTATACTGGACACGTCTCGTTCTGCTGGGCTCTTCATCCATAATAAAACTACTTTCTCAACTACTAAATGTAAAAATTTTGGACATTAAGAGCTTAAAACTTTAAGACATACAAAAAGAAAAATATGACCTTTAGATGGCCATAAAGTTCATAATATAAACGTAAAATATGGTTTCATATTCTTGTTGGATATCATCTCGTTGTGATGCATGATGATGTCCAAGGATGTTGACACTTACATCGATATCCCAGTCCTATTTAGAAGATAGTTTAAGTATGCTTTCATGCGTGATTGTAAAATCTATAAAACAATATCATGAGTATGACTGTTTATTTTTACCGTTCCTATACCAGTAACCTACTTGATCATGTTGATGCGATAACATAGCTTACACAAAACATAATCGGGGTATTTATATTAGTTTTCAAATTATAATTTCCAGCAATCATATTATCTATCACCTTATCTTTGTTAGCAATTTAGATATTTTTTGTGTTAAAACCACATTCTATAACAAGCTTTAAAATTGCACCTAGTCATTCACATTAATTTTTGTATACATCCATTCAAAATAAGATTGATCATTTTCTTCCATATTGGGCACCTATAAAACCTCCTTCCTAGGCTACTGGCTTTGCTAGTAATATAAACCACAACCTTTAAATTATAACGATACGCCCTTTTCCCTTCAAGAGTATTATCGGTCAACTGAATACTAGCTAAAGAAGTTAGCCTAGATTATTGACTTTCACTCAGCATTTTTAAAGCTTAAAAGATAATGTTGTGAGACTATAGCTCCCAATCTTTGTTTATGATAGTGAATCACTTAACCAAAGGCCTCTCAGTTGAGAGGAGGTAACATATTAGTAAAAGATGTCAAAAAGTTTTTGAGTGGTTTTATGATAAAAACTTTCAACTTGCTTCGGGTAATTGTGTATCTTTATGATACATTTTAACGTCAGTAGACATTAAATGAGTTTATTGATATGAAAATGATTAAGCGGCTTACATGCCGTATAACAAAGGATTGTTTACAATTGAAATGAACTTGAACAACTACCACGACTCAAATACGACCACTCTAAAAACTTTGACTGGGCCACTGTATGGACAGACGTCCTTATCGAGGGCTGCTGCATAGTTGATTTATCTGCAATATACTAGTTTCCTTATTGTCTCTGTACACAACACCTGGTGAAAATTCCTCCTACACGTGATGTTATATAGGTTAACAAGTATCTCTCTGTTTAGTCATTTCATTTACTCGTATGTTTTAAAAAAATGTTATTTAAGATCCAAATTCTATTTCAATAATTTCTTTATGATAAATATTTGAAATATTTTTTGTTAGCATCTACAAGATTCTTACTACAATAAAAGACAATGATAATTCAATTATTTGTTTATTGTTATTTACGGCATTAATGTCTTACTTAACACTTACTGAAAATTACCTCATAATAATTATTAGTATTACGATTAAACTTTAGTTTAAAAAGAAACCTTTTGACATTCATGATTGTAGTAAATATTATTGTTCGTCCTTTGTAGTAACTTGCCGTGACCAAAGTTATACAAGGACAAGACCGTAAGGATTGTGACGTTGTACCAAACCCAAATGTTATCATCAAATATAAATATTATTTATTCTGGCAATTAGACGGATTACCTTTTTTTATATAATTTTATTTAGTTTTCTTAAAACGCTTTGCAATTTCTCTGCGATACAATATTTATTGTTTTTACATATATATTTAATTTAATTAACATGAAAAAAAAATAAAGTAAAATCTGTACCCGTCATCCATTGCCTTTTCAGTCTTCGTCTCTTTACCTTCTTTACCTCAAAAAATGAAATATAGAAATTTTAATTATTTATATACAGTAACAAAATTTGGGTGTGGCCTCAATCAACATGCTGCCCCTGCTTCATGAATCGGGACCTGCTCTTCGGATTCTCCAGCCACCGACGACGATCCACCTCCATCGGATTCCGCCGTCCTCGTTTCCTTAGGTCAACAACTACCTCCGCCGCCGTCATGTTGCTCGAATCCACTGTTCCCCGTGCCGTACTCTTCTCCGCTGCTATTTCTGTCTCGTGTTTGCTCCTCCTCTACGGTGGCGCCGATTCTCTTCGCTTCAGTCCATTTTCCTTCTCATCTTCATCTTCATCTTCATCTTCCACTTCCTCTTCCTCTTCCTCTTCCACTGTCTTCTTCTCTTCTTTCCTCAACAGCGACAACCCTGTGAGTACACACAACGGCGAAGTGAAGCTTGAAAAGGTACTGAAAGAAGCATCAATGGATGACGGGACTGTGATATTGACTACATTAAATGAAGCATGGGCTGCTCCAAACACAGTGATCGATCTGTTTTTAGAGAGTTTTAGAGTTGGGGAAGGTACTAGTAGGCTTTTGAAGCACCTGGTTATTGTTGCTTTAGACAACAAGGCTTATTTGCGTTGCTTAGAGCTCCATTCTCATTGTTTTGCTCTTGTAACTGAGGGTGTTGATTTTCATACTGAGGCTTATTTTATGACTCCCAATTACTTGAAGATGATGTGGAGAAGGCTTGAGTTCTTGCGCTCTGTTCTTGAGATGGGTTACAACTTCCTTTTTACGGTAATTTATCTTATTTTCCCTCTGTGATTATTAGCTATGCATTAATTCCTCTTTTTTTTAATGCTTACGTTGCTCCTTGAGATTCGGTAGTCCCATTTTACTTGTTGGCTTTATGTGCCAAAAGTAAGTGCTTTAACATGGGGCTTTTATCAACTAGAATAATTCAAGTATAATAATTCAGTGGATACTTGAATTAATACTAGCTGACTCTTACTAACAATTATGTAAGAATCGGCGCTATGAATTCAGGTAATTCAAAATTGCTCAGTTAAAAAAGCATTTAGCTTATTTCACATTTTTGTCAATGGTATGTTAAAATTTTTTCACTTTTACCATATTTCCTGCTTTCTCCTCTACAACATTCATCCAGAATATATATAACAATAAAAAAAGAAAAAGTTTGCAGCTGAGTTGTTCAATTTTTGATTACAGATTTTACATTCCTTAATATATTTTAATTCATTAAAGTTATCTATAATACGACTATTTGAAATAGGGCTCTAGATGAACTTTTCGTGTATATTCATAGGAAATAGTTTAGGGATAACATTATGTGTCTAGAAATGTGGCAGTAAGAGGGTGATTATTTGAGATGAACAAGATAAAGAGTCAACATAATTTAACAACACAAGACTTAAACAGAATCTGTATCCATATTTTTGATAATTTAGTTGTACAATCTGGCTTGTTTTGATACTTGAAAGGTCATATGTGTTAGTTTGAGGATCACATAATGTAGCAGCAATGGTTTAGGACATCAATCTTATTGCAGTACTTATTTTTAAGTTGATTGTGATCTCCAAATCTAATCTGCTGTTAGATTTCTTGTTCTATTTCTGTCAGCCTTCTGATTATCTTTTACTGTATATTCAGTGCCTATTTGGTTGGTTTTTCCATCCAGGATGCTGATGTCATGTGGTTCAGGGATCCATTTCCACGATTTTATGCAGATGCAGATTTCCAAATTGCATGTGATCACTTTCTTGGAAGCTCAGTTGACATTGATAACAGACCCAATGGGGGGTTTAAATACGTAAAGTCCAACAATCGATCCATAGAGTTTTACAAGTTTTGGTACTCTTCGCAAGTGATTTATCCTGGGCACCATGAGCAGGATGTTCTTAATTTCATCAAGTTTGATGCGTTTCTTGAGGTTATTGGATTGAGAATAAGATTCTTGGACACTGCTTTTTTTGGTGGCCTTTGTGAACCTAGCAAAGATCTGAACTTAGTTTGCACAATGCATGCAAATTGCTGCTATGGTTTGGATAGCAAGCTTCACGATCTCCGCCTTATGCTTCAAGATTGGAAGATATTTTTATCTCTGCCACCAAGTTTGAAAAGATCATCTCTCGTGTCTTGGAGAGTCCCACAAAATTGCAGGTGAGAGATTGACTTTTGTGCTATTATCTTGTTTTTCTTAGGTTATAAATCCTTTTATCTGCTAAATTCTACCTGTTTATCTCGTTGGCATCCAACAGTCTTAATTCTCTCCGTCATTATGATCTTCCTGAAGAAAGAGCTCAAAAAGGAGTCCAGTGAAACCATTAACTTAGGCATTAACACAATTCGCCTTTTTCCTGAGAGAGGTATTCTTCTTTACTGCTATCAAGTACATTCTTTTGTGTATAGACACAAACGTCTGTCATTGTTTGTTTGTATGTGCGTGGGTTGTGCGGTCATATCAAGTATGCTTTTTTCTTTAATTTACGCACCCATTTCGATGTAAATAAGAAAATATTAAACGAGATGCACAGGTAGAGAGAGCGAAGACTAAAAGTGGACGAAACATGAAAAGATGATAGCTTTTGGTATCTTAAGAGAATAATCAAAACCTTAGAAGGTGCAAATGGGTATCCAAAATCACGCATTTTTTAAATCTTCTCCAGACTTGGTTGTTTGAAACCCTGTCAAATTCACACTTTCCAGCTGACCTCAATTGAATAAACATTCTTGCCACAACCAAAAAGACAATATGGAGAGATAATCTAATGAATAAATTCAGTAGGATGATGCACCAAATAATCTAATGAATAGCTTCGGTGGGATGATGCACCAACATTAGCATAAGAAGGCGGTACACGAAAGGAAAGAACATCAACGGAGTTACCTTTACAACTCAATTAAATACAAAGAACAAAAGTTGCATGCTATTTCTTTTATTTCTGATGGACTGAAGCACGACATGGTGATTTTTGGAGGACTGAGACCTTTGAACAACTATTGACTTCCCTTACACGTTTGATTGCTTTAACAGTGTGTAGAGATTAATGCTATGTTTCTTTCGTGATCTGTATAATTTTACACGTACAATAAACGACTGTCAAGTAATAATGTTGGGACATGTAAAATTTATTTATTAGAGGTATTAATTAATTGAAAATGAATTTAGCCTATTAATTCGTGTTAAGCCATGAGAAGTTATTATACAAAGATTATTAACTGTATAGAGATTTTAATAGGGAGGAATGGTGTGCTAGGATCATAAGAAAAAGATAAGTGTCTTAACTGGAGTTTGATACGTTATAAATTTGGATTGCAGACCAACTAACACCTATCAGGTGGGTAAACAAAGACTTGACCAGTTTAATAGTTAATGCTCACTATCCTGCTGTTCAATCACTAGTCAACTAAGCTTTCAGTCAAACAAGTATAACAAAACTAGACTGAGCGTGAGCTTTAATCTTAAAGTGAATGTAACACCAGTTATATAGATTTTGCGACTGATTTTATGTTGCTGCAATAACTTCTATTTATTTTTTGCCCAACTGTGCATGTTAGATTTCTTACCTGTATGTAATTTGGGATTAGGGCTTCAATACAATCCATTTTCATTTTTTTTTCAATATATTAATGATGTTTTCACATTTTATGTCAATATTAAATGGGAACTCTAATAATATTGGGTCTTAGGTTGACAAATATTAATTGAAAAATGTTGAATTGTTCTTCTCAGCTAGTTATCTCGGTATGCAGAGATGTGAGGGAGCTGTTTCTGGATGATAATCGTTTGCTTCGTTCAAGCATTAAGGAAGTAATGCAGTTTTGCCTGGACTTAGTTATTTCCTTCTTTTTTAGTCAATTCCTTCTTTAAATTAGGCGCGTATAGAATGCCATTTTGATTGACACAGTTGATTCTGTAAAGTTACTTCTCCAAAGCAGCAACTAAATTTTGGTCTAAACTTTTATCATATTTCAATTTTCTGCAACTACGCAATTGCAATTTTTCTTGTTCAAATGATCCATTCCTTTAAGGCTTCGTAATAGAGTAAAAAGTTACACTGACAATTTTCAAATCCAGAACTAGCAATTCTCTGGTTACATATTCTACTTATTTGAAATCGCATTTTCAATGTTCTAAACTAGTGCCACGGCGGCCAAACACAAAAGCCTTTGCTCAAAATATATGAAACTTCTTTTTCAGTACAAATAAAGCAAAGTTTTGATTAGACAATCATCTAAACACAGTGTTCACTTTATATTGTCTTATCTTTAATTTTTTTGGGGCAAAATTAAGGATATAAAAATTAAATTTTCGAATTTTTTGTTTATTAGTTATAGTTTTACTTTTATAATCTTTCCATTAATTTTGAATTGTAAATTATTTGAAAACTTAAAATTTTTATTTTTCAAATAGTTTTGACAAGGACCAAAAAAACACTTGTTAAAATAGAAGTTGGAAAACAAAAAACAAAGTATACATAATAAAAATGTTAGAGGAGAAGATATGATAACAGAAGTTCCCTCTCTTCCATCGACTAGCTACCATCCTATACTCCCTCCCTTTAAACCACCGGATCCTACTCCGAGTGATACCTCGACAACAAATGCTTCGGGTATCATAAACTCACCGATGACTGATAACCCGCATCATTCTTCGACGACAGCTCTTCCAGAGTCGGGGGAACTAATAGCCCTCCCGCGAGACTAGGTTTAGTCTCCCATTTTTTAGACCTTTCTTATGTCCATATTCATATGGAATTGTCAAAGGGGTTGGAGGAAAAAACTTTCGGCCCATTCTTAAGAATTTCATACGGATCAACAATCCTATGCTCGTTGTTCTTGTCGAGACCAGAATTAGTAGAGACTGGGCCCAAAAGGTTATCCGTAATCTGACTTTCTAGCACTCTTTTCGGGTGGAAACTAACGGATTTTTCAGCGGTATTTGGCTTTTATGGCGCTCTAACATTAGTATTAAAATTCTCCTAGCCCATCGATAATTTATCCATGTCCATGTCAACTGGGATCAAACTCCGTTTGATTTCACGGCTATTTATGCCAGCCCCACTTAATCCCTTCAGCACTACCTCTGGACGCATTTACGGAAAATTGCCAGGGCTACTTCACTCCCTTGGCTCATCGGAGGAGATTTCAATGCCAAGCTCGAATGTACCGACCGCCGAGGAAATGCGAGCAACCATGCGATCATCAATCCTCACTTTCGTGACTGTGTCCATTGTTGCCACCTTCAGGACCTGGGCTTCACCGAGCCCAGGTTCACATGGTGACGCGGACAGACACTCGCTCGATTAGACCGAGCCTTTGGCTCGCCTTCCTGGACAACTTCTTTTCCTCACACTATAGTTACTCACCTGCCCTTTCTCAAGTTGGATCATCGGCCACTGTTAATCACTTTCCACCCCATTTCCCATCAACCTACCTCTCCTCGATCGTTTCGTTTCCAATCAGCCTGGTTGACCAACGAAACTTTAGGCCAAACGGTTAAAGGTCACTTTCCACCCCATTTCCCAAACTCTACATCACCTCTCTGACTGACGAATCTGGCATTTCCAGATTTGAACCGGTTGACCTCCGACATATAGCCCAGCATTTCCTAACTAAGCTTTATACAGCCGAACCTTCCCTTCCCGCTCTACTTCTGCTTAGGGGATGTTTCCCCACCCTCCCACAAAGAGCTTCTCGGGATTTGATTCAGCCTCTCCTATCTAAAGAGATGAAAACCACCTTTTTCGCCATGGGCCTAAATAAGGCTCCCAGACTTGACGGCTTTACTGCCTTATTCTTCCAAACCCAATGGGACACCTTAGGACCTTCTCTAATCAAACTCCTCCAGCAAATTTTCCGCCACAAAGTTTGGGACACTGAACTAAACCGCACCATCATGATCTTGATACCTAAACTTCCCTCCCCCTCGTTTATCACTCAATTCCGACCGATCGCTCTGTGCTCTATGATCTACAAAACACTCACAAAGGTCATTTTCCAACGGCTAAAACCCTTTCTTGCTGAGCTTGTCGCTCCCACTCAATGTAGTTTCGTCCCGGGGCGACTGATCGTCGACAATATCATCATTGCACAAGAAATTATTCGCACTATGGGTAGGAAATCTGGGAAGAAAGGTCTAATTGCAATTAAGGTTGACCTTGAAAAAGCCTACGATCGCCTCTCTTGGGACTTCATCCACGATACCCTCATTGACATCGAGCTCCCTGGATCGCTAATCTCCCTTATCATGAAGTGTGTCTCCTCGATTACCACGCAAGTCAATTGGGGAGGGGATCGCCTCTCTTGGGACTTCATCCACGATACCCTTATTGACATCGGGCTCCCTGGATCGTTAATCTCCCTTATCATGAAGTGTGTCTCCTCGGTTACCATGCAAGTCAATTGAGGAGGGCTTCTTAGCAAGACTTTCAACCCTTCCCAGGGAATTCGATAGGGGGACCCATTATCATCTTATCTCTTCGTGCTTTGCATGGAACGCCTGGGCCATTTAATTAATCAAGTTGTGTCCCAAGGCCGATGGAAACCCATCCGTCTCAATCGACGAGGTCCTCCTTTATCACATCTGTTCTTCGCCGACGATCTCATATTGTTTTCCGAAGCTTCCCTGATCAAACTAGGATCATTCGAGAGACGTTAAACCTCTTTTATACTGCCTCCAGCCAGAAGATCAGTCATGAGAAATCACGCTGTTTTTATTCCAAAAATGTTCCCCGTTCCATGGCACGACAACTGAGCCGGGATCTAGGATTTCAACAAACCACAGACTTGGGTCGCTATCTTGGAGTACCCTTGTTGCATGAAAGGTCCACAAACGTACGTATCAATTCATCCTCAATAAGGTCCAAAACTGCCTCTTAGGTTGGGCTGGAACTCATTTATCGTTTGCAAGACGTACCACCCTTATCCAATCTGTCATCTCCACCTTTATCCAATCTGTCATCTCCACCCTCCTTACTTACACTATGCAAACAACTCATCTCCCTAGACGCCTCTACGATGACCTGGAAAAAATTATGCGCAACTTCTTGTGGGGTTCTTCTCTGGGACAGTGTAAATTTCACCTCGTCAACTGGGAAACTGTTTGCCAACTGAAAGATTTGGGCGGCCTTTTCATACGTAAAATTCGGGAGACCAATGACGCGCTTCTCACTAAATTAGGTTGGGCCCTCATATCGAAGCCGACCGCACTTTGGGTGGGAATTCTGACTGCGAAATACAAACCCAACATCAATACCTTGCCCCCCACTCTCGAGGCAGGCGGTGGTTCAATGATCTGGCGGAGTATTACAACCATTTGGCCCCATGTGTTGCGAGGGCTGAAATGGGTTATCGGTGATGGCACTACAACTCGGTTCTGGTTGGACCTTTGGGTATAGAAGATTTGGGACCTCTCATTAAGTATACACTTGTCGACCTACCCACCTTTGACCTGAAGCACCGCGTTGCACACTATGTGGACACTTCAAGTACCTGGCTTTGGCATGAATTTCAATACTTACTTCCTCATTCTGTCAGTCTTTTCATTGCAGGTATTCTCCCTCCCCAGCCCCACCGAGGCTCGGATAAGATGATATAGGGGAGATCGGGAACCGGCCAGTTCACCACTGCGTCCGCTTATTCGATGATGATGGACCATAACCACCACGGCACCGGGGGAACTTGGTAAACCATATGGCGCTGGGCAGGCCCTCAACGTATTCGATCATTTCTCTAGCTCCTAGCCCAAGACCGTTTACTGACCAATCAACAGCGAATGCACCGACATCTGACCACGGCAGCGGAATGTCAACACTGTTGAGCGGATGAGACCTCCCTGCACATCATGAGAGATTGTCCTAGAGCGCGCAGTCTCTGGCACACCTTCTCTCTGCGCGACATCTCCCCAACGTTTTTTACTCTGCACGCCCATGACTAGCTCCTCACGAATCTACACTAGCACCGCCAGCTCAATGGACGGCCCTGGAATCTTATCTTTGGCGTTGCTTGTTAGTTTCTGTGGACCTGGAGGAATAGAGTGCTCTTCGACATCTACGCTTCCTGGCCGACTTCCCCCGCTGACAGCATCTTAGCCTTTGTCCACCAGATACAGCTAGCCACAGTTAGTTTCAACCGAACTATTCCTGGACACTGGCCCCGGCACATGCAACTTATCGGATAGTTTAAACCAACCCTTGGCTGGGTGAAACTCAATACAGACGGAGCCTGTAAAAGATCACTCCCCTCAGCATCAGCGGCTGGACTTATCCGAGATAGCGTCGGGGATTGGAAGGATGTATTTGTTCAAAATTTAGGCTGGTGCTCCCCACTTGCAACAGAACTATGGGGCATCTTATCTGGGCTAAAACTGGCATGGGAACTCGGTTATCGCCAGGTGGAATTAGAAATGGATTCTCAAGACGCGGTTAGCCTCCTATCAGACTCAGCACAGCGCATTTCTTCCCTGAACTTGCTTATTGTTAGCATAAACTAGCTCCTCAATCACAACTGGATCGTACGCATCCGCCACATCTACCAGGAGGGCAATAGGTGTGCCGACTGACTCGCCAATTTCACTGCAGGTTGTGACTTAGGGATTACTACTCTTGTTAACGCCCCCTTCGGGTGTCTCCCCATCCTCCTTGAGGACAGACCTGGGATTAGCTTTCCTAGGCTAATTATGTAGTTTGCACTGTTATTTTTTGATTAATCCAAAAAAAGAATAACCATAACAAATGTAAAGCATGTAACAAACAAACAATTGATTGGGGGAGCACCGTACCAACATGGTAAGAGGAAAAAAAGTTAGAAGAGAGCATAAATGCACTCTTAAATTCCTTTCATTTATGATGTCTTTTGATTGAGCTGGCAAAGTTATTAAAGGTTTTTACTACGCATAATAATGAGCTGTAAGTCTAAGCTGCACTAGGGTTTGATGAAAGTACGTAACCTATAAGAAGACGTTAGAGATGTCTACTTCGATGCTAAAATCATATTCAGGTTGAGAAAGATTTAGAATGAGATGAAAAACTGATAAATCAAGCACTCTTAAAGAGGAGTGATAAGGATGACTGGAGAGATAAGGAAGGTACTTAAGAGCAATACTTAAAAGGAGGAGGCTGTTAGTTGCAGTAATACAAGGTCAACCCAATCTCGGATAAATGGTAAGAAATTGTATCGAGATGCACTGTTGTTCTTGGTCTCCGAACATACTTCACAGCAGCTGCCGCTATCTCCTCGTATTAGTTATGTAGGCTAGGGTTAGTCATCCAATCTCTTGTATAAAAAGAATATTTCTGCCTTCATTGTAAAATAGTGTGGCTTATCAATAAAATATATGAAGCAGTAGCTTCTCTTCATCTTCCTCAACTTTTCTTTATGGTATCAGAGCAGGTTTTGTGAGAAGCATATACTCCTCTAATAGCTACCACTATGTCCACCATTAATCTCAACCAAACAAATCCCACCATCGCAGCATTCAACATTCCAAACTTCGTCACCATCACACTGTCTCATGAGACCTATATAGTTTAGGAGAACAGGTCGAAGGGATGGCTCTCTGTCACAAATTATGAGGCCATCTCATAGGAAAATCTCAACCCCCAACACAATTCAAATCAATCCAAAGGCAAGGGTATAGAGGAGAAGAAGGATGCGGACTCCATCAACATCAAAGTCACCGAACCTGAGGAAACCGAAGAATATGTAACATGGGAGCAAACAAATTTAACGCTTCGTGAACTTCTCATATCATTAATCACTAATTTAATGATACGAAAATTCTGAAAAGTACTCACTTTAGTTTATATATAGTTTTAGGTACAATTCGAAAGTAAAGGAAATAAAGTGAGTTGGAAGTACTATATTTGGGTAGTTTCTCAAAGATTTACACTCACTTGTCTTCATGAAACAAGAAGAAGAATATTAAAGTAAGAAGAAGACAAGAAAATGCAAAATGAAGAATATGAAGAATGAAGAGTGAATAGGTGTTCACGGCTTGCATGAGGTTGCATGGGCATTAGACACTCTCTTACACCCATGCAATGCTTCTCATGGTCGTGAGAAGCCTCTCATAGCCGTGAGAAGCTCCTCACAGTTGTGACAAACCATGTCACACTCGTGAGGCCTTTCTCACACCCGTGAGAAGCCATTTACGGGCATGAGAAGGGCCAGTTGTCCCATTTAACCTTACATCTTTAATATAAATGAATAGAATAAGTGACGATGGGGGTTATAAATCGAATTGGCAGTCAACAAACGAGCTTTTAGGAGACAGAAAAGAGGGCGATGAAGCTCTCACATATGGAGAGACCCATAGAGGGGTAGACATCCTTACGCCAGTTTAGAGACGACGCCGACGAACTCGGTTAAGAATATTTTTTATCATGTTTGTTATTCTTACTCTTTTTATGAATTGATTGTATTATCCTATGTTTATGGATTTGAGTTTTATGTATGAATGATTGTATTCTCTTTATCATTCAATTGTTTGTGTATGAACCTATATCTAGAATTTCAATATAATCCATAATTGCTATAATTGAGATTTATGTGGAAAGGCCCGGGATCATACATCACATGTATGGCAAGGTAGCAGAAGTGTCAGAATCAAAATTCCAACTCCTAAGATGTCTCCATGAACCCAGAATCCACGTGCATGTATGAACATAATGTAAGAACATGCAATTACAGCATATGTACTTTGCAAATGCTCCTCATTTCTTGAATCTTCTCCTTGTTTGAGTTGTAGTAAACATCAAACATCTTCAATAACCAATGAAGAACATGCAGAGATAAAGAAATATACTATATAGGGAAGGTTTGAGCTGTAGCACCCCACTCTCATAGTCTATATTCCCATACATACCGTCGGTATTCAAAAACATACTCTACGAGGGTGGCATGCTAGGACAGTCAGTCAATCATACCCATTAAATTTTTTTCACTCATCACACACATATTTTAGAAAACCAATAATCAATAATGGCCCATTTTATTCAAAAAAAATTTTAGTTACAATTTTTATAAACAATAAACATATCAACAAAATTCCAGTAATCATTTGAGCCAATTACAATTACAAAACACTTCCAGTCATGAATTCATTACATGATAGAATTTGTTACATATACAAGGTACAATATTTGTAGAATACAATTAAGATATATACAAAAATCACTAAAGACTTGTGTAGATACAACTGATCTCGACCTCTATCTCTTATTCGATTGCAGTAGTGATACTCCAATTAGTCTAGCTAGGGTATCCTTGAACCTAAAAATTCAATGTTGTAATTTTGGTGAGTTTTGCGAACTCAGTAAGTTATCCATCCTTGATGGTTCACTCATATCACATAACACATCAATTCATATAATCACATAATTCACATCATTTCATTTATCATCATGTAGCATCACAAAACTCTTTGTTCACAGTTTTCACATTTCTCATTCAACACATTTCAATAATACATTTCAATCATTCAAAACATACATATTAAATGCTCATGAGACTCACTTTTAATTATTATGGACCGAGTGCCTGTAACTGTCCCGTATCTATTGTGGATACCGAGCTCATTAATAACTATCCCTTATCCGTTGGAGATACAGGGCTCATTTTATATAGGGAGCCAGAGGCTCTTACCATATTATGAGCTTTAAGCTCTTGTTCGGTGACTATCCCGGTCACAACAACCTTTATCTGTTCATGCATTCGTGTAATGAAATGCATTACATTCACATATATTCAATCAATCATTTGTGCACAATTTTCCACATTCACATTCACATTTATCCTTGGACTTTGGTTCGACATTCAACAATTAACTTGAGTTTCATTTATTCAGTCAAGTTCACATACAATGAGCACATCCAAAACTTTTCATGCATCAAACGCCTTAGTTATTCAATGTCTGGAATCAATACATTCACATTATATAATAATTCAATACAGAACGTAAACAAAACAATAATTAAATGTGAGACCATCTTAGGTTACTCATAGTATGCTCCAAATTAGCATTTGCTTCTATGATCCGAAAACGTCTAGATGTGGAGATTCTATCCTGTAAATCAAAATCATTCAATACACATATTGCACACACATTATTAATTGCATAATCACATAAACATTCAATTATACACATATGCATATGTGTAATGTATAATGCATGCTCAAATTGATTATTCCGGGTATATTTCCTTAATCACGTCTTTTGATCATTCAAACCTTATCATTTGTCTGTGTCTAGCTTATTCTTAGATTTACACCTCAAGAACAATTAGTTATTGTAATATCATAAATCAATCACTAGTCAGTTCTTTTCTAGCATTATATGCTCTCATAATATCCAATTCTCATTCACCTTTACTTAATACATATTACTCAACTCCTTTGAATCACAACTACAATCATATAAACATATTCATTCCCATTATACTCATTCTTTTGGTACTTTGATATTAACAATTCATTCACTAAGTTATAACCTCAATTATCACCTTACATATATCACACATTTAGTCACTTAATCCAAGCATCATTCTAAGTTCAATTCAAGCTTCATTCAAGCCTAAATTAAGTCCAAATGCATCATAGTTAAGTACCTTCTCCTTAATTGGTTCAACCATTGCACAATCAAAACATTACCAAGAAAAAGCACTACCCCACGATCGTGGCAGAAACTAATCTCCCATTTTTCCTGCAATTTTCTAGTTTTTCTCAGGATAGATTTTTAGGTCAGTTTTACATGACCATTATGACCTAAAAAATGAGGTATTTAGGCAAAACCTTATTCTAAAAAGTGTTTCTCTATGTTTTAGGTTTCTAATGAACTAAAATTTATACATTTTGGTTCAGCATTTTGTGAGTTATACCCAAAATACTGAAGACTATTCTCAACTAGCGACAACACTCAGTATTCAAATTCAAGCCAAATTTCAAAACCCTTAGAGATAGAATTCAAGTTGAATTCCTTCATGAAAATTGTAGCCATATATCTCTAGTTTAATATTAATTAAAAAATCCCATTTGGATAAGTAAATATCAAGATATGGCTAAAACACATATGCATGTTCAGTGAAAGCACTCCATCTAACATATTCCAGCGAACTTTTTCATTATTTTCATCTTAGTTCATCTCTTTTGCTTAGTCTATCATTTCTAGCTTATGTCCTCATTATTTCCTATTCATTCCTACTTCCATTGCAGTTTAATATCATTAACAACAAATCATATTCTATGATTGATCATTAACACCAAAAATAAAACATATCATACACACATTCATCATATTTTCTGCACATATATCTTACTCCATTATCACATTCATTTCACTTCTAAACTATCACACTAATTCTTCCCATTTCAAGACACCATAGTACTGCTTTTCAGTAGCTTCAAACTCACTTTAATTCATCTTTATAACAACCAAAGAGATACACGTTATACACCAAGAAAGTAGAACATAAACGTACCTGCATTTCTCATTCACGGTTCAGCATGTTTTCATCACCATTTCTTGATATTTCAACATCTAACTATCATCATGCATGTTTCACTCAACATATCAAGAAGAATAACATGCTACTTGTTTAAGTTTCAAGATCTTCAAATCACTCTTAACCCTAGCTTCTCAACATCACACGATCATCACCATTTATGAGGGAGAGATTAGGTTTTTCTTGTGACATGATGAAGGAGATAACATATTCTTGAAGAAACAAAGTGAAGGAATTTACGAAAATCAACGTGATGAGGTGGGTGAGAAAATGTCGTGAGATAGAGAAGAATGAAGAACGAAATGAAGAAGAGAAGAAAAAAGAGCATTTAGCCAAAGGTGTGAAACAAATGAACATTAGTCTTGTAAGGGTAAGTTACGAGAATGAGGTGTGTGGCATGGCAAGTGAAACTTGTCACTTGCCAGATGTCACCACCTTATGGTCCCCAAATGGTCTTTTTAATAACTAGTCCATTTGTCATCAAATTTTTAATCCAATTGTCTCCCAATTTTTAATGATCCTTGTCATTAATCTTAATGTCTCTTATCAATAATTTCTGCTGCCATTTGACACTTAATTCTACTACCATTTATTATTTGTTCTGCCACTTGGCATTTTTCTTAGTCCAAAAAATACTCATAATTACCAGAAATTTCCCATATTTCACCAAAAATTATAAATCAGTACACACCAACTCAATTTTTAAGACACATAATCCACAATTCAGATTATAATCACATTAAATAAAAATTATACCCAAAAATGTCAAATAAGTACATATAGTCATTAAAATGTGTGCAAAACAATCAAATTCACGTTTGTGTATACTAATATTATGCATGAGTATGAAATGCATTTTTCTAATCTCTTATTGTTATTTCTCATTTACAAAAATCTACGGTTCTAACCCTTAGTATGGAAACGAGATGTTACAAGAGGAGGGTTTCGACGCTAAAGCTTCCCAGAACAGGTGATCTTCTAACGTCGTTGGTTTCCAAAATCATCCAACTTGAGTTTCATTTCGTCCCCATTTTTCTTTTTATTCATTTAATGTGTAGGATTGAGATGGGTTATATGATTATGGATTTTGAGTTGTTAATGATGTTCTAACTTTTCCTTTGGGAGTTTGCTTATTTTTAATGTTAATATAGTGAATTGTGTTTACTTGATTTGGGTGTTGTGATTGATTAATGTATTTGCATGTTTTAGTAACAAATCGAGAGGGTGAACCGGATAAAAATGATTAGATTGGATTAACGAGAGTTAGGCGATCTAATTGATCACTTAATCAATCTATTCAGTAATTTCATAGAGAGAGATCTCGTGCAAGATCTGATTGTTTATTTGAGAGTTTTAGAACTAATTAGAATTGTGGGTAATTTGTGAATTGAGAGATTGCAAGTCCATAATTTGATTAGGGTTTATAATTTAGGGAATGGTTATAACTCGAGGGAAAGTAATCAATCCTATGATCATCTAGAACCGACACCCTATAAACACATAACAGGCTAGGTTAGCATTAATGATAGGTAAAATCCCCTCTCCTATAACTTGATTAATTCTCTTTATGAATTTCCATTATTACATTATTCGATTGTTGCTAGTTGTTTAATTTAGTTTACTTTTTAGTTTAATATTTGAACTTGAGTCTTAAACAAAGCACAACCTGAATTAAGTGGTACCTAAGCATAATCTCTGTGGGACGATATCTACTTTTTATACAAGTAACGACCTATATATTTGCAGTTTTTAGCGTAAAAAAGTAATTGGTTTTGCAATCAACATTAACAGAATGACCTTGCGAGGTATCAATATGCACATACAACTTGTATTCATTGCAACATTCATGCATTTTAACTTAGATACTTTAGTGATACCTCTGCCTCTTTTTTTGATAGAATTATTAGAACCTGACAACAAAAGAATAATGATAAGAAAAAACATTAAACATGTAAATATATATCTGAGCATAAGTCTAATTATAGGTGGTAAAAATTAATAGGCCTGAAGATTCCTTGACACTAGTTAAGGTAGATATAGGTTGTTGCTCACTAGCTTCATTGGTGGATGAAGTCAGTAGTTGTTATTAGATAGGGTCAGATTAATCTGGTTATTGTGAAGGAAGAGCAATTTCGATAGTTGCCACCTTCTTTCCTTTGTTTTGTGAGACCATGTAAAATTATGAAATCATATATATTAAAAATTATTAATAAAAAGTATAAATGACATTTTTGTTAACTAAATTTATTTTTACACTTATACAATCATTTTCATTAATATTAAATTTGATATTTGAAATGACATTGTTGTTAACTACATTTATAAACATGGCTTA
This sequence comes from Erythroxylum baracoense, assembly GCA_025629805.1. NCBI lineage: Eukaryota > Viridiplantae > Streptophyta > Magnoliopsida > Malpighiales > Erythroxylaceae > Erythroxylum > Erythroxylum baracoense. The sequence goes on from JAOTAY010000001.1 coordinate 8,815,922, forward strand.
CCATAGATTTTGAATAATATTAAATTTGATTTTTAAGAATATGATATTATCATTTAATATTGATTTTCATTTTTTACAATACTACAATTTATTTTTAATTAAATGGTAATTAATATAATGTTATATGAATGTATAGATAATAGTTGTAACTAGTAAAATGATTTATGAATTATTACATAATTTATAAATTTTATCATTTCTTACTTATGTAATAAATATTACTCTATTTAATAATAATTGTCTATTTATTATATAAAAATTCTGTATTATAACATATAATTTATATATTATATATAATTATGTTAGTCAAAGGTGAAGCCAAATGGTAATGGCAAATCATTTTGCGATGAGTCTCAACAAATGGTTAATTTCTTCCGAATTACTAAAAAAATAAGGTCATTTTTTACTAGGTTATTAACAAGAAAATGAAGTTGTCTGTTTTTGTGCTAGTCGTCATATTTCCTCTTCAAAATCCATCAAAGAAGTGTCATCTCCTCTTTTGTGGTCGTCTCATGTCTTGTGGTCCTCACCATCAACGAAGCATCGTGTCCTATGTTGGTTCGTATTGTTCTTCTTTTCTATTGCCAAGATCCCTCCTTATGATAATGTCGACATTCTGTTCTATAAATGGTGTATGGGTTTCCCTTTCTATTTTTGTTTGGAAGATGGAGAATTGTGTTTTTGTATTTGATGACAATGGGTAGACTTGTTTTTTCCACCTTCCGTACTTGTTTGACGAAACTTGCTAACCGTTTGATGGAAGATCTTTTGGAGAGTCAAGGCACAATTTGCAACAGATGTTCATGTACATATTTACCATATGATTGCTTTTACACTAAATATGTACCACTTATAGTATACACATCGTAGGGACTTTATTTCAACGTGTCATAAGGCTATGATTAGACATAACAATAAAAGTCAAATGGTCAAAAACAGAAATATTAGCAAGGCATAAAAACATACAGGTAACCAACGTATATTTATGGCTCAAAATCTTAAAATTTATTTGCTAGGGAAAATACTCTTTTTTAACATGAACCACTAGTTCATATAAAAAATTTCACATTTTTTATAATAATAATATAACCTTATATACAAAATACTGTATTTTTGTACATAAAGAACATGGTTATGTACTCTAGTATAAATTCTAAAATTGAGATATCAAATAAAGGGTAAATGGATAACTTTCATTTCAATAAGGGTAAATGAGTACTCTTATAATATTAAATAGACTTTAATGAAAAGCTTTTATTTTTCTTGCAAATTTCAACTTGTTTCATCTTTATGATCACTCCTAACCTAGTGCTTTTTAGACATCTAAATAGACAGATAAAAGATGTATAACTAGTGAACTACAGTACTTTGACTTATCATCGACAAACTAGCATAATAGATCACATAGACATGGTATGCAGAAAGTGTCTTTTGTATCAGTTCATTCCATGCCTAGAATTTATGGGAATTGATTTGATTATACATAATGAATTTTATGCTAAATTGACTTTTCATAATTAAACTATTAACATCAATTCATTGAGGAATGTCAACATGGAGAATGGTTTTTTATGGCAAAAATGAGCTCCAGTGGGAGAAATAAGGCAAAATTCTACCTAGTGAAGAAAAAATCGATGCAAAATAAATTTCCTCATCATACACTAATCACCACTTGCCTTCCATGACTGATCTTCTTCTTCAAGATTTTTAATATCATCCGCATTACCTTTCTTCCTTAATTATTTGTATTTTATTTGCATCATAGTAAGCTACCAGAAGAATGTTTGATTATGTGTTGAGTAAAGCTTACTTGAATCTTCAAGAGAGCATAGACAAAAATGGAAATAATGGCAATGTCCTGATGGTTGGTACAGGATTAGGGCAATATGTTGTTTTGGAATAATCATTGATTCCAATTACTATGTCTATTCAGTCAAGTATGCATGTGTTTAAATTTAGCTTCGTTTTATGGTTTGACTTAACTAGTTGTTTATGTTCTATACTAAATGTCTCTTAGGTGAAACACATCGTACTGGCAGTTCATCTAATTCAGTGATCTATACTACATCTGGGGATTCGTTCACTGTATCTTCTGTTAGTTTAGTTATAGCTAAGAAGTTGTTAGAAAAGGGTGTTAATAACCTAACACCTAAGGGAAGATCTTTGACTTTTTCAATTGATACCTTCGAACGTGCAAGGATCCTTCTTGGAAATCCAAATATAGCAAACTTATTTACCTTTACTGACTCTCATGTCATTTAGAATCCAAAAAACAATTATTTCATTTCCTTTTCGATGGATTAAGCGTGAAACTTTATTTATAGTTATGTCTATAAGAATTTTGGAAACAGTCTCTCTACTAGTTAGGGGTAAGGCTTGGTACTATTGAAACTCCCCAGACCCTACTTATGAGCGAGATTTCAATTGTTAGTGCACCTAGATACTTTGATTTTGAAAGTTTAGAAAATTGAGGGTTGAAATACTTTGAGTAATAAAATTTAGTGGTACAAATTTATTAATTTTGATTATTTTGTGTATAAGGAATTAACCCTCTAATTTTATACTACTATACATTTGATTTATAGAATTTGGATGAATTTTAGTTTCGATTGAGTGGCCATATAATTTGAGTTATGATGTTATGGAAGAAATTGGTGGATTTCCTAGGTCAAACATAATTCAAAAACATGATAATTTTCATGCTAGGAGATATTGGAAGCAATTAACAGGGTTAGACAACTATGTTGTTAGAAATTCCCATAATAATGTCATTCTTAGTCCTGAGCATCTATTTTTGATAAATTTGAAAGTAACAAATACTCTATTAAAGACTTATTCATTCTTTAGTGCATGGATAATAATGTCGAGGTTTGTACAATCACCCATATTTTTCATAATATAGCTACTTCTCTTAAAAAGAAAAGTAGTCATCTTAGCATTGGATATATTATTACTGTGCTTGCTATTTATTAAGGTGTAGCTGTTGAGGGAATGATTATAGTTTTTCCCAAGTTTCTTAATCACACTCACTTAGGGCGAGTTGAGATATTGGTGGTCCATCATATGGAACTCTAAGTTATTAGGTCCAAAACTTATATGAAATATGGGACAGGACAAGCTAAGTCGAGTTCTACACCAAAGTAGCAGCAAACAAAAGTTTCAACAAGTGAAGAAACAAAGTATGATGAAGAGGAAGGATAGGAGAAGGTCTTTAATTTAGTTTTTGAAAATAACAAGCTTATGGTTGAACTTATGAAAACCATGGAGGCGCATATAAAGGAAATGGCATGAGAACAATAAAGACAGTGACGTGATATAAAGAAGATTCTGAAGTACTTCACTGCTCAAGGTGTTCAAATTCCTTTACCTAAACTATTATCACCTCACTCTCCATAAGTGGTTTCATGTTCTAAACTATTCTTTTTGTTATTTCTTTTTATTTTACATGTGTGTTGTTTGGTTTCTCACATTGAGAATGTCTGTCTATATGTGGGGAGGTTTATGCATTAGCATGTCATATATGTGTGAATTTTGCATATCATATTATGTTAGTTTTTGAATTAGGTTGACACTGTGTGAACATTTTGTTGCATATGTGTGAATTGTGTCAATGTGTCAATGATAAGAATTTGATGAAATAATTTAGCTTTAAACATGATTTTTAATCTGTAACAGCATATTGATTTGTGAATTTTATGTTTGATCTTTGGATGAATATGCATCACTACAAGAAAACTGTCATTTTGCGATGGAAAATATCGACAGAAAACACAAATATTCCTCGATATCACATATTATCGATGGAATTTACCGACAGACAAAAACGTCGTAGAATCAGCCATAGCTAAATTTACCTACGGTATCGGTAAATTTAGCGTTGAAAAATGATAAGTCGTTGGTAAATATACCGAAAATGTATCGACCATAACAAGTGTTCCATCTGTAAATTTGCTGACGGTTAATCATTTTCCGACACTAAATTTACCGATAGTAAGTTCTTTAACCGTAGGTAAATTTAGCTACAGAATGTTTACGACCATCGG
>JAOTAY010000001.1:8820064-8832158 GCA_025629805.1 Erythroxylum baracoense
CTATGTTGTGTACACGGCCTGACATTTGCTTTGCGGTTAGTTTGGTAAGTCGTTACCAAAGCAACCCAGGACCTGCTTATTGGCAAGCAATCAAAAGGATTTTTCGCTACATTCGTGATACTTCAGACCTTGTGCTTTGCAATCAAGGCGGGAATTTATGATTAAGGGGATATTCGAATGCCGATTGGGGTGCTGACCTGAATGAGTCTAGGTCAACCTCAGTATATGTCTTCACCTTGAGAGGCGGAGCCATATCTTGGTGCAGCAAGAAGTAAGACTGCATAGCATTATCAATAATGGAAGCAGAATACGTTGTTTGTTGTCTTGCCGCTCAAGAGGCAATATGGTTGAAAAGTTTTTTTCAGGATCTTAATCTTACTACTAGAGTTAATGATCCTGTTAAAATGTTATGTGACAACACTGTTGTCATACAGTTTACTAAAGATCCGAAGTTTCATAGAAAATCTAAGCATATCAAAAGGCGTTATCATTTTGTAAGAGACGCCATAAAAAATAAAGAAGAGGTTGTCATAAAGTATATACCTACTAACAAGATGGTAGTTGATCCCTTAACTAAACCTATTCCTCGATATTCGTTCAAAGCTCATGTGATGAGTTTAGGTTTGCGTAGGATTTAATTTTTCATTGAATTGTATCTTGTTGTATATTAGACATGTTTTAAGTGTAACGAGAATTTGTTTAATAAAAGTTTTTCTCAAATGTTCATTGGTACGCAATTACATGATAAGGCACATTTTAATATCACCAGGCTTCTGATTGACCTTGTCACATAGGTAATCGCCCTAACACTTGAGTATCGCGTAGGATGAAACTTCACAATATTAATATTAAGTGTATGTAATATTATATTATCTTCATGCTTGATAAATTGTTTTATTTAAATAGTCGCCTTAGTAAGTCTAAGATGAGACTCTGATGAGTCGGATGTGAAAGATTCAGATTTCATATTAAAGCCTTAAAGCCAAATCTCGAGTGTCAAGATTAGCATTAGATATGTTAATCTAGTGGCTCGAATTAGTTTTTAAGTAAAGCTAGATTCATGATTTGCATAGCATAGAAGAGTGACATGCCCAACTTAGTGGGAGCAATGATATCACATTTCATACTGTGTGTGCTTTATAACGACCTTCTTATGGAGTGACAGTTAAATCCCTTTCTCTATCACTGTGTGATCCCATAGGCTTTAATGTCTAATTGAATGAACTTTGACTTAGAACTATGATATGAAGTCAAGGCTTGGTGTTGCTACTTTATTGTGTTTTTTAAAGGGCTACGATGTATACAGTCCAGCAGAGCACATTAGGAAGGCAGTTAAGCTAAGATGGATTATTCTGAGTGTCTAAGAAAGAAAATTTTCCTTCATCACCATATCAGCTCGGGCGATTATACTTAGTATATAATCATATGATATATCTATGAGCATAAAGGGACAGTGTATGTGTTTGGTGATATTTTGGATGATTTGGGGTATCATGAATACGTGAAAGTGTTCTATTAGTTAGATGGTGACTTAACATAACACTACTGGTTCTTTAATGGTCGCACGCCCCATTCTCAATATGACACGTGAAATTTTAGTGAGAAGAAGTAACCCGTGGCTTATGTGGCCGAATGGGAGTTGTTGGCAGTTGCAAAACATAAACGGCCATGTTAACTTCCAACAATTATGTTTGTCCTAATATAAAAGGAAGATTAAGGGAGTGAAAAAATTATATACAGCATTCATTGCAATCATAGAGAAAAACTCCTTTCATTCTTCTTCACGTGAATCACACCATCAAGACATAGAGTTTGAGGCCTAGATTAACGGTGACTCTAGTAGCCAACCGTGAAACGTGGACTAGTAAACAGCAAACCGTGAAACGTGGACTAGTAAACAGCAAATTGATCTAATGCTTCTGCACAAGATTAGTCCTTTTACATGTTTCTACAAAACAAATATTGAAATTACGTTCAAGTCAATAATTATCAAAGAGGCAACGGTTGTTTTGCTCAAAGGTATTCGCGAGTCCTCCCCCATGCATCAATTGACTAGTTTCAAATATCCAGTGAAAGAAGAAAGGACGCTTCTAAAATAAGTATTCGTTGGATAGAACAAAGAATTTTGGCTTTTAAGAAGCCAACGGTACGTTCCAAGCGTTCCCATTATTTGGTACATGAAGGTGGCATTGAGATTCAACTTTTGGTGACAGATAAAAGAAAAGCTATGTCTGATATGATTCAAGCAATCAAGAAACTTCCTTTGTCAACTTCTAAAGGAGAGGTTTTCAAGGACGTGAAATAGTAAAGAAAGAAAGAAACAAGTGGTCCGTTTGTTGACGCATTATTATTGCTAGCGATCTGATCGTTTTTCCTTTTCTACTGAAAAATAGGAAAGAAAAAAGAACTGTCCTCACCTACTCATATTTCTCGGAAGCTTCTGCTGTCTGTCTTTCTAATTTGACGAACAAAGACATCTATGCGGACGTGTTGAAACATGCCCAACCATTTGGATTAAAATGCAAAACCGTAATAACTTCATTTGCTTAAAAAGGTAAGAAAATACTGTGTTTCGCCCAGATATTTATTTTTCTTTTAAAATTACAAGAATGATTATTGATTTAATCTGAATTGTTACATCGGAGAATCTTAACTGTAACAATTTTTTTATTTTTGGTGAATGATGATATATTTAAATGTGTCTCTCACTTTTATTTAACAAAAAGTGAGATGTTTCGTTGAAGTTGGAGGCTTCAATAAAACAAAATTACACGGTTAGGTAGCCAGGCCTTGATGCATGTTTATTTTACACCATCGATGAAAGCTGATGTTTACGTTTCATCTCCCTTTTTGATCTCTCCCAACCATAAAAGACAAAATTTAAAATAATGAAATTGTTAATATCTCAGATACTATGATGCGTAAAAATGTAACATAAAGATACCTGAAAATTAAGATTGATCAAATTTGTTCAAATATTTATATTATCCTAACAAAGATCACGATGATTGATAACTAATATATATTGCGGTGGTTTTAAAAATTTTGGAAAACCTTTGCAGGTCATAATTCATTGATGAAAAATACAGAGCACCGGAATGACAATTGAGATCCCCATGTAGGTCCCACATATTTGTATGGCAGAGATCGTGTGGAACAGAATAGGTACACCATAGCGGGTACAGAGGATCTGATTCCCGGAAATGATCACTGATTTCAGTAAGGGACAGAAGGTTATCCTCTTCCTGTACCGTTATAGATGGACGCAATTGGGATTGCTTTACTGTGAAACTTTAGAAAAAAATAAAAAAGTTAAGACGTGTTATTGTCATGTGTACACTAGTTTCTCCTGATGAAAGAGAGAAATTTTCTCTGTAGAATTGATAAAAGCATATTAGGCAATCTCTTTCAAGAAAGATGAGTTCGACATTTAAGAGAAGGTTAAATGTTATACGGTTTCTTAACATTGTCTAACGGTATACGAGATATGTCTAAAATCCCAGACGGGATAGACAGAGTACCTCGAGGACTACGAAGCAAAAGAGAATCTTTTTTTGGGAAATGAAAAAATTGAGTATATTAGGATAGCTGAAGCTATAACAAAAATACAGCAAGTCACACTAATTCTGAATTTCTAGCTAATTAGGTGCTCGTCAACATCTAAAAGAAGAGAATGAAATTTAATTATAGGTCACTGCTACTACAACACAGAAAAATACCAAGAGTTATAACTGCCACATGGTTCTCATATTTGCAATAAGTAAGGAAGCAACATTATTTGCTACCATTGCCGCTCTTATGCAGTTTACAATATTCTTAGCTAAATAGTATTTGTCAAGGTCCTTTTGCCAGTAGATTTAACAGTTGCATTCTTTCCATATCATGTATATGGAAGTGGTGAATGCTAGCTTACGAAGGACTAACTTCTCCTTGGTCTTTTTGGATGGAGGTGTTGAATATAAGCTAAATCAGGGAAGGAGGAAGTATTCCTAACTATAGAAAACTTACAACTATTTTTTACTGGTGATTTGTTAACAAGCTGTAAATAGAAGAGTTCACTCTCAACAATGTTGAATATACTGAGAGGTGAGATTCAAGGTTTTCAAACGAGTTTAGTATGACACTACATAAATATCAAGGACAATTTTAACGTTATAAATAACATAATGACTTTTGGCAACGAACATGCTCTTGAAAAATACAAGAGAGAATTTAAGAAGTTACATGATGTGTCATAATAATTTATAGATATGCAGAATGGATTTCCTTTTTTTTTTGGTTAAACCATCTAATACTTAGGGCCACATGGGCAACCGACTAATCCGGATTCGAGCCAGATAGGACCCTTTTGTGCGGCAAAGCTTTCCCTCACGAGTTTTTAAAGCAACTCCATTCTTAAGACTCAAACTCGAGACCTTAGTCAAGGATGGAGGAGCTCGTGCTGCTCCACCACAGCCCTCGTGGGTTGTAGAATGGATTTCTACTATTGTTCTATTGATAAAGAAGTATGGAAGACTTTTTTTAATTATATCATAACTTTCAAAACCTAAGTTTAGTTACGACTACCAGTGGTTGATACGTTGGTAGACTCGACAAAAGAAAACGAGTTTATGAGTTCAATGGATTAATCTTACTTTTACCAGATCTTTGTCACATAAGTAATGCGCAAAAAACTACCTTAAGATGATTATGATTAAAGGGCATGTCTCAAATGGGTGATCAAATAAAACTCAAAAGTTGCTCAAGAAGAATTATATATGGGGTGCTCTAATTTTATACAACTATCTTTTATTGTCAAGTTATTGCACTTAAAGGTATATAATAGATGGAGCAATAAATCTTTTGACATTTTGATTGAGTTGCTTAATGATGCATTACCGATTAGCCACAAATTGCCCAAATCTCACCATGAAGCAAAATAATTGTTAAAAGACCTTAGATTAAGATAGATATCAAAACATACTTGTCAATATGATTATGCTATCTTTTCTAAGGATATTAAAGATTGTCAAGAATGTCCTATTTGTCGTACATCAATGTGGTAAGTGAATGATGGAAAGGAAAAAAGATACTTTATAAAATCTTGAAATACTTCCCTATTAAATCAAGACTACAAAGGCTTTTTATGCCACAAAAATGACCATAGATATGAGGTGGCATAAAAAGAAATGCATTGATGATAACATTATGTGTCATCTAACAAACTTAAAGGCATGGAAAGACTTTGATAAGAAGTTTCCATGGTTTGCAAATGATTGTCGTAATATTTGATTCAGGATAACCTCTGAAGGATTTAATCCATTGAAGAATATAAGTACTTCTTAAAGCAAATGGTTGGTAATTCTTATGCCATACAATTTACCTTATGGAAGTATATACAAGAGCCCTTTTTGTTATTTTCTTTACTTATTCCAAGATCTATTGCCTCTAGGAAGGATATCATTGTATGCACATAAACTAATTGATGATTTAAAGCATCTCTGGAAGGTTAGATTTACAGGTGAAAATTTTAAAATGCATATGGTTATTTTGTGGACTATAAAGATTTTTTAGCTTATGAAAATTTGTCTAGATGGAGTACTAAAGCTTATATAGCATGTCCTATATGTAGCTATCAAATTCATTCAATGAGGCTACCAATTAAAATATACTATACAGGACATCTTCGTTACTTAGAACATGGGCATAAATGGTGAAGAAGCAAATTGTTTAATAGTAAAGTAGAACATAGTGACGCTCCTTTACATTTGTCAGTTGATGACGTGCTTGATCAACTATCACATTTAGAAGAGTTTGCACCTAACAAACATCCGGGTAATATAAAGCAAAAGCGAACTTTTTTATCTTAATTGGAATTAAAAGAAGTACAATTTCCAATTTTCCATATTGGAAGGATTTGCTATTGAGACATAATTTTGATGTCATGCATACTTAAAAAAATTGTGAGAATATTTTAGGTACTTTGATGGGAGCTAATGGCAAATCATAGGACACAATTAAGTCTAGAATAGACTTGGAAGGTATGAATATAAGAAATGATTAGCATTTTAAAATGAGAGATGATGGGTTATACATGATCCTACCTGCATATGACAATATGTCAAAAAAGAAGAAACAAACTTTTTGTCAGTTTCTTAAATTAGTTAAGTTTCCTTATGGGTATGCATCTAATATAGCCCATTGTGTCAATGCTAGTGATGAAAAAGTTTTCGAGTTAAAAAGTCATGATTGTCATGTACTTCTACAATGATTACTTCTTATTGGAATACGTGGGTGTTTGGAAAAGGATGTATTCATAACTTTAGCACAATTGTGTGATTTTTTAAACAATTATACTGTAAGACACAGAAACTAGAAGAACTTGAAAAAAAATGGAAAAATGACAATAGTTCATGAAAAAGACATAGCACAAATAGTTCATTTTCATACCATGTGTTACGAACATTGATTCTAGTAATATTGCCATTGACTTTTATGTTAATCACTTTGTCACCAACATTGATCCATTTGCACTTAAATAGAATAATCTTTTTATTCTTGATGTAATGTAACTTAATTATTTTAGAGATAACAACATAGAATTCAATTAAATCCTCCTTATATTGTCCCTCAACAATAACTCCACGATTTTAGCTTCTAAGGCCACTGTTATGCTCTTTTATCTAAAATCTAACTCCATTAATATTAATGAAACTTGTATATTTTTTTCCAAATTATGAGGCCTATATGCCAAAGCATCTAATATTGTCATCGATTTTGGAAATTTGTAGTTATGTAACTGTATCATCTATAGAAAAAAATGACTAAAAGTTAATGTTATAATCTCACCTATAATATTCATTTTTACATGTTATTACATGGATAACTTGCTCGTGTCCTAAAATATGTGGGAAGTTTATCTTATGCCTTTTGTTTAACATTAACCACACCTTTTGCTTCTAATGTTACCTTTGTGCTCTTTATATTAAAAAGTAAATTAATATAAAAATAGAGGTTAAATGTTAAATTTTAATATGAAATAATGTAATATACATATTATGTGTGTGTGTGTGTGTGTGTGTGTGTGTGTGTGTGTGTACACTTCCTTACAATTGTTCAAAATGTAACAATGGCCAATTTCAAGTTTGTCTTTATTTAACTCCATATATTTTCTTATTCCAAGTGGCTTTACTTTTTGGGAGAAAACTGACAAGCCACCATCTTGATCAAAATTAAAGTTATGTTCTTCTCTATTAAATTATGTCTCCATGTCGTGTTCTTCTCTATTAAATTATGTCTCCATGTCGTGTAAGTACATAGAACAAAATATCAAAATTTTATTTGATATATAAGCCTTTGCAATAGAGCCTTCAGGTCAAGCTTTATTACGCATGTTACACTTAAGAGAGCCTAAAAATCTAAAAAAGTATAAAAGATTAGCATTTGTTTCTAAATAATACTAGAAGATAAAAATCTAGAAGTGAATACAAATTACCTTTCAATTGGGAACATCCATCGATATTGAACTAGTCTATAAAGTTTTGCCTTATATGGCAAGCGAATTGCCAAATGTGCGATAACATCAAAGAATGATGGAGGGAAATTATATAAGTTCAAACTTACAAAGAATCAAAGCTATGTCCTTTTCCATTTTTTCTATTTCTTCTACTTTCTATGTCTTACAACATAAGTGCTTAAAAAATCACCTAAAAGTGTCAAAGTTATGAACATATGCTTTGGCAAACACCCACGTATTCCAATAGAAAGTAATCATTGTAAAAGTACATGAAAATTATGGATTTTCAACTTGAAAACTTTTCCCTCATTAACACATAATGGGTGATATTAGAGGCATATCCATAAGGAAAATTAACTAATTTAAAAAATTAACAAAAGTTTGTTTCTCCTTTTTTGACATAGTGTAACATGCAAGTGGAATCATGTATGACCCATCATCTCTCCTTTTTAAATGCAAATCTTTTCCTATATTTATATCTTCCAAGTCTAATCCAGCCTTAATTGTGTCTTTTGATTTGCCATCAATCCTAATCAAATTACCTAAATTATTTTTACAAAAATTTTTCAGTATGCATGACATTAAGATTATGCCTTAATAGCAAATCCTTCCGTTATGGAAAATTTAATTAGATGCTTTTTTATTTCAATTAAGATCAAGAGAAATTTTCTTTTTCTTTCTATTACTTGAGTATTTGCCACGTATAAACTCTTGCAAATGTGATAATTGATCAAACACATCATTACCTAAAAAGTGCAAAGGAACTTCGTTATGTTCTACTTTTCCATTAAATAATTTGTTTATCCTCCATCTATGCCCATGTTCTAAGTAACAACAATATCCCATAAAAAACTTTTTACTTAGTAGTCCCACACGAGACAGGCCGCATACCATTTAGTACTCTATCATGACAAAATGTCATAGGCCAAAAAATCATTTATAATCTACAAAATAGTCGCATGCATTCTAAATTTTTCATCTTAATAACATTATAAGTTTCTAATCCAACATCTAGGAGATGTTTTAAATCATCAATTAGTGGTTGCATGTATACATCGATATCCTTACTAGGAGCGTTTGGTCTTGGAATAAGTAAAGACAATAAGAAAAGAAACTCCTTCATACACTTCCTTAAAGGTAAATTATATGGCACAAGAATTACCAATCACATGCTGTAAAAGGTACTCATGTTACAAAATGAAAAATCCATTAGAGGCTAACCTAGGTCAAATATTATGAAAATCCTATGCAATTTATGAAAACTTCCCATCAAAGTCTTTCTATGCCTTTGAGTCTACTGGATGACATATATCATTATCATTAATGTGTTTCTTTTTATGCCACCTTATATCTATGATTGTTCATAAAAAGCCTTTGTAATTGTGGTTTAATAGAGAAGTATCTCAAGATTTTATCGGTTATTTTTTTCCTTTTCCACCATTCACTTTTCACCTTGATGTACCACAAATATGACAATCTTGAAGATTTTAAACTCCTTCCAAAAGATAGTACAATCATACTTTCAAGCATGTATTGATGTATATCCTAATTTAAGGTCCCTTGACAATTTTTTGGCTTCACAGTAAGATTTGGGAAATTTATGGTCAATTGATAATGCGTCATTGAGTAACTCAATCAATATGTCAAAAGATTTGTTACTCCACCTATTATATACCTTTAAGTGTAACATAATCACAACAAAAGATTTTTGTAAGAAATTATCACAAAATTTCTCATAATTATCTTCTATAATTCTACCAAATATACTAGGCAAAGAACTATCATCCATAATCTCCATGTAATTCCCTACTTCCTCTAACATTTCTCTAATTCCATCATCTACGTCATCATTAGTATCACTATCATCTACATCATTATTGTTATCACCGTCATCACCTGTATCAAGACTTCCAGCATTACTTGCTTCATAATGTTCTTCATGATAAATCCATCACGTATAGAATTTATCTATGCCTCTAATTAGCAAGTGATTATATACCATATAATGACTTTGTTTGTTAAAATTTAAGCAATCTATACATGGACAACAAATTTCACATTCTAAACCCATTTGAACTTTGACAAATTTCATGGAATTCTGCACTCCTTCTAAGAATTGAGTGGACCTTTCCAATGAGTCATCCAACTTTTGTCTATATGGTTGAACAGTTATAAGCAAGTTATTAAATTATTAAATGTAATTTAACTTGTAAATAACATAATGGTAAATCAAAATTAACATACCAAGTTTGTATTCTACTAAAGAATGCAATCAGTTGTTAGCCTATGACAAACTCTATAATAAGATATATGATAACATAATATTACAATAAGCATATGGCGAGAAACTCTATTAATGAAAAACAAATAGAGTATGGTTTATGAGAATAATTTTATGATTATAGTCCCTAGTCATTCAACAAAATCACTCTTTAGTCATTGCCTATCCTTACCTTTATAATCATTATCAGTAGACTAAAGTTTGGAGGATCTACTCAAATCATCCCAAGATAGCATTTTAAATTAACTTATAGGGATATCTCCAAAACCATAAGTAAATTCATTTCTACAAAGCAAGAACGTGAAAGTCACTTTCATATATGTCCTAACAACTCATTATGATTATATACATATCTAAAGTAGGTCGTATATGTAATATATTATGTTATGTTACTTAAATTTTGAACTGATGAAGTTTTAAAGTTATTTTTAACATTATTTTAGAATTTTTTATTTCTCTTAATACTCCCCTAAGAATCTTGTCATCAGGCCTTTTATCAAATACAAGAAAGATAAACATTAAAGAGTAAATAACATAAACATAAGATTTTTAAAAGCACTTAAGATTCATATTTGAATCCTCAATTTGAGGCCATTGATTGAGAGAAAATGAAAATAGGAAAATTTTGGAAATTTGACCTAGATAGATAGATAAACGGTTGTATGAACTTAAAAAGGGATCGGTTAAAGAATCAAAGTAGAGTAGAGGAGAAGAATATATTGATAGATTGAGAAATTGATTTGTATTTCCTCGTTGAATTGTATCTCATGGAACACTAGTTTAATTATTGTAAGTTATGCATGAAACTTATTTCTAAAAAAATAAGCTCAAACACAGTCTAGTAAGGTAAAGCTTTACATTCAACCTAACAGGTATGTAGTTTAATCATAAGTTTAGAGAACTATATCTTATTACTTTAACCTAGCTTGTTTTATGTAATAGAACTAATTTCCTTTAACAATCTACAAATTTAGAGTGTTGCTTATAAGTGTGTAGTTTATTTATTAGTCACAAGTTTTACTTTCGTAGATATGAATGTATCTTCTATGCCCAAAAATATTTGTCAAATTAAATTCAATAAACATATGCTCTCATTGTCTGGAAACCAAATTTTACCTTTTCTAGTAATATATATTTATAAATGTTCATCTAAGTAAATAAATAGTGAATTACTTGAGAGAAAACTAAAGAGTAACTATTTTAACCCCTATAACATCTAGTTAGGTAGGTTTGCTGCTTGTTCATGTAGTGCATATTTTAATTATTAAATCAAATTTTATTTGAATATTTATATTTTTTAAATTTAATTATAATTAATAATAATTATTATAATTTAATTACATATAATTTAATTATAAAAAGTAAATAAAATTAAATTATTCATAATTTTTGTTAAAAATTAAAGATTAAATAACATATATTTAAATAATAGTGAGTTAGATTATTAAAAAACAGAAACAGGAAACAAAACCATTTTTTATGAGGAAACAAAACCAAAAACAGAAACTAAAAACTCAAACAAACAGGTTTTTTTTACTAAATTTGAAAAAAAAAACAAAAAATCAAAAATAAAAATGGAACAAACACCCCCTTAGGTTTAGAATTGTGTTAATTGGTTAAGTATGTGTGTTTTGAGTGTTATATGGTTTAGAGCATGCTATTGAGCGTGAATTTTATATATTTGAGGTGTCTTGATGTGTTTGTTAATGTTTAAGATCAGATATTGAAGAACAAAGAAGATTTGGAAGAAACTCAGCAGAAGATCCAAGACCACGTTTGTGGCCCCATTGTTGGATCGCCTATGGCCTGGGTATTCACAATACGCAGCGGAATGGACAATACTACACAACAAAAGTATAACCGAAACTACACAACATGTATGGATTTACCTCTTGACGCGGATTGGTATTTATTTTCAGATTTGTAGATGCTGCAACACGCGAACGTCCTCTACTGGTATTCACACGAGGATGAACGATCTGGGCAGCAGCTAATGTCTGCTAGCATGTTCTAAAACACTTTTTGAACGTTGCACAAATTTTCTCTCGGAAGAAGAACAAACAGCTAGGGCTAGGTGGCTAGGGTTTTCGTATCTTCTCTAATGAGACATATGATCTCTATTTATAGAGAAACCCTAATCCCTATTCCTATTAGGAATAAGAATATCATAATCCTAAACCCATTAGGATTGTGAAAGCCCAATAAGTTTCGATCCATATTATATCTCATATAATAAAAGCTCAACAACTTAATTCAATCTAACCCAATAAATATATCCACATATATTTATTCAGTGCCTAATAAATTAGGCCCAAGAG
>JAOTAY010000001.1:8854047-8871133 GCA_025629805.1 Erythroxylum baracoense
TTCTAT
The DNA here is from genome assembly GCA_025629805.1 of Erythroxylum baracoense. Taxonomy (NCBI): domain Eukaryota; kingdom Viridiplantae; phylum Streptophyta; class Magnoliopsida; order Malpighiales; family Erythroxylaceae; genus Erythroxylum; species Erythroxylum baracoense. The sequence continues at coordinate 8,854,054 of JAOTAY010000001.1, forward strand.
TATATGTGATTTATATTTAAAAATTATTTATTTATATAGAAATATATACAAACAATTAAAAAATAATTTTTTACATATTTTTTATTTTTATTAATAAAAATTTTATTAAATTTTTTAATTTCATTAATAATTATATATAATTTTTATTAATAATATTATAATATTATTATTAGGATAAGGATAAATAATATAAAAATATTATTAATTATATACAAGAGGATTAGGATTAGAAGAAATAATTGGTATTAAGAAAAATTATTGAGGGTATATTAGTAATATATATTTATTAGTTTACGCTTCATCATAAACCTTCCTAATTTGAGGTTTCTTATTTTCATTGTTTATGATAAAATGGAACGTAACATAAAATCCTCCACTTCTATTATATTCTGTTTCGTTCCATTATAAAACTCTCAATCAAATAATAAAAATGTGTTATATTTTTTCTGTTTTATTAATAACCCTCCAACTAATCATAGGATAAAAGAATCATTGTAATCCATTCCTTTCATTCATAAAAGGCAAGGGGTCACGTCCCTCACTGTGCGTGTCACTCTTTGTCTAAAATAGGCTTAAAAAAAGATTGTTTTAGACTTTTTCTTGTCTGCAAGATAGACTAAGGTATTATTCGTTCTAGAAATAGAATAAAAGTAGAACGGTCAGTTCTAATTTTGTTTTTTATAACTTCTAGTTTTTATTTCTTATTTCTTTGTTTTTATTTTCTAAACAAAAATAAAATAATGTTTATTTGTTAATGTTCAATTTTTCTTAAAAATTAATTAATTTTAATTTCTTATATAATATTTACCAATAAATTTTCAGTAATAAATTATTATATTTTATTAAAATGAAAATATTTAATTTCCAGCACTAAAATAAATTTTATTTAAAATTAGATATTGTGAAGATACTTTAAATAGTTATAAAAATGAAATTAAATTGCTCATAATTCTTATTGATAATTAATATTAAACAATAAATTATTTCATAATTCTTAATACTAAAAATTAAATAATTTGTATTTAGTTGATAATAAATAGATTATAAAAATAAAAATAAAAAATCACATTTATTGTTTTCATAAATTATAAAAATGAGAAAAATCAAAACTAGAAAACAAAAAATAGGATGGTTTGATTTCACTTATTTTTCTATTGAAGTTTTTCAGTTTTTATTTTTAGTTTTTATTTTTTAAATAAAAATAAAAACTTGTTTGGTTGTTATTATATTAAATAAAACTCAAAAACAATTTTTATAAATTAATTTAGTAAATTTATTTAAAACTCTTATACAATAATTCTTATCATGTATATTTTGAATTTAAATATCTTAAAAAATATAATTCTTAAATAAAATATGTTTTGATAATTTAAATATATATTAACAATTAATTATTAAATGCAAGTAATATATTGATATATTTTAATAAAAATCTAATAATTAAACATTGATATTATTTTTTATAATTAATATTTAACATCCAAAATTTTTTCATAAATAACTAACTTTTAAAAAATAAGTTTTGTGAAGATATCAGACTAAAGTATCGTGGTTATGACTTTTGCAAGATTAGGCATGATAAAAAATTCTAATATGATTCAATTTGATCCGAAATTAAAACTTTACATTAGTTGGTTTGATTAGGTTTTAAATTCGGATTCGGATTCGGATTCGGATTTTACAATTCGGTTTAACTTGAAGTCTAAACTTCTCTTATTAAACAAAATGATATTATTTTTGCATATAAAAAATAAGAAAACATAAAGTAACAAGTACAAATCAGATTAAGTTTTGGGCCTGACCAAAATCGAACTATCGAATTAAGTTTTGATTTCGGCTTCAAACTTTAGGTCTAATCGAATTTTGGATTCAATCAATTGAGACATGATGAAGTCTAGAGCTTATAGGTCAAATTTAAGCCTAATCAAAATTATGATTGCTCGAAGTCTATTAAGCTTAAGTTTGAGCTGTAAACTCTAAACTTTATCATGCCTCAACTCGATCCCTAATTAAATTTAAGAAGTTTGGGATAGGCTAAGGCCATATGCAGCCCAATTATAATCCATTCTATTGTTACTCTTACTTAAATTGCTATTGTGAGAACTTGGATTTTAATTTTACTTGAAACATTCTCTAATTAGAATTGACAGGATATCATATTGCAAGTAATGTTGTAATTCAATTGTTGTAACTCTTATCTGAGTTAGGCCATTTTTCCTTTTGGAGTTAGTATTATTAATTTATTTTAATAAAAAATTAAGGTAGAATCAAAGGGAACATTTTAAAAACCAGATTTAAGGTTTAGATATTCAACTGGTAATGAACCACTATAAGACCAGTATATAATAAATAAGAAGTAAAACTTATAAGAATAAGTAAAAATAAAATATTTTATTGAAATAAGAAATACATCAATGTCTATTATTATATAATGAACTAATAATAAATAAATATGAGTCTAATATAAAACTTAAAATAATAATAAAAATTCAAAATTGTATTTCTGAAAGAGGTTGTATCTCATCATCGTTAAAAGCTCCAAATTCTCTAATGCTATTTAAAGATTCGTAAACTATCCTTTCATCTAAAATATTTGCATCAACTTTTTCTACTGTATTTAAATAAATTACAAATTAGTAATGTATAAAATTATCTTCAATTGTAAACTTGTAATTCAATATAATTTTAACTTAAATATGATCAAAATAAGATATGAACTAATCATCAGTAGATGTTCTTAATTTAGTCATTATGAAAAATGCATTTTCTTCATAAATTGTCTTTAAAAGTTCATTATAATCAAGATCAGGCAATGGTTCTTCTTATTCGATCCAAAAATCAGTATGTTCAATATAATTAATATCAACTGGATCATATGTTCTCTTCTTACGAAACACTCTAAACACATAATAGAGAAATTATGAAGTCAATAATAAAAATAAAATTATTGAAATAAAAAAAAACTATAAAATACCTGCTCTTCATTCTCAGATTATAAGTAACGTAAACAAGGTCATTAAGTCTTTGATGTTCCAAACGATTTCATTTTTTATATGAATTCGTTCAAAAACACTTCAATTACATTCACAACCTGATGCAGAAGTTGTTTGACTGAGTAACCTAATAGCCAGTTTTCTCAATGTTGGAGCACTGTCACTGAATAATCTCCACCACTCATCTGTATTTTAAATTAATAGTTATGATAAATAAAAATATATATTATTAATAAGTAAATAATAAATTAAAAATATAAATCATTAAAACTTGCTTGACTGCAATTTTTTCGTCATAAGTTCTCTCTTTACTGATGATTTAGCAAAACTCCTTAAACCTTCATGATACAATTTAATTTCATTTATCGCTTGTGATTGCTTTTCAATAGTAAAAATACCTTTGTATTCAATCACATCAAACAAACTGCCCATAATATTAATTGTATGTGCTTCTCCACTATATAAGCAATAAGGATTGAGAAAATAAGCTACTAAGTGGATCTTTTGAGTAAGATGCTTATCCCATCGTCGATCAATGATATCTGATAGTAGTATTTTTTATGATATTTTAGGGTTTAATTTGTTATGCCTTTTGTGTTAAATTGAGTGTTGAGTATGCATTTAGGGTTTAATTACATTAGTTTTTGTGTTTAAGTGTTTTTAAGAGTTAGTTTCAATCTTTGAGCTTAAATTGTATATTTTAAGGTACCTTGATGTGTTTGCTAGTGTTGCAAGGTAAACAGGGAAGAACGGGAAGAGTTAAAGAGTTTTCGGGCTAAAAAGCTTAGGCCACGATCGTGCACACAGGCCATGATCATGATACAAAATGGAGAAACAGAAGAAGCAGGCTACGATCGTGCACATAGGCCACAATCGTGACAGAGAGCGTCAATTCAGGGCACGATCGTGCACTATAGGCCATGATCATGATGGAAAGGAAAAAAACACAGGCCACGATCGTGGCAGGCAGGGACACGATTATGCACTATCGGACTGAAAAAAACTCAAGTTTTGAAATAAATATTTGGACCGTTTCAACCCTAATTTTGACCTAAGGCCTCTACAGAATAAATAGAACATGATGTGATAGCTGCCAGTAGTTATTAGAGAGTGAAGAGAGTCGTGCCAAAAGAGGGAAATTCTGTCAAATCCTAGAGAGACCTAGAGAGAGATCAACAGATTGAGGAAAGAGACGAAGGAAGAGAAACACGGAGACGTGTTAGACGCGAAGTACTTCCCAGAATAGGTAGTTTCTCGCCGTCACCACTTCGAGATTCCGTTCCCGACAATATTTTCATTTATTTCAGTTTTATTTATGTATAGAATTGAAATAGGTGTTGATATTCGTTGTGTGAATGTCGAGTTTACGTTTATACTCACTTTCAGATTTTGATTCTTCAGATTAATAAAATTTATTTGATAGTGTTCTATTATTGAGTTGATTGTGATTTCAATTTTGTTCTTAATAATTCAGCAACAAACTGAGAGGGTGACCTAAGTAAAAATTATCGATTTGGGCTAATGAGAGTTAGGTGAATCGATAAGTAAAGAATTGAGTCAACCCAGTAGAGTCGTGTAACGAGAGATCTTTCATAGATTCCTGGTAAGTTAATAGGTAATTTTAGAACTAATTTAGGTTTTGGAATAATTGCAGATTGAGAGATCACAATTCCCTTAATTTGAATTGGGGATTACTAATAAAGGTTAAGAATTATAACTCGAGAGAGAGTAATTTATCCTAAGACTGTCTAGACTCGTTAACTCAATAATTATATAATTGGTTAGGTTTCCTTTGTTTCGAATTAAAATCCCCTTTCTCTCCCTTGGTAATTTCTAGGTCGATTTTAAGTTGGGTTGTGATCTTGCTATTTTGTTGACTCTCTAGCACTTTAATTTCTCATATTGATTATTGATTGATTTAATTTCTGCATTAGTTTTAAATTAGGTTAATTGCGAACTTAGCCACCTTTAGATTTTAAGACTAGTTTTCTTCCTTGTGGGATCGACACCTTAGGTACTACGTGAGCAACCCGTGCGCTTGCAGCAATTACCAAGGTTATAATTAGTAAAACTTAGCGCGTGTAACCTTGAGCGAACAATATCTATATAAGGCTTGTACAATTTCTCCTTCCATTTAAAAAGATTTATAATTGTTTTGTGAGCTCTATACATACCATCATATATATACCCCAAAGATGGCTTCTCATTTAAGTCAACAATCCTCAACAGCCTTATAAGCAGAGTCACAATCTTCACAATGATCAAGTAAGCATCCCAAAATTTATTATCTAGAATAATAGCACAAACTTCTTGATAAACACTTTTCAAAGTAATAAATGTAGTTGGAAACCTGGTAGCAGCAGGACGCACGATCTCAACCTAATCTTCTTGCTTTCTTAACCAAGACAAAAATGTAATTATACAAAAAAATTGTGATCTTAGATACGAGTGAAACATGACTACAAATATGATCCATACCACCAATATCTTTTACAATAAGCTTTATACAATGAGCAGCGCATGGAGACTAATAAATATGCCCATATTTTGATTGTAATAAGTACCCAGCTGATACATAATTAGATACATTATCTGTAACAAAATGCACAACATTCTTTGGTCCAACCCACTCAACAATTTTAGAGAATAATTCTGATAAAGCATTAGCACTTTTTACCATGTCAAAAGAATCAACAGACTTGATAAAAGTTGTTCCAATATTACAATAAACCAAAAAATTAATCAAGGTTATTTGTCTTTGATCAGTCCACCCATCTGCCACAATAGTGCATCTTGTTGATTTCCAACTAGATTTATATGTATCTAAAATTAACTGACATTCCTTTTTAGATCTTAAAGCAAAGGCAGCTCATAATAAGATGACACCTTAAATCTTGGACCTATTGTTGTTGGAGCATCAATTGCCTCTTGAAAATATGGTTAATTTAAAGCATTTAAAGGAATACATGAATGATAAAACCATCTAGCCCATGCTCTTTTACATCTCAAAACAAAATCCTTAACCATCAAACTTTTTAGACTAGGTTGAGGACCAGGAGTAGTTCTTGGAGAAAAATAAGAATCTATGTCAATAGTAGCTTTTCTTTTTCCTTTATCTAATGCTTGTGGTGTTTCATCATCTCTAAAAGACATATCACAAGCCTCTTTATTTTCCTTTTTCTTTTTTATTTGTTGCTGCAAATATTTTGCAATCATATCTCGCACATCAAGTGGTACTTTTTTGCAAGAAACAATATTACCCTTAACACCAGCAATATGTTCTTTCATTCTAAAAATCTCTCCCCCTTTAAATATTCTACCACAAAACATACAGTTATATTAGACATTCCCATTAGATACTTGAGAGGAAGAAAAATAATTCCATGCTGGATCGGATTTATCACGAGTAGAGGATGATTCCATATTTTCCATTATGATTTAACCTAAAAAGTATAAAAAAATAATCAGGTATACTATTGTCAGGGAAAAAGCATACAACTTAAATAATTCTCATTTATCAATTGTAAATTTGTAACAAAGAAGAGCAACAATAGTAGAATGGATTAGAAAAGACCAACATGTGTTACTTATTAAACTTTACTCCATAGATTTACTACATAAATGGGTTGATATTGTATATTTGTTGTAATTTTTATACTTGAAATTGTAATTTTGATCAAATTCTAAAATTATAAAATCTGTTTTGAGTAGACACCAACTATTAATTCCCTTGACTAACAAAAATACACCCTGCTAAAATTTAGATATAGTTGGAAGACATCCTTCATATTGTGTAAATTTACATGTAGTTGGAAGAATGCTTCTTATTGTGTAAATTGGTAACAGAGATATTTCTTAGATGACAATTTGAATTCATACACATAATATGCCCTCTTCTTTTCTTGATGACAATTTCATCAATGATATTGTTAGATCTTACTGCTACAAGTGACTACTTATTATCTTTTGATCTTTGTTTACCAGCTAACTATAGAGCTGTTTGTTACCTTGCATTGACTTCTTTGAACATTAAGAGGAGCTCAATTCTTTTACAGTATTTCTTCGAGACTGGCCAAGGTACTAGATAAAACTTGAAATACTTTCTAAAATATGTTAAGGATCCAAGGTCCATTTAGATGACAGAACCCCTTTGATCTATGTTATCTGCTAGATTTCTTATGAATGAAGTAGAAAGATATGTGGTGACATATACTATTGCTATCTCGAGGTAACTTGTGTTTGGTTCAATTATGCAAATAGAACAAAAACAAAGAAGTGAAAGAACTGCTCATAACTACTATTCATTCATTAGACTTACTCCTACCACATTTGCCAAAGCAGAACAATTCATATTGGTGACTTATACTATTGCTATCTTGAGGTAACTTGTGTTTAGTTCACTTATGCAAATAGAACAGGAACAAAGACGTGAAAGAACTGCTCATAACTACTATTCATTTATTAGACTTACTCCTACCACATTTGCTGAAGCAAAACAATTCATATTATTAATTTATATAATCTATTCAGAGAACAACAAAGAAGAAGCTAACAATCAATCACCACAAACTAGAAACAAATCAATAGCTTACAAAACAAGATTAAATACACTCACTTTTTAAGCCTTGCTCCAGCAATTGCTCCACTTCAAATAGCCTAACTAAAATTTTGGTAATTTTCAATTTTGGTGTTCATATAAACAAATAGAGTTCTAAATCAGAATATATATAACCTAACTATCAATATCAAAAATTGCTATGAAATAGAATTCTAAATATTACAGAAGTTTATATGAAGTAGAGTTCTAACTTTTAAATATTACAGAAATTGATATCAAATAAAGTTCTAAACATTACGAAAACTTAAACCAACTATTAATGTATTTCTAATTGTTACAGAAAACAAATTGATCAATCTAAAACCATTACAGTGAACTAATCCATACAAGAGATGAGTTTGTAGATCAAAAGCATCATGTTCCAATCGCTTGCTCCAGTTACTCCAACCAAAATCACAATAACAAAGATTGAAAGAAAAAGCAGATTTAATGCAAACACGCCTCAGATACAAAAGAAATAGCAGTAACATTAAAAGAAATTACCACTCCAAATTATTCTTCCAACGTCGCGTTATTTGGTGGTCGAAACAGGCAGTTCGTCAAAGAATGAAGGGCAATATTATAACATGACCAAACACAAAAACACAGATCAATAAGAGATGCAGTAATTTCAAGAAAGAATTAAAGATTTAAGCTCAAACAGTCATCACAGAAACATAGACCTTACCCACAATAGCTGCACAAGGAAAGCCACAGCAGTCGCTCAAGGAGAGTCAACAGGGCTTGACTTTTGCATCAATGAGTTACATGCATACATGGAGACGGTGAGATATGGTTAAGCGAAGATGATAAAGAGAAAATAGTGAAGAGGCGAGAGACACATCAATTGTGAATGAAATCTGAAGGGTTTAGGTTTAGGTGTACCTGTCAATCGATTGAGAAAATGGGAAAGGGCGCATGGTGAGAGAGAAATCTGAGCTCTCTATTTTCCAATCTGAGAAAATGATGAGGGGCGACAAGCGAGAAACAGAGTTCAAAGTCTCAATTGCTGTCTCTCGCCCGTCGCCCTTGTCATCGCAGTTTCCCTCACCATCGCTAATTCTGAAATGTTAGGGGTGACTGGCGATTTAGGGAATTTTCATTTTAGAGAGAAATGAGAAATTTAAGCTAGCGAGAGAGAAATCTGAGAAAATGGTAAGGGGTAATGGGCGACAGATGAAGATCGAGGCCTCAATCACCAGTCGCCCTTGCCATTTTCTCAGCTTCTGAAATGAGGAAGGGCTAAAGCGATGCTGGCGATTTAGGGATTTTGTTTCATCAAACCAATGTAACCTGGCCATTTTTTTATTAACAGGTTTTAGTTTACAACCGAAAATTTTTTTGGTCAGACCAGTCAGTCCGGTCCGATTTTTAAAACCTTGATCAAAGGTCAAATAGGCTGTGTAAATGTAATTCTCATTAACTTAATTTTTTTTGAGCTTTTGACATGTAGTAATTTAGGAATGGAAGGTCTATATTCATGCATGAGCTCAATGATACTACTCTCTGACTTGTACTTTGTATAGAGGTTGCTGATTTGCTGTGATTGTGAGAGCAAAAAATAAAGGTGGTGGCTGCATACTTGCTCACTGTTTTGGGATTCAAGTGTCGCCTTACCACTAGCGATTTGGAAAACATTTTCAGATCATGCATTTCTTTAATTTTCTCTTATTTTCAACTTTTAATATTTTGTTATTTCACATATTGTGGTTACTTGCTATGTTGTTAATTGAGAATTTAATCACTTTTGTAATAATGCGTTTGCATCCTATGAATGTATTAAGTTCTTATTCTGATAATTTTTGTTTTATTTATTGCTTGAAATATTGTTTCTATTATCTTTGTTCATCATCACTTTTTATTTTATGTTGTTGGTGTATGAATCTTAGGTTTCTTATAATATGGAATTATTTTTAGGTAATTGTGAAAGTTGACTATTCAAGACTTTGGTCGTAAAATTTCCATCTTTTTCATCTTGACTTCTATTGGAATTGAGGCATATGATGATATGATTAAGGCTTAGTTTGGAAGAGCAATGGCGGTTGACAACCTACTGAAATGATAAGCACTTATTCTCAATAAGTACTTATGTGTTTGAGATTGCTATTTTGGTAACTATTGAAACGTCAAAATAGGTGATTGGCAAATGCGGTTGCAGTTGCTGAAAAGAGATAAAATGACTAAAAAGTTCATTAATTTAATAAAATATTATTTGTTGTATAAATAATTAAAACATATATTATAAGTCATATAAATTTAAATTTATAAATAATAAAATATTAAATTAAAATAAGAAAATATAAATATAATAAATTTAGTAAATAAAATATTTCATAAAAATATATTATTAGTCATATTAATTAAGAGTATATCGGAAAATAATACTTGTAGTGAAGGTTATTAATGGAAAGTAAAATTTCTACCACAGAAGTAGTTTCCTACCACAACTGTCTTTCTGCTTATTGATTTCTGTAGTGGCACCGCACTTTTTTCTAACCTTTGATTGTTCATCACAGATCTAAACATGTGACTGCGTTTGAAAACTACGGTGAATAAGCACTTATTCCCACTGCACTACAAATCCAAATGCATCCTAAGTTGTTAGACATGATATTACAACATTGGCTGTGGTTACTAGGGAGAAGTTAGGTTGCTGGTAATGCTGTTGCTATTTCTGCTACTATAGCTATTGAGAAATTGGAATAGGATTTAATTCCCACCATAACGAAATAATTATAAAATTTTTTCGTATTTAAACTTCCTAAAAACTAAGATTACTTTAATTCTATAAAATGAATAACACATAAATCATAATTAAGCATGAATTTTAATTCGTATCTTATTTTGAAGCTTGGTCATTTTCTTCTCGTATCGCTTGAACTGTTTTTAAAATTAGTCCATCTCAACCACCGTAGCTGCACAAGTATTTGGCCTTTAACAGTATCTACAAAACAAGTTGAGAGAACTATTTAACTCTAACAAGGAGGGTTAAGCAAGGAGTGCTAGCTTCATTAGAGCTTAAGCCTATTTATAATAGATTTTGGATATTTTAGTAATTTAATCAAAATTAAATTCTAATTTCAATTGAACTTTAATTAGGATTATAAGTAATTCTAATTAAATACCCCTTATGGCCAAATAAGATCTAATATGTCATATTGACCCTTATTTATTATCTCATATTTAATTATAAAGTTTCTTAAACTTAGAAATCAAGTCTAACTTGATTAAAATATCTTTGCTCTCTTTAACCCGTTCTTTATGTGAGATATATATTAGGTTCGCAGATATGTTGGCAATAGATACAAATTATAGCCCTAAATCATATTTAAGATTAGATAAATTAAATTCTTTAATTCTTTAACTAAACAATTTATATATATATATTAAGATTTGTATCTTACAACACATTATAACCACCCAAATATTTAAGAATATCAAAATAGTTTTGAATAACTTTTTTGTTCAATGTTTTTTGTATAATTCAATCATTTCATCATACAATGTTTAAATTAGATATAGAGCATGAAATTAATATCAACTATATTTTTTAGTTCAATCATATTAGTTCTCTACCATTAGCTATTGATTGAATTAATGAAAATTGTAAACTATTTAGAAAATGTTATTTCACGTTGGCCAAGGATTTTCCAATCAATACTAATCGAATAAAATAAAACATTCTCCCTAACAACTTTAGGGTGATGAATCATATATTGATCACTTAACTACCTCCGTATAGTTTATTCTACATCCAATGACTGCCGACTAAACTACCTATGATTAGAATAAGTAGTATCAAAATATAACAATCCTTATACCAGATAACTTTGGAGACCTTAAGTCAAGGTTAACTTCTACGATCATCACAATGAGACTTTCTATAGACATGCAAGTAATGTTCCAAATAGATTTTTCACATCTGTCGGTTCAATGAACTTGTTCTCTAATAAGCACTCACATGTAAGTTTATCTCTATATTTTATTTTATGAGGTCAACTACTTCCTTCATAAAGAAAAACATACGTGTGCTAGTCTTTTTATATTCTATTAATGTCCAGTCTTAATAGAACAATAACTAGGAACAAATTAGGGATAATACATCAATGTAATATGAATCTCATAATTATAATCTGATTATAATTTCATTTGCAATTTATAACCATCTCATGGACTTTATCATCTACATCTAAATATGTACAAGATAAAAAATTTCATTAATTATTTTGTCATTAAACTATAACCAATCGATTGGTTGTAGGGCATAAACCAACAATCTACCACTTCCACTAAGCGAATCATTTAAATATCTTATACCATGCCACCATATGACGTTCATGCTACTGTTAGAACAATGGCTTAATAAGAGAATTCTACAAGACTCTCTATATTGAACACTTGCTTAAATCTTTCATCTTTCATCTTAATTGTCATCATAATTAAGAAAATTACCTAAATAAATCCTTAGATTTCTTATAAGGCATTAGCACCTTTTACATGCCTAAAGGATCTAATGTTCCATAATACATTACTGTCTTTAACAATGTAAAGGACTATATCAAGTTAATTGAAGAACTTATTGATCCAATTAATCATTTCCACTAAATTAAAAATGTATTATTGCTTATTTTAAAATCATTGCTGTATTGGAACCTTTTCAATCTTAAAATGATATTTTTATAAGTAAAATAGACCTTAATTGGGATTAACTTCTAAAGTTAATATCCTTATAACCTTGAACTTAAATATCAACTCATACATAGAATAATGGATATCTTTAATGCTTCACAAGTATAAAATATATTAAATATCTTTAGTACATTATCTATGTACTTGAACTTAAAATAGGTAACTGACTTTCAAAATTAAGTTGTAACGCTTTCATATCCAACAATATTTGTTCTCGAATAATTATATTTTCAACAATTGAAAATTATAATTGAAAATATACATACTCCCACTGAAGAGGAAAACTATACTTCCACTAACCTTCTTGTATACATGATAAATTCACAATAATTTCCAAAAGAAACTCTTTGAATTCATCATGAAATTGTATCTTTCAACGTCTAGTAACCTTTCAATTACACATCAAATATATTAACAAAGGCACTAGTTCCAATTGGATGTACTATTATAAGATTTAAACTTTTCAAATTTCATATTACTTCCACTACTTATCTTTAGAACCATTCTCTTATAAGTATATATTGAGACAAACAATTTGTTTAATAGGTTTGTAAAATTATATTCAACTTTTAGGATATCTCATAACCTTTTATTATCCAATTTAATCTAAACTTAGCAGATAATATATGCTTCAGCTAAGCATCACATCCTTAAATTGTTAACTTTGACTATTTCAAAGATTTAGTGTTTCATATCTAATATGAAATCTTACTAATTGATTTAATTGGAACTATTGAAGGTGAGTCATTGTATTAGGCATAACTGTAGAAGAAATAATATTGCATCATACAGTGTCTCATATTGTATTTTTCCTCCTTGCATAAATTTATACTCTTATGAAATTTTTGTTGTGAAGGTATTCTTTAAAGAACCTCATTCCCTGGAGATAATTGAAAATATAAAATTACCATAACAATCTCATTGAAGTGCTTCAATATTTTCAATACTTATTTTCTACTTAGATTTAAAGAAGTTGAATTTTTCAAAATTTTAAATAAATTTTTCATTTAATAAATATGACTACATCATATAAATTCATTAGTGATATAATGAAATATAATATTATCCTTTTATGAATTGTTATTCTATCCATTACATCACATGTATAAATCTAATCGTTCAATACCATCATCATCCTTTCACTAAAGGTTGATTTGGTTATTCTTCAACTTAACAAGTCTCATAAGTTTCATAAAAATCATAATTAAAAGGATAAATATATCCTTACATGTAACTTTATGATTTCCATCATATCAATTTAACCAATATAGTATAAAAGGATAGTCTCAATTATCCAACTTTGATTCCTGTCACTTATGTTAAGTATAAGTCTCCCTTAATCCAACACATACAAATTATTTACATTAACTTGAATTACCCACTTTTTCTTCACAATCTATTTCTTATCATGCCTTAAATTTTATAATAATGTTGAATTTAAATTCAGTATCAAATATTTATAATCATGAACTAGAAATATATATGATCTCTACTATATCACGTATAGGAAAGAAAAGTCATGCAGTCATTTCCTTCTTATGATAACTATTATCATTCTATAGTAAATGTCTTTAATTCCAATCTAAAATCATACTTTTAGTAGGCTAAATTAAGTGACAATTTTATGAAGGTACTATACCTTCTAGCTATACTCTATACAATCTTTTACATCTTGCTATCATGGTATTGACATACATCTTACATGTTGTCATAAAAGTTTATGAGACATTTGTCAACTTAAAATGTCAATACTTTTTTTGATCTATATGATTTTGATATATCTTTAAAACTTTAACACCAATTTCTTAACAAGGATTAATAGTAAATTTGCATAAAGGGCATAAAATTTTCTTTTCAAATTTTGAGAGCTCTTTTCAAACATAATCCTATTTCTAAGAAATTTGGTTCATTAACTTAGGTATCAATTATAATAAACAACATAAAATCCACATAGAAAAAATATAATTGTAAGAAAAGAAAATAAATGATTATATGCCATGACTACCAAATGAGATTAGGATTTGAATTATGTATTTAGTTACTCCCAATATTTTATTTGAAATAATAGCCCTCACTTGTATTCAGAAATATTTCTTTAATCTTTATAGTAAGCTTACAAACCAATTAAACTTAAACTAAGTAGATAACAACTTTAACAATAACATCTTATGTGACTCATAGATTCTTTAGGTGATAACTCTTATTAAAACATATTTGATATGTTATTCCTAACCTTGCCTTTATTTGATCATAAGTTTACTCATCCAAATCACACAAATTTAGTTAACTAGGACCCATTTTCATAAGACTAAACATATTTGAGTTAAAGAGGACTTAAGATTGCTCAACAAGCCTAAAAATAAATAGAATTATGGTTTATTCTTATAACGTTGGAAGACAACAATTACATTCTCAACGTGTACTCAATATTTTAACAAGGGATTTAATTTTATTTGTCTCATCAAACACAAAATTGTATGTACAATATAAAACTAATATATTGTAACATCCCACTACCATAGAGCATATACCGATATTTCAGAGAATAAATGAACACATACTCCACAGAAGCGGCATGTTAGAGCAGTCACATCAACTTATCATGGCATCATATAGAACATAAGCATTTCAAAGAACTACGCTTCCTCATATAATTCATAACCATAAGCTTACATTGTCATTACATTCATTACACTCATAATTCATGTTTATACAATACATAACATGTGAATGTTCACAGCTTTACACAACGTGTACAACATAAAATTGGGTACTGGACCAACATAATCTAACTAGACGCTTCAGAATCAGCTGACCAGACCTTTGAGCCATTCTTAGTTCCAAAACGAACAATACTATGCTGCTACTAGATTATCTTAAAAGCTAAGTCACCCCAGTACTGAAAATCAATGTTGCAATTTTGATGAGTTTACAAATTCAGTGAGTGAATCATCATCGATGTTTTCACTCAAGTCAGGACACAACATCACAAACATATATTCCAAATTTTCAAATATATCACATTCTTCAAAACCAATTCCTATTTATCACATCATTTAGTTTGGATACCAATTCACGATATATATATCTCACACTCCTACCAACACATTATAAACACAACCATTTCATGTAGTCATCTCAATTAATCCAGTCACTCATCTAAATCATTCATTTAAACATGTATACAAACATTTCATATTATTATTTCAACACAATTCAGTAATTCTTCACAATTATCCACATGAAACATACATGATATATATATATATATATATATATATATATATATATATATATAGATATAGATATTGGGCTCATTAATCATTGAACCTGTGGCTCTTTGTGCACCTTTATAAGCTTTAAGCTCCTTTCTATATTGGTCACTCTAGTCACAACTCCTTTATTTGATCATGCATATCTGATCGCAAGGTTACACACGCTAAGTTTTAATATTTGTTAACCTTGGTAAATTCTTCAAGCACACGGGTCGTTCATGTAGTACCTAAGTTATCGATCTCATAAGGAAAGCTAAACTAGTCCTAAATTCTAAGGTCGTACTAATCGCATTAATTCAAAATAAATAAACTAATCCAGAAAATAAATAAATCAAACAATTAATTGCAAGATTTGAGTTGCAGAAATCTAAATAAGATTGCAGAAATCTAAATAAGATAACTAGTCACATAAACCAGTCCCAAACTAACCAAGAAACTATCAAGTGAGAGAAAGGGGGTTTTAATTCGAAATTAACGAAAACCTAATCAATTGTGCAATTATTGAATTAATGGGTCTAGACGATCCTAGGGTGAATTACTCTCCCTCGAGTTATAATTCTTAACCCTAATTGATAATCCCTAATTTAAATTATGGAATTGTGATCTCTCGATTCATAATTGACCTAAAATCTAAATTAGTTCCAAATTGTCTAATAACCTACCGGGAACTTATGCTCGATCTCTCGTTATACGATTCTACCGGTTTGATTCAATTCTCTACCTATCAAATCACCTAACTCTCGTTAGCGAAATTTGATTATTTTCACTCAGCTCACCCTCTCAGTTAATTGCCAAGTTATTAAGAGGATAATTAAATCACAATTGAATCGATAAAAACACAATCAATCAAACTTTATTAACTCAAAAATCAAAATCCCAAAGGTAAGTATAAATAACAACTCAACATTCAACACAACCTATTCTCAACACCTATTTCAATTTTATACATGAATAAAATTGAAATAATCAGAAAATATGTCAGGAACGGAATTTCGGAGGCAGTGACAACAGGAAACACTACAAGAAAATAGTGAATTAGGGACAAAAATACCGACAAAAATGAGAAATATTCCATCGATATAGAACATTACCGACATAATAAACCGACGGACAGAAACGTTGGAGATTCGGTCGTAGCTACCGACAGAAAAAATAAACCATCGATAAAATCAACCGAAAAGTTACCGACCGTCTGATGTATTCCGTCATGAAGTTTACCGACGGGTGGCTTACCCGTATGTAGACAGACAAAATAAACCATCGATAAAATCAACCGAAAAGTTACCGACCGTCTGATGTATTCCGTCATGAAGTTTACCGACGGGTGGCTTACCCGTATGTAGACAGACAAAATAAACCATCGATAAAATCAACCGAAAAGTTACCGACCGTCTGATGTATTCCGTCATGAAGTTTACCGACGGGTGGCTTACCCGTATGTAGACAGACAAAATAAACCATCGATAAAATCAACCGAAAAGTTACCGACCGTCTGATGTATTCCGTCATGAAGTTTACCGACGGGT
>JAOTAY010000001.1:8871233-8883171 GCA_025629805.1 Erythroxylum baracoense
CATAGATACCAAAAGTAAGCTAAGAATTTGCTTTTACGGAACCTTAACTAATCAATAGCCATGTTAAAAGTGAATGCAACAATGCTAAGAGCCAAGAAACCACTTCTAACCTGCTACACTATTACAGTCAAATGAGAATATGTTAGGGATAGATGGATGCATGCACAGAGCCATCAAATTTTATTCTTCTCACTTGAATTCCTGTCATTCTACCAATTTTTATTCTTTTATGCAACCTTGTAAGCTGATTTCACATACGACTTTTTTATTGCTCATGCATCTTTATATCTCTATCATGGGAATGAAACTCCTTTAAAAGAGAATTTGTAGTCATTTTGGATGGAACACGTATTCAATGCATATGACTGAAGGCTATTAGCTTATCAATTGAAAGAGAATCATATTGTAGCTACAATGGAGTGAAATGGAATGGGATTTAGAAAATAACAAGTTGTGGAATAGAAGTTTAATGACATATGGTAATTGATACCAACTAAAGATCCCCATTTATCCTATTTTGCTTCACATGAATGTAAACACTAATAAACTTCTTTAATAATTGTGGTTCTTATCTACTTAGTTAAATGTGCTCTCTTTCACTTATTTTTATTTCAATATTCAAAGTCTCAATTAAATTTTGTCAATAGCTTTCTTTTGTACAATCAAAAATTCATTAAGGAAGATTGCATTCTTTAACACAAATATCATCTACAATAACCATATATGAGAACTTAATGAAATTCACATGGCATTATGATAGGGATTCTTTGATTTTGGTTAGAGTTAGAAAATCACCCAGTAGCTTTCTTGGCTTGATGAGCAATTAAGTGAGCTTATAGAAATATTATTTGGTGAGTTACTAGATGTTATTAAAAGACCAGGTTTGCATATGAAAGGAGGGGATAATTGAACTTGCATATTGCCTCGTTAATTGGTGACGTATTATTTTATTGACATACTCTATTTTCAGAGGTAACCTGTACATTGATGTAGCTGTATTATTTACTTATACGTTCCAGTCTCCAGTGCATTTGGAAAATTGAAAACTTTTACATAATTATAACAAAAGTATATAACTGTTATGTAGTTTTGAGCTGTAGTCCTCTCCTCTTCTAGGTTTTTGTATATGGATTATTGGGTTCATTTACCTTCAAATTTGTTATCAAAATACTTGAAATTTACATCTGCAAATTTGGTCACATACTTGAAAACGCAATTTGTTATCAAAATACTTGTGAATGCAATAAACATTTTCATATCAAAATACATTTATGAAATTTACATCTGTAAATTTACATTTGCAAATTTAAATCTCCACATTCCCTGCTCTTTTGTTATTAAATGGAAAAGTTATAGAAAGTTAGTTTATTCACGTTTCTTCCTTGAAAAGCATGTTCGCATTCATGGATGCACACATTTACAAGAATATAAGAGCAGAATCATGCAAATTTTTATGGAGTCTTGATCTTTCTTTGTCATCCATCAAGTTTTCTTGACAAAACCTTTTATGAACAGTATTATGAATTTAGCCATAATTTAATCAAATCCAATTGCCATCCGATTTTGCTGTTTTCTTTAAATATGGTTGATGAATATTACTTTGAAATCTAATGTCGATGTGAATGCAGGTGATTCACATGGGACCTAGTCTACCCAAGAAGAAGAATAAGGCTAAACCAAGTAGCTTAGTACCAACATAACTGCAGTCGCGGTACCGTCAGCTAATTGGAAGTGTAGCTAATGAGCCATATGCTCGTACACAGGCACAAGATCACACACCTGCACCTTCTAAGCCTACTTTAACACCAAGAGAAGTCACATCTATGCCTAGTACTCATCCTAGAGATAAGTATGAACAAATTTTGAATATGCGACGCAATATTAGTTCTCCCTCAACTTCTCAACAGATGCCTCCAGCTTCTAATTATCAGACACTAGTAAATCACACTATTCTTCCCACTGTGGGCTCTTCTCCTGCAAGCAATGTAGGTATGATCTTTCACATCACATTGGTTAAATTTATTAAGATTAATTATTTTGTTTATATAACCAATTGAGAGTATGTTATATGCTAATTATAAATTATTCCCTTTCTATTTTAGGATCCACGATTGATCCAAAAAAAACAAAGGGTGTCACAAAAGGACACGGATTGGCAAAGATTAATAAGGCGATAGGTAAAAGATTGGAGATAGAGATCTCCCCTACTGAAGGACGACCAACCAACTCCATACAGTTTGCCAAATTATCGAGTGAGATTGGTGTGGTATCTCGAACTTGCTTACCTATAAGAACAAAACTATGAACTAATCTAATTTGTATGTGTTTTCCATATTCCTAAAGCATTGACCAATAATTTATAATTTTTTGCAGCAAAAGTTGGAAATCAAGGGAATGAGGACTGACAACGAAGTACATGCTGCTGTGAAGAAGTTTCTTACTTTAAGGTCTAAAGATCAAAGATATAATTTAAAAAAGCATTTTACCAAGCACGGAAAGGATGTTAAGCCGTATAATGTCATAGTGACGGAGTGGATGGATTTATGTGAGTATTGGGAGCAATCAGCTACAAAGGTTAGTTTATTTGATAAAAAAACCTAATTTCACAACTTCTTTGACAACTGATTATATTTTAGTATTTATGAATTATGATTTATAGATGTTACAATATATTTTGCTACGTGTATGATTAAGAAAAAAATCAAAAAGCCAAATTGGCGAGGAGTCAGGTCAAATGTCGACCAAACTCTGGCTCCAAGACCTTTGTAGCGATACGACATGAGATTGTGAGTTATTATCTTTTTAATTATATTTTACTTTGATTGACATTTAAAAATTTATGAAAAAAATTACTAGTAATATATTTTTATACAACAGAGTGACAGGGATGGAGAAGAGTGTGACCGGATGAAGCTATGGTATCACACTCATTATGATGAAAGTAAAGATCAATAGACAACTGCCGAATGTAAAGCAAAATGGGTGAGTACATAGTTCATTTACAAATATTTGTTAAATGAGAATGTGTATGTAATTAATTCTTACTTTTTCAGGAATTAATGTGTCATGAAATGACACATTCACTAGAACAAGGTCATCCGACGACAGTGGATGAAGTGTGAGATAAAGTCTTGGGCACTAGATCAGATTATATTATTGGCATGGGAATTGGGCCTCGACCACAACGGAAAACTTCGGTCAGAAAGAGACTTCGAGAAGAATTAGAGGAGTTAAAGAGGGCTAATCAGGACTTACAGTCTCAAGTTGATGAATTGACTAAACAATTTAAAGAAATGCAGGATCGATTAACTTCCCAAGTCGAACAACAAAAAAAGGTCTTGGAATTTTTATGTTCTACACATAATGTACGTTTAGATTAAATATGTCCTCAAATTGATTTATTAAACACTTATGACGTATTATTTATTTTAATTATCGTATTATGACATGTTTGCGAATTGCAATTAAATAATAAATTGTTTGCATGTATTCAATTCTTGTTGTACATGAATAATTACTAAAATTAATGATATATGCAAAAAACTGAAGAATTATTAAAAAAAATTATTTCATAAATAATATTTAATAGTTATTAAATAAATAATATTTTAAAATTTTATTAATTATTAACTTAGTAAATAGTTAAATTAAAAGTATTTTCGAAAATTTGAAACAAATTAAATTCAAAATAATAATTATAATTCAAAATAAGTAAATTAAATTTTTTGCAAAACTGAAAATTTTTAAATTAATCATTAAAATTGATTAATTATTAAATTATTCCTATATTCGGATAAATGAAAACAAAGAAACAAATTATAATTTATATTGAATCATTATTAAATAAATTTTTAAAAATTATTATAAATAAATTTATTTCGGTTAAATTAATTATAATAAATGTCTTACAATCCGCGACGCCTGATGAACCAAACATCGCAGAATATACCTTTTCTATGATGTCCTTAAGGTGTCGTTAAAAATCAATCAATCCGTGACGTTCTCACAAAACGTCGACAAATATCTCCACCTTTCTTGACGTTTTAGGTAACGTCATCGAATATCGTTGCCTTTCACGACGTTTTTCACTAGACGTCGCGGATACCTATTACCTACCCCGTCATCTGCGACGTTTTTTTTGATGTTTTAATAAACGTCAGAGAAGGTTTTCTGCGACGTTATATTTCCTTCTACGACATTTTAAAAATATCGTAGAAGGGTTCCATTTCTTATAGCGATAGGTAGTTTAATAAATAGTTATTGGATATAGCATAAACTATATGGAGATAGTCGAATAGTCAAGATAGAATTCATCACCCTAAAGTAATTAGGGAGAATGTTTCGTTATTCTTGATTAGTATTAATTTGAGAAATCTTTGACCAAGGTAGAATGACACTTTGTAAATAGTTTACAAATAGCATTAATTGAATCAACAACTAATGGTGGAGCTCTAATATGATTAAACTTAAAATAAAGTAGGCATTAATTTCATGCTTTATATCTAATTAGAACATTGAATGATGAAATGATTGAATTATACAAAAAAAGTTATGCATAAAAAGGTTAGTCAAAACCACTTTAACATTCCTAAATTTTTAGATAATTACGATGTACTGTGAAATGGCAGTCTTGGTATATAAATATAAGTTTTTAATTAGAGAAATAGAAATAAATTGGAGTTTAGTTTATCTAATTCTAAATATAATTTAAGGTTATAATTTATATTGATTGCCAATATATTTAAGAACCTAATTGGATATAAAGAACGGACTGAAGAGAGCAAAGATATTTTAATTAAATTGGACTTAATTATAAAGTTGAAGAAACTTTATGATTAAATATAGATATTTAATAAATAATGATCAATATGAGATGTTGAATCTTATTTGGATATAACTGGTATTTAATTCAAATTATTTGTAATAATAACTAAAGTCAATTGAAATTATAATTTAATTTCAATTAAATTACTATAATGTTCAGAACCTACTATAAATAGGCTTAAACTCTAGTAAAGCTAGCACTCATTGCTTAATCCTCTCTACAATAGTTATAGAATCCTCTCAACTCGTTCTATGAAAATTGTCAAAGGCTGAACACTTGTGCGGCTATGATAATTGAGATGGTCTAGTTTTTAAAACGGCTCAAGGGATACGACAATGATCAAACTTCGAAATATGGTACGTATTAAAATTTGTGCTTTATTATGATTTAATTGTTAATCATTTTATAGAATTAAGTGATCTTGGTTTTTGGAAAATCAAAATACAAAAAATTTTTGCAATTTTTTCGTTATAGTCGGGATTAGATCTAATCATGATTTCTCCAAATAGGAGGCAAAAACAAGACTTGGGAAAAGGATGGTGAATAACAGATTGTGGAATTAAGGCCTAAATCTAACGTTTACCATGTCCTCAAACACGTGTATCCCTGCTAAGTTGTTTGGGTCAATTTTGACCAATGTTTTGAACAATTTAATCCCCATTCTTTCAATAAACTTCATTTTTAACTTATGGGAACACAAAACAAATGACAAAAGATTTTCCGTTATCCTCAAAGCTGTCGGGAAGCAATGATTTAACTATCGTTTGACGGTAGCATTGAAAAACTTTATTATAAAATGATCAGCTACTTGTTAAAATATGGTAATTTTCTGTTTGCTAGTTCACCCAGGAAACAGAAAGTGAGAAATGAAAAGGACAGGAAACAAAATTTATTATTATGCCGGTGAGATGTCAAGAAGCATATTTAGAGAAGTTAAAGCGTTAATGTAAATGGATCCCCTTAGCAAGACCGCTCATAAAAACAATTATGTGCCCCCATGAAATGTTCGATGTGAGGCTCGAAGAGTTGGCCTGGAGGCATTAGTAGATACGGGATGTTGAGATGGAGACGGAAGCATGGTGATAGCCAAAATTGCACTGATAGCAGCTGCGATGGCTCCAACCACAAAAGCTGGTAGATTGCCTCCTCCAAATTGAGCATCCCAGGGTCCACTTGCAAACGACACCACCATCTGCTTATATACACATTTGAACATCAGCACGACACTAAATAACTATTTATACTTTGCATCAAATAGTAGTTTCGGACTTCTCTCCCATGAAATCACCGTCATGACTGTGCTTTGCACTATGGTGAGCTATGGACAGATAGAAAGTGTAAACCTTCTGCCGGTCATTTCTTTACATGTTCAGTTGGTATCATTGCAGTGATTAAAGTCGATATTATATTGCCGTTGCAAGATAAAACTAATAACGAAAAAAGATTTGAATTCCAAGCTCTATTAAGAAGAAAAACGTACCTAAAACGATGTGTAGGTTACCGGAAGTACTATATATCGTGTAATATTGTAGTGCTTGAGACTTAAAAGAGTTTTTGTATCAAACAATAAAGGGTCAGAATAATTTAGTAAACATCATACCGACCCTATTGATCAATTTTTAACAGTCTTTGAAAATGCTCTACCTTTATTTGGATATATCACTCCAAATTATTGAAGAAAGGAAAAGGAAGTCGCCTTTAGTTACTGATAGATTACAACTGCACTTCTGTTTTATTCTAGATGTTCATATCATCGGAAGCTATAATAAGAAAATGATAGAGACACAATTCATAAGAAAAAACAAAAATCCAAAGAAAGCAGCACATTTTTTTGGATTTAATATATTCTGAGAAAATAATAATAATAAAGCAATTACCTGTGGTACAACTATTGAAAGGTTCAGTACACCAAGAGAAAGCCCTAACCAAAAAAAACATTAAACCAATAATTAACTATGAAATATATATGTTACAGAGATGATGATGAGTCTCATTAATTACCTTGACCTGCACCAGAAGTGTTGGAGAAAATTGAAGCCAATGCAAATGGTACACTGTATGTTATCTTCAAAACAAAAAAGAAAGTCAATCTTCAAATTAAATAATAGTTATTGTTGATCGAAGTTTCTGTGAACTTAAGAATAAAAGAAGGAAAATATTGCAACTTTGTGAGCATGAGCAGGACCAGTAGCGGTGCACGTGAGGAGACTAAAAGCCCTCTGTCAATAAACAATTAGCTGATTAACGTAACGCTAATCATTCAAAACAGTGAATATATATATA
Source organism: Erythroxylum baracoense (assembly GCA_025629805.1). NCBI lineage: Eukaryota > Viridiplantae > Streptophyta > Magnoliopsida > Malpighiales > Erythroxylaceae > Erythroxylum > Erythroxylum baracoense. The sequence continues at coordinate 8,878,342 of JAOTAY010000001.1, forward strand.
TACATCGGTTAGTTATCCTCTTTGGACAACCATCAACTGCAGGCTGTGTAGTCGTTCCTTGTAAACATGAAATCATTATTGGAGCTCAATTTGATATTTCTTTTTCTCCATCATTTATTGTGAAAAAAATACAAATTTTGGTATATTCTTTTTTTTTTAATGATTCTATATTATCTGAGAAATAAAATATTTATAGAACCTCTAGGCAATCTACTTTGCTTGTATGGTTGAAACAAAGTAGATTGTATGTGTCAATAAGTAGAGAAGTAGGAATAACGAGAAACAATTATGTTTAGTTTGTAATTATCATAATTAATAGTTAACCTTTTTCATTTTAATTCTTTTATAATATTATTTAACCATCAAAAAATTACTTTCGAAGAGTTAATTTTTTAATCATTATTTATTTAAAATATATATAATTTAAATCTTTGTTTGATTTAAAATAATAAACATGTAAAAACAATAAAATAATTTTCAAAATAAAAGAACTCAATCAAAACAAGTTTATAAATTATTTAAAGATCGGTTACCGCTTGAGGTACGCCGAGGACTGCGAAAAGAGCCAGGGCGCCAGTTCTGATGCCTTTCGGTGGTAGTGTCAAGGAACCTGTGCCGTCGCCAGCTTCGGCAGCGCTCCGTCGGGAGGATGCCGCCAACTTCGAAATCAAAACGGTCATTGTCAGACAAACTGATAATATCAGATTCACGATACCCCACAGCTTATTAAGACCACCAACAGAACGACCCAACACTTCCACTCCAAGCGACATGAACCCTAAAACCACCGAGTTTAGCATAAGCCCAAACGCACCAGAATGCACACCACGATCGTACAGCTTCACTTGCTCGGGATTTCCTCTTGAATTGCCGCCGTAGACCTCTCTTCCCATCCAATCTGTGTCGTAAAGCAAGAAAGGAAACCACGCGATCCAGTTGAAACAAGTCACCAACAGCAGAATCAGCATGGGTCTTTTAATGCTTTTGAAAGCACTGAATATGTCCCCACAGAAAGCACTTGGGGCTGATTCTGACGACTCATCTCTGTCATTTCCCGGATCGCCACATTGAGCTTTTCCGGAATCATTTGACTTCCATGGTTCTTCCCTCACGTAGATGAGAGCTAACGCAGTTAGGACTATTAACAAGATGATAGAGATGAAGAAACAAGACTTGAGATTCGAACAGTATACATCACAAGCTGTGGTACTTGTGAATGGAAACAACTTATGCATGTTATTGTAGGCTCCAGCTGAATAGCCAAGTACATTTCCTACGGCCATGAAGAATGAGAAGCATGCATTTGCTATACGCATCTTTCGGTGATCATTTCCTGAAAGATCCGCCATGAAAGCACGACAAGGTCCTTGGAGCATGTTGTTAGCCACATCAAGTATCCAGAAGCCAACTACGAAGATAACGATGGCTCGAGGTTTCACATTCTTGGTCAAAGAATCACCAGAATGGTGGCCGATGTCTGACGCATAACCGATAAAGAAAACAGCTATGGCAACAGAAACAGCGCCTGCTGCAATGAAAGGGCGTCGCCGTCCAAAGCGGGAAGTGCACCGATCACTGTAATACCCTACCGTCGGTTGGACAAGCAAACCAGAGACGGGACCGCATAGCCAAATTAAGGATGCCAATTTGTGAGGGATGCCGATGAGCTGAACATAAGGAGTTAGAAGAGAGAGTTGCAGAGCCCAACCGAACTGAACTCCTGCTGCTATAGAAGCCACCGAAACAATCTTCCTGAATGGGACTGAAGGGGATTGCTCAGTTTCATTCGTTGATTCAATTTCCATGGCCTTCTCAATTTTTGAAAAGTGACGTATTCTTTCAGTCTAACTATGGCATGACCTGTTCGTCATCATCGTTAAAACTTCGGTGGTTTTATTTATGATGTAGTGAAGTGGCCAAGCTATATCCATTTTGGGTGCTTTTTGGGTTGGCTATATCCATTTTCGTGCTGGTGTGTCTCGCAACTTATTGGGTTTGTTTGGACACTAGTCAAAGGGTTAAGGTTTTGGCTGTGTTATAGATTTTGACAATTAGTAATGTGCAGAAAAGAGAAATGAAGATAAGATTTGATATCGTGAAATTGTGCATTTAATTCCCATACCACCTAATTTTGGTAAGTTAATCAAGCAGGAGGAAGTATCAAGGAAAGAACTATCTAACAAATATTACAACTTTGGAATTCAACATTTATTGGATTCTCATCCTTTTGCTCCCACTTAAAGAGATGAGAATGGTACAGGAAAAGACCAAAGACGATTTCTTCCTGGAAGATAATTTAATGAATTTCCTCCACAAGTAATTGTGGTATTTGACCCTGCAGATGTCATCCTATAACTGTGTATTGTACAGAAGATACAAGTGGAAACGAATATAGGATAAAATTGAAAAGAATAAAATCAATATGGCATGACATCTATATGAGTACACTAATTAAGACCAACATTAATTAGGAATTAATCTCCCATTAATTAATTATCTTTCATTGAAATTCTGCTATTCATTAAAATTATACTCTATAGACTTAAGTCTTTGGAGATTAATAAACCAAATGCACCACCCGTCAAATTAATGTAAAAATTTTCGGTCTTCAGTTTAGTTGTTACGAGTTATTGTCATCTTACAATACCAGAGTAATTCATCAATAATTATTTATATCAAGCTATATTCAAATTAAGTATCTTAATTAGAAGGATTTCAAAATTAAAACTTTCTTATCTAACATTATTATATATATTAAGAGAGGTTCCCATCCATAATTTTGGTGATAATAATTATATTGACGCTAATTATTTTATTTTTGTTGATGTTAATAATTTAAAAAGTCAAATAAAGCAAGCAATATGCACTACAAGAAAATCACTGAATAGCAGCGGAATATTACCGACGGAAGCAAAGCTAAAGCTAAACTACAAAATCCGTCTGTAAATACCGCGTTGTTTTCGAATATAGCGACGGAAAAACAAATCCGTCGGTAAAATTGGAGGGAAGGAATTTCAAGTAAAATCTCCGACGGCATATAGCGACGACTAAGCCTATGGCGTCGGCAAAAATTGCGAGAACTATTCCCGCAATTTAATTGCTTCGGACATAAACCGACGGAATTATTGCCATCGGTATATTTACAGACAGAGTAGGAACTTCCGTCGGCAATAAATGCCGGACTGTTGTAAAATTGTTAAGCAACTTTATTTAGCGACAGAATTTACGTTCCGTCGCAATAGAAAACTGTTGTAAAGAGGCAACTAGGAAACTTAAATACCGACGAAATAGATATTCCGTCGGTAAATCATATCCATTTGGGTAACCAAACATTGTCGTTTGGATAAAGACGAGTGATAAACTTGAATCACCGACGGAATATGTATTCCGTCGGTGATTCCACGCGAATATTAGCGACGGAAATCCTTGTCCGTCGGTAACTATCGACAACTTGCATAATCGTTTTGTTGAAGACGACGATAAAAATCGTAGAATACCGACAGAATTAGTGTTCCGTCGGTATTTAAGTTTCCATCACCAAGAATTACTGCTCTTTTAGCGACAGAATTTGTATTCCGTCGGTAAATGTTGGCAAGTTTAACCTAGATTACGGACGGAATTAGTATTCCGTTAGTATTTGAGTTTCCACCTCTACGAATTATCGCTCTTTTAGCGACGGAATTTATATTCTGTCGGTAAATGTCGACAAGTTGTGTCGTGAGGACGACTAGAGAAACCTAGATTATCGACGGAATGTTCATTCCGTCGGTAATCCGGCGCCTTTAAGTCCCGCACCGCCCCCTCCCCGACGCACAATTCTTCTTCTCTCCTCGCGATATTTTTTGCTTTTCGACCCCTTCTCTCGCATTTTCGGTCATTTTTCAACTGTTTTTTAACTCATCGTGCGTTATTTAAGGGAAACTCTCTAATGGGTGTGTTATTTCTAAAAAAAAAGCATATTTTTAGTGTTAAACGTGAGTGTTTGGTGATAAAATCTTACTTGATTATTGTTGATGTTTGCGGTTTTTTCATATAATTATTGGTTTATTTGTTGTTTATATGTGTTATTGTTGGTAAATAATGGAAAAATACAATTGATTTATGATTAGATTAAGATTATACATATTGCCTATGAGGTGTTCGATAAAATGCCTGTTATGATATTTGAAATATTTTTTGTAATTTTTGTATTAATTTGAGAATTTGAATATTTAATTTCGATAAAATGTTTAATTTGAAGTTTTAATTTATTGAATTTAAAATTTAATTGTGAATTTATTGTATAAATGAATATTGTCATTAATTATTAATAATTTTATTAATAATAAGTATTAATATAATTAGTAATGTTATTAGTAAGTATTAATTATGAATAATAAGTATTAATATAATTAACTTGATTAATCTTATGAAATTGATTAATATTATTAGTTTAATATTAATTATCTACTTATTAATAATTTGATTATTATTAAATTTATTATTTGTATAATTTATTATTATTATTATTAGTATTAATGTTTTATTTAGTATTAATTTTATTATTATTACATTTTATTATTTGTATCAATTATTTTATGATAATTATTATAATTATTAGAATTATATTAATAATAAGAATTAATAAGAATACATATTATTATTATTAATTTGCTAGTTATAAATTAATTTATTGTTAATTTATTGTTCTTATTATTTTTCGCAGGTCCTGTATTGTGTGGAAGAGCGTCTTCGATCTTAATTGCCAATTTCATTTTTGAAGTTGTTCATCGATTCAGGTTAGTCGTGCATATAATTAATATTTACCATATATATTACTTTAATATTATT
>JAOTAY010000001.1:8883271-8904990 GCA_025629805.1 Erythroxylum baracoense
TCTATTTAGACTAAATTATTTAATCTCATTAATTTCTTAATTGAAATTAATTCGCCACTTCGATAGATAGCAATCACAGATTAACTAATATATTCGGCAATTTATTACCAAGTCAATCAATTAATAAGCCTAATTAATCAACAAACCCGACAATAATAAATCAATTAAAGCGCGGAGATTAAACAAACATAAGAGATAAACGAAAACAATTAAATCAAAGGAGTCTCACGAACTACATATATCAAACGTTGGATACCTTGTCTAGATTAAAAGGTTAGCCACTCATAGCAATATTAAAAGATAATGTTGTTGGAGAGGTGCTACCGCTGTCAATCTCAAATTGAGTCTAGGTCTTCTTTCTTTCATTAACTAAAGTGCACCCCCCCTATAATGGTCTAGATTTTGTTTTTAATAAACAAAGTGGGGCCTAATTAAATATCAAAATAAGACTCCATGAGTTACAAGACAACTTGACTTCGTCAGCAAAAAGGGCTGTGTCATTGAGGCCCAAATCCCATGGTAATTAATTTAAAATTCGCATGTAGCAATCTGCCAGCTTTGCGTCACCTTCAACATGGTCATGTTGAAATCCTCTCCAGTTCCAGATTAGCCAAATTCGCTCCAAATCGTATCACTTTGGTATTTCATCACCTAAGACATACAAAGACACGAATTACTATAGAAACACAAGCAAAACATCACATAAGCCTATCAAAAGAACATCAAACACACATACAATTAACATGCACAAAATGCAAGTTATCAGGCGTGGCACCTATACCCCGTCAACTATTTCTGCACACTCATACTAAGAAGCATGACGGGGTGACATTCGTCAACGAACGTTGTAGAGAAGTAAATGTAAGTGAAATTTATGATTTAATATTAATAATATGCTTCATAATTATCACTTACTAATATATAAACATTGCTTTCTGATAGAACCAAATTCAACAAACTATTGAGCGACGGTCTCAGTAATTCGAAAATGTTGATGAGGGTGACACTTACTTGGATGCAGTTGGTGGTAGGGATCGTCGTGGGAGGATATTCGGACTTGGATCATTTGCGAATACTTGTTATTCGTAATCTTCCACATTTAGTACAGCAGCATCTGTTAGGCGGTTCAACAACAATAAAGTGGAACAACTTGACATCACAGTGCAGACATTGTTGGAACAGATGCAACAGATGCAACAGACGATAACAGCGCAACAGCAATCGTTGGACCTATACGCTCAGCTCCGCCGGGAGATGGATGAATTGAAGGATAAGGGTAACAGGTTACCACACCAACCAGACGATCTACTAGCTCCTGATCAGTAATGTAGTATTGGTCATTTTGTTTGTATTACAGATATTATTATTTACAATATATTGTTTTTATTATCAATTAAGATATTTTAATTTTTAATCATTAATCAAAATTTCTATTTAATCATTTCTATCAAATTAAATATATATTATAAATATTTAATTATTAAAATTTCCAACAGTTATAATTTAAATATAATGAAAATATATATTTAAAAAAATTAAATCAAATAATTTACCGATGGAAAAACCCAAAATTTCCGTCAGTAATAGCCAAAACAACACTAAATGAAAAAAACATACCGTCGGTAAATTTACAGACAGAAATAGAACATTCTGATGCTAAATTTACATACGGTTTAGGAACTTACCATCGGTAAATTTAGCGTTGGAAAATTATAGCCCGTCGGTAACTTACAGACAGAAAAAGTGTGACAATCGGCAACTTTTTCTTTGAAATTACCGACGATAATTTCTTTTTGTCGGTAAACTTACTGATGAAAAATTTCTTTGCTGTCGGTAATATTAGCTACAGCTGAATCTACGACGTTTTTGTCTGTTGGTAAATTCCGTCAGTAATTTTTAATACCGACAAAATTTTTATCTTTTCTATCAGTAATTGCTGTCGCTAACTTAATCTTCTTTGTAGTGATGTAAGGGATCAAGCATTAATTGAAAGCAAAGTCGCAATAACAAATGTCACTTTTGTCTACGCTTTTTTGGTTAAAATTTAAAATTCATAACTAAAAGTAACTTTTTGATTATGAAATTTGAAAATTGTAGCCAATTAAAATAGTATCTCAAAAGCATTTATATTCACGAATTCTTTAAGATCATTAACTAGATTTCTTTAACTATAATTTTGTTTCCGTAGCTAATAATTTTTTCCTATATTTTTCACTAGTAATAAATTTTTTTTAGAAAAAGGATTTTAGATCTAGTACTCTAATAAGATATTTGCGGAACTTCTCCCAAATTCGAGTAGATATAATCTCCTATAATTTCTCTATGAAGTCCTTACTACAATCTTCTGATAAACACAGAGTATCGATTCAAGTGGCAGGAGTCAAAGACCAAAATTGTACTGATGACTTTAAAGGAGTCAAATTTGAACAAGAAAACCTCATTGTTAGATATAAGGAGCTCTTGAAGGTCATATCTACTCCACATATCTTGAGTGATTTTAGACAACAAGGAAAGCCACTCTCTTTTTAAGAAACCACCCACTAAGAAAATTCTTAAGCTTTGAGGTTCTCTTCTTTGCAATTATAGCATCCTTTGGGGGTAGGGGGTCGGAACCTAAGGGGCTTTGCTTCATCCTAGATAAGAGTTGTTTGAATTAGGTTCTTAAGTTGGAAAAGTTTTGAGGTTAGAAAAGAAAATGGGGTTTGAGTTTAAGCAAGGTATCGTAGGGAGTGTGGCTCATTCCTAAAAGGGCGGGGTTAGGAGAAGGGGAGGAAAAAAAGGGGGGTATCAAAGGTTTTAAGGAAGGAGCTGAGGAAGAAAGAGTGATAAAAGGTGGATTCAGTATTTAGGGAGGGAGATAGGGTTACAAATGCCATGGGAATTAGAATAACATAGGATATGAACCAAAGTAAGAGACGTGACAATAGAAAACCAAAAATAAAAAGCAAAGGACTAAGTAAGAACCTAAACTAGAAAAATTAAGGGAGATTAAAGGATGGCAGAGGAGGAAGAGCCAAAAGAAACAATTGATAGGATAGGAAGATCCAATGAGTGGTGAATCATCATAATAAGTGGTAGATTAAAGACCAATAATGTGGGAGGGGAAATGTAGGCTTAAGAGGAAATACTAAGAGACACATATAATTAGCCTTAAAGAGAAAGGAGGAGACTGGGAACAAGTTCTAAACAGAAGGCACAAATGAACGAGACTCGTAGATAGGAATAGGAGGTTCAGGCACCAAGATGGTAGAAAAGGAATGAAAGAGGAATCAAAGCTTGAACTAGAGATGACAGGTAAGAAAGTTGTAGAAAATATAGCCATTGATCACCTTACTCATTTATTCATTGTGAGCAACTCTTTTCCCTTAAAATGACAACACCATGGTGTGTAGATAACTAGATATTATTAATTATTTAGTTATTAATATATTGTAATATATTTTGAATAAGGATTTAAAAGAAAAGATCAAGAGTTATGCAAAGTACTACGTTTGGGGTAATCCACATCTATAGAAACATTATGCTAATCAAGTGATAAATAGGTGTGTAGTTGAAAATAAATTTCTTCATATTCTAACCTTTTATCTTAATTATACACGTGGAAGATATTTTGGACTGAAGAGAATATATCAAAAATACCTAGAATGTGGCTTTTACTAGCCATCATTGTTAAAGGACACTTACAAGTTTATAAGTCATTTGATGATTACTAAAGAATATGAAACATTTTGAAGAGACATTAAATACCACAAATTCCTATTTTTGATTATTGAAATCTTTAATGTAAGTTTCAATGGCTTCATTGGCCAATTTCCTCCTTCTTTTGGGAATATTTTTATCCTACTAGTTTTTGATTATGCGTCCAAATGGGTTGAAGCTAAAATCATTTAAACTTATAATTTTACAATTATTACAGATTTTATCAAGTTGTATATCTTTAGCAACTTTGGGATAGCAAAGGCTACAATCTTGACAATGGCACCCATTTTTGCAATATATTGGTTGATGCATTGCTTGGGAAATATCATATCATACATAAGGGAAGGATTGGAGTTTGTTACTTGATTATGCATTATGGATATATTAAACAATTTATAGGACACATATTGGGATTTGAAAATGGAGAATATGACATACTAGGCAACCAAGTAGTGTGATATGAATCCGAATGAAGATGGTACTATAGAAAGTTGCAATTACAAAAGTTAAAGGAGCTGATGAATGAAACCCAAGAGAGTCCAACCATCTGTAGAGAAAGAACCATGTCCTTTTTTTGTTGGATTGAAAGATTTTAGTAAAGACTAAAAGTATTTCTAGGTTAGCTTCATTCTCATCGAGTAGGACCTTTTATTATGATTTACATTTTTTTGGTTATGGTGCAGCAAAAATTCAAAGCTTGAAGACTAATAAGTTGTTTCAGGTGAATGGTCATTGCCTTAGGCCTTACTATGAAAGTCTCAAGTAGGAGAGGTTATGGGGTTGGAATTAAAGGATCAAGCTTATAAAGAGTAATATGAGCCATAAGAAGAGACGGGATAATGATAATAAACATAGGCGCTACTTTGGAAGTAATTAAAGAAAGCAGTTTTCTTTTTCTATTTACTTGTTTCTTTTTTATTTATTTCTTTATTTGCAAGTTTTGTTTGTGTGTTTTTGCTCTTTTTTGCATTTTTAGTCTTTATGTTGAGGATAATGTAAGGGTTGACTGTGGGGGTATTAATTATTCTAGGACATGCTTAATTGGGAAGTTTTTTTCCGACTTATTATAAATGGATTAAATTGGCTCGCATGTCATGAGGTTAAGTACAAAAATGACATATATTAAATGGTTTAATAGACTTGAGGTATTGAATTAACATTAATATTAAACTTAAAATGGATGTATGGAAATGTTTGAGTAAATTACGTAACGATGTGATATTTTGAATTATACAAGATTAAGACATCTATGTCAAATCTTATTTTTGGTTAAGTGATGTTCTTCTACATAGATGTATCCTCACAGTACTACTACTCTCGTATTTTAATTTAGGACACAATCGGAGATGGTAAGAAAAAAAGAAAGAATGTATTTGGATCATTACTGATTGTATCAATAGTGTTACTGACATAATTGAGAAGATGTTATTTTAGGGATGAGTTTGGTCCAAAATTGAAAACTTTTATAAGAAAAGTCAATAAGAAATTTCAATCTTGACTAAACACGTCCTGACACATAGTTGTGTGCTAGCCCATGTTCTTCTCATTAACTCAACTATGAATATAGGAAAAGGGAAGGTTGTGTTACCTATTCATAATGAAGAACACAGACAAAGACACAAGCGAGCCAAAAGGGTATTCTAAGTATTTAAATATAAACCTAGGGCGGTTGTTAAATGTCTAACTAAAGATTGGAATTATTGAGCTATCGCAGTTTCTGAGAATCTAACTCTGAGTTTAGAGGTGAAACATAGATGAGGGACCCGAAGAGGATTCTATTCTATGTATTTAGCTATGAATCTATAGCAATATTTAGGTATCTAAATGAAGATTGGGATTAAAGACTTACTTTCCAAGTAACTAAATCATAGTTTAAAGGTTAAGTTTGGATAAAAGACCTAGAGGGAATTCTAGGTTTTCAGTTAGGAACTTAAGAGTGGTTTCTAGATATCTAATTGAAATTAGAGATTAAAGATCTAGAGGATATTACAACTATTTTTTAACTATGATCCCTCAATAGTTTCTAGGATTTAAATTAATTTGAGACCTAAAGGGGATTATAGGTACTTAATTACAACTAAAGATTAGGATTAAAGATCTAGAGTGGTTTCCATATATTTAACTACAATTTTAGGATAATAGATCCAAAGGATTCTAGGTATTCAGCCACAAACTTGGAGGTTTTTGTAGGCAGCTAACTAAAACTTAAATTAGAGACATAAATGGTATTTTAAGTATTAAACTACAAACTTAGAGTCATTTCTAGGTATCTATTCAAACATGGATTAGAGATATAGTGAAAATTAAAGGTATTTACGAACCAATAATAGTTTCTAGGTCCAACTCAAGATTAGGATTAAAGAGATAAAAGGAGTTTCTAAGAATGTAACTACGATTTTGGAGGTGACATTTATGTAAGAAATGATATAAATAAATAATTAATTGGGAAATTCTTTCGGATTCAATTTTTAATTTAAGAATTTATATAATATTTAATTATTAAAAATTATTTGTTAGTACCTAATATATAAAATTAGTTTTATAAGATAAGATAAAAAAAACTGTTTATATCATTGTGAGATAGATGGTAAATTGTTAAAGACTAGAAGAATTCCAAGAGTTAATATAATTAATTATTTAAAAAATAATTAGGTAACCCTATCAATTTAAATAAGAAGATTCAACTTTAATATAAATACATCCATATATATTCGTATACATGTATATGTGTCATCTTTTAGGCTTTTTGTATTAAATAACTTTTAAATATTAGGTGTATATATAGTACTTTTAAAACATTTAAAGAGATAACTTTTATTTTTGAAAAAATGTTTTTAAGGTACCTACTTAATATGAAGAGAGAAGGGAATAACTGACATGTAATTTATTCTTCCTACTAATTTCCACATCTTCGAGTCGTTAATTACCGTGTACATCCATTCAAAAAGAAAATGACAACTGGACGATTTTATCAATATTCATCTAAAACATGAACTCTCTTTGTGTAACTCCAAAAATAGTCTCAAGAAGAAAACAAAAGGACAAAATAACAACTCGAGGAAATAAAACTGGCACCTCTAGTCCATCAGTAGGTGACTTAGTCACATCATTATACTTACTTTACCTATTTGATACTCTTTCCATGAAACATAGAACTAAAACTAAAACTAGAAATATCAACCTGGAACACACTGCAATACAAGCTATTTTGTGATAATCCATTTACCATTCCTAAACGAAGCAGGAGACAATAGCCCAACAACTTCAGGTTCCATATGCCTCAAAGGAGGATGATAGAATTCTGAAAAGTCCATCAGGGTTATCTGTATGTACCTGTCAAAAACACAAGGCAACTTGAGATGCTGTTGAAACAGATGCAGCGGTATTATGATGGTAACTAAGTGTCCAGAAACGTCACAGCCAATTATTTCTCATTCCAAATATGTACTTTAATTGTTTCTATCACCGGAACAGTGGAGTCAGTCCAACAAAGAGATCCCGCCTTCAAAATCTTTCCACAATTACACATTTCAGAGATTTAGCTTTTCAAGACCCAAACAAAACAAAAACAAATATACGCGGAACCAATTAAAAGAGAATGGTTAGAAATCCAAGTTTGGAAGGGATCTCCATAATTCAGATGATAGGAACCTATTTGATCTAACAAGCTCTTAAGATTACACCCAAGAAGATTCAGGTCTGAATACGAAATAACAGTGTCCATGTGACCTCAAGAAAATGATGCTTCTAGTTGAAATCTCAAGAAATCAGGGAGGATTTCAGTCTCCCTGACTTGGTCCTAATTAGGAGGTCTCCCTACCTTATACTGTATTTATTCCTAAATTAGATCATGATTGTACACTATACATGGATGTAAATATTGTACAGAAAAACTACTAGAAAAACAACAAAGAAAGAAGAAAGTTACCGTGGACGTAGGTTTCATTGACCGAATCACGTAAATCATCGGTGTTTATTTTTTCTGTTTTCCCCTTAAACCACACTTTTTCCATTAACCAAGTTTTTCTTTTTGTTTGTGTTACACATGAAGATTGATGAAGAATATCAACTGATGATATTGGAAGAAAGAATTTCTGCTTTAAGGTGGCTGAAATCCTGTTAATTCTACAAATTGTAGATATTTAGTTTTAAGTCAATGATAAAAATATGAAAACTGAATATTTAGCATCAAGTTGAGGGATTATATAGTTCCTAGGTTTATGCGTTGTATCTCCTATAAGTAGCATTGTTGCATATAGTTTTGATAATTGAATCACTCATTTCAGCTTATATGGTATCAGAGCAGGGACTCATTCTCTAACTTAACCAAGGAAAACCTTGGATCATTCATTATGTCAAAAACTGGGGGTGTTGTAAAACATGCTCTTAACACTGATTCTCATCCAGTTCAAATTACCAACATTAAATTTAATCAATTTACTATGCCAGACTGAACCTGCCCAACGGGGGAAAATTGGGTAATTGACAGGAGAAAAGAAGGCTCCAACAAAATAAGACCTATGTATGCTACTTGGAATGCTGAAAACTCCATGCTATTGATGTGGCTAGTGAATTCCATGGAGAGAATATCAACTCCAACTATAATGCCGAAGAATTCTGGGATAATGTCTCCCAAATGTATTCAATTTTGGAAATTAGTCTCAAATATTAACATCTAGACTAGGTGAAATTCATCAAGGAGAGGAGAATCTCACCAAGTACTTCAATTCATTGAAAAGGTTATGACAAGATTTGGATTTGTTTGATGATTACGAATGGAAATAAGCCAACGATTGTAATCATTATAGAAAGATGATGGAGGAGTACCATATCTACAAATTATGGACTAGTCTTAATATTGAACTTGATGAAGTCAAAGGGAGGATAATTGACCGCCAACCACTTCCTCCTATTAGTGAAGTCTTTGCTAAAGTTAGAAGGGAAGGAAGTCATTGGGATGCCAGAGTGTAACTTCAACAGTGAAAAATTCAGCCATAATGTATCAGAAACAAGTGCAAACAAGTGTTTGAACCTCGATAGGCCGAAAAACCTTGTGTTGCAACAAATCCTGTCATACCTGAGAGACCTGACGGAAACTCCATGGGAAGCTTGCAAATTGGAGGAGCAGCAAAACTGACAGGCAAACACATACATCCTCTTATGCCAATGGGGCCGAATGAACTCCGTATACTAAGGAGCAAACACATACCATCTTTTTTAAACTGCTAAAAACCAATTCCTCATCTAGTACTCCTACAAAAACAGGTGGCAATCCTAATTCTCTATCTTTCAGTAAAACCTCTGCTTCATGGATCATTGATACAGGGGGATCTGATCACATGACCTCATGTTCTTTTCTCTAAACTTATTTTTCTATCCTGGCAGAGGAAGAGTTAGGATAGCTGATGAGTGTTTTCACCCATTGTATGAAAAGGTCAGATAAATTTTTCAGAGACTTTTAACTCTACAATTTTCCTTTATGTTCCTAAACTAGCATGTAGTTTATTATCTGTTAATAAATTATCCAAAGACTTAATTTTTGAGTTGTCTTCTTTGAATTTGATTATGAATTTCAGGACCAGAAATTGGGGAAAATGATCGCAGTGATAGAATTGATAATGGTCTTTACTACTTTGCTGAGGAACTCTCTGAAATTAAAATAACTCAAAGGCATAGTAGTGGTATCAGTTCAATTTATGCTGGCAAATAAATAATGCTTTGGCAGCATAAACTATGATATCCTAGTTTCCAAATATTAAACATTTGTTTCCTAAGTTGTTTAAAAATTTAGATGGAAAGTTGCTATCCTTCAAAAAGCCATCGGACTAATTTTTGAAAACATTATTGTGCCTCCAAACCATTTTACCTAATTCATAATGGTGTATGGGGTCCCTCAAAGGTCACCACCATGACGGGTAAAAGATGCTTTATGACTTTCATAGGTGATCATACCCATCCTTGCTGGATTTATTTGATGAAAGATAAAATTTAAGAAAAAAAATATGTTTCAAGAGCTTTACATAATGGTAGAAAATCAATTTCAGTCTAAAATCAGTATTTTCAGATTTGATAACAGGAAAGAGTAATTTAATGAATTTCTAGGAAATTTTTAGAAAGATTAAAGCATTTTCCATCAATATCATGTGATGATAGTCCTCAACAAAATGATGCTGGTGAAAAAAAAGGAACATTAACTGGAAGTTGCTTGAGCCATAATGTTTTTTATGAATGTTCCAAAATATTTGTAAGGAGATATCATATTAACAGCCTCTTATCTAATTAACAGAATGCCTACTCGAGTTCTCAAATATGTTACATCCTTAGAATATTTCACAAAAACCTTTTCTGATTGCCGCATACATCCAAATTTGCCTTCAAAAGGATTGGATGCATTGTTTTTGTTCATATACCTAGTTAATTTAGATCTAAACTTGATCCTAGAGATGAAAAGTGCTTTTTCATAGGATATGCTCTGAATAAAAAAAGCCACAAATGCTATCAAAACAAATAAAATACAAGTATGAATGTCTCATTTGTAGAAGATCAATTATATTTTTCCAAAAATAATATTTAGAGCGAGAACGAAGGAAAGGAAGACATAGGGATGACAATTTGGCTCACGCCTAACCTAGCCCGGCTTGAAACCAACGGACACAAACCAGAGTTAACTAGGCTTCTGGCTCGAATTGCACTGCTTGGCATGACTTGAAGTAGCCCGATTTATTTGGCATAAAATGATGCTTTGTTTGTTTAAGTAATAAAATGATGATGTTTCTTAGTGACAAAAGTTTGAGCCTCCCCTTGGTCCCCCAATATCGATTCGATCTAAGATCTTGGAAAATCCGTCTCACTCTATTTCTCTGCTAAATCCCTAATCTATCTTTTCCCTAATGCCATTGTTCACTACAACTTGAGAGAGAACTTGGAAAAATTAGCCATGTTCGTTGTTGCTTGGGAGGACTTGAAAAGCTTCACTAACTTGCTACTGCTTGAGAGGACATTGGAAACATATTTACTGGAGATGTTGCATGTATAGTTCACTTGATATATTTTGTGTCCACCGAGGATTATAAGTGTTGCACAACTGAATAGGAAAACCAGAACTAAAGTTCTACAATTTTGTTCTTTGACTGATGGATCTTAAATAGGAAAAATACAGCCAGTATACAATCAGTATCCTAACTAAAATACAGCCAGTATATAATCAGTATTCTAATTACTTATCTCTACTAATCTACAACACCTTAACTACTTAGGTGCTGATTTAGCTTATCCTAAATCTAGGATAAGATTTTCGTATATTATTGGGATCATTATCAACTAGATATGAGTTTTAGCTTATCTTCTCAAGTCTCTATTTATGATTGTGGCTTTTCCCTATTTTCACTAATTTATTAAATATGCAGTTGTCTATTATGGGAGAACTATTTGGAACTTTTGATTCAAAGGACAATTGCTCATCAAGGAAAGGGATTCTTTCAAGTTTGGTCAATTTGGAACTTCACAATTACGAAGCTAAAGATCAAAGCTCCGCCATTGGTTTTTGTGCAGACAATGTTACAGTGCTTCACTCTTCACCTGGGACAAAATTCTGCAAGTCTAGTAGGAGAAACAGTTTGACAGACTTCAAATTTGTATCTTCTTGCAATACAGGCAAGCCAACTACTATAATTACCAAGTCTTCTAAATTCTAGAAATAGCAATCCGACACTGTGGTTTCAATGTCAGACTCTTACTCATCTCTCTCGTCACAGCCAAGAAATCAGGGAATGATTTCATGATTATTTCCAAAGCTAAAGAAGAAGCAGAAGCATGAGATATTATGGAGAAGGAGAAATCAGCGGCAGCAGAATCAAGGGGCTGCTAATTAGGAGGATGTGGAAATCACGAGATTGAGGGATTTCCTTCTATTTTGGTCTTCCTAAATTGGAGGCAATCTCTCCTAATTGTAGCCTTCCATAGATGGGTTTCTTTCCTAAATTAGAACCCTGATAGTACAGCGCCGAAAATTCATGTTCAAAAACCATTCTATCTTTGTTTGCCGTGGAGATCTTTCCTTGGTCAGGTCTTCTGTTCAGCATCTTTCTGCTGACCTGCCAGACAACATATCACAAGTACCTGATGATCTTTCTTTCTGCTGGTGATTTTTCTGTTGTTCCTCTTGCTGTTATTACTTCACCCTCCTCTGCGGTAAAGCCTGCTATCTTTTCCATGGGAACATCATAGTCTAGGGACCATGATGATTCACCTATCGTCTCTGAAAAATCAAAGAGCACTTCTGATGCACCAGCTATACTAGGTCCTTCCGCTGACTCGACATCTACACATCCTATTCCGACCCGCATTTTAAAACTCTATATCTTGTACAGAAAAAAGAAGAAGAAATATCATAGTAGTCATTATTTTTCACTCTATTTTCCTACATGGAATCAGAGCGGGTGTGACCGCCATCTTCAATGAGACGTCACCAGCAGCTCCAAAATCTGGAGTCTTCCTCCTTCAATCTCACAGTGGAGAAACTAAACGGGAGAAACTATTGAGAATGGGTCTAGACAACGAAGTTGATGATAGATGGAAAAGGAAAAATGGGTTATCTTACTTGAGAGATGAAGAAACCACTCACCACCGAGGCGTTGGCTCTGCAACACTGGAGATCTGAAAATTCAATGGTGACTGCATGGCTAGTGAACTCAATGCAGCCCTCAATCGGAAAGGCCTACTTGTTTTTGCAGACGGCACACGATGTTTGGGAGGCCGTTCAGGAGACCTACTCAGATGTTGAGAATGCTTCCCAAATCTTCAAAATCAAGATCAGGTTGTGGCAATTGAAACAAGGCGAAAGGGAAGTCACTGAGTATTATATGGAAATGGTGGGGCTTTGGCAAGAACTCGATTTGAGTTCAGATGAGGCTTGGGAATGCCCTAACGACAACATATGCTACAAGAGGGCGGTAGAAAGTGAATGGGTTTTTGAGTTTTTGGTAGGGTTGAATCACGAACTCAATGAAGTGAGAGGTTGAATTGAGAACTCGACGCCCTTTGTCTGCGACAAGAGAGGCATTTGCATAGGTGCTCCGTGAGGATAGCCGACGGCGAGTCATGCTAAAGGAGAAAGAATCGCATGAGTCCTCAAGAAGTCTTTATATGGCCTGAAACAATCTCCACGAGCATGGTTTGGAAGCTTTGGGAAGGCAATGAAAAGTTATGGCTTTCTTCAAAGTCAAGCAAAGCACACTATTTTATAACCATTCTAAGATGAGAAAAATTGCAATTCTAATTGTCTATGTGGATCATATAATCTTAACAGGAGATGACTATGAAGAAGTTGCAAGGTTGAAAAGGAAGCTAGCAAAGGAGTTTGAAATTAAGACATGGGAGCATTGAAATATTTTCTTGGAATGGAATTTGCAAGATCAAAATAAGGAATATTTGTGAATCAAAGGAAGTATATCCTTGATTTGCTTGGAGAAACCTAGGTATTGGGATGAAAGGTGGTCGAAACTCCAATTGAGGCTAACCTAAAACTCAATCCCACTAAGAATGAAGATGTGATAGATAGGGAAAAATTTTAGCGACTGGTGGAGGACTGATATATTGTCACATATAAGAGGAGAAAGAAACAATCCAATCAGAGGCAGCCAGCACACTATGAATAATCAGCAGGGTCATTAACAATAAAAGGAGAGAATTGTCATTTCCAGTAGGTTGTTACAGAGAATATTGTGAGTTGTTGCAGATGTATTTTGTGTGTCATGAAGATCTATAAATAGTGACATCTGTAAACAATTTCAGAATTATCAATCAACAAATATATCTTTTCTTTCGAGAACTCTCTATTTGCTCTCTTTATCTTTGTCTCTGACATTGGTATCAGAGCGGTCAATCCTTGGCCAATCACCATGACAAAACACAAACCCAAGCAAAACCAAACCATTGTTATCTCACCTCATAATCCGTCACCTGACTCTAACATATCACCTACCCCAGAACCACACGTAGAGCAAGAAGGTGATGAGTGGGAGGAGTGCAGGAAAGCGGTGGACCGCACCCAAGGTCATTTATTGTCTCAAAATGTTGAAATGGCTAAGAGGTTGGATGAAATGAAGAGATCTAATGAAGGTGTGGTTATTGAATTCAATGGGTTGGTTCAAGATACCGCTAGGCGTTTTGAAGAAATGAAGAGGTTGATTTTGGGAGCAATAAAAAAAGGGAAGGAAATTAAGGATGTTCTGGAATCATCCACGGGTCGTAATGGGGGGGATGAACTAGACTCACGAAGAATGCAGTGAAACAGAAGAAACCCTGTACGGTTCCACTCTATGGAGCGAACTTTTGCCAAGAGTCGAACTTCCAATGTTCGAGGGTGCGGAGCCGAGAGCATGGATTACCAAATGCCGATGTTATTTTCGCGCTTGTGGTGTTCAGGAGTCAAGGAAAGTGGAGTTGGCATCTCTTTTTTTGGATGGCAAAGCTGAACTTTGGTTTCGGAATTGGATCAAGGGAAATAAGGAGATACCATGGGAAGATTTTGAAACGACATTATATGGTAGATTCGGTGATGTCATCATGGAAGATATAGTGGAGAAATTCAATGCATTAAAACAAGACGAGGGGGTAGAAGAGTACCAAGTGAGATTTGAGGAGCTAAAAATTCATATGGAGAGACTCAGTCCTTGTTTGGAAGAAACATATTACATGTCCAGTTTCATTGGAGGTCTTAGAGGAGAGATTAAAGCCACGATACGATTACTTAAACCATCCTCTTTATACCAAGCCATGGATCAAGCCCGTATCTAAGAAGTTTTGTTGAAAGAGACAGTCTAAGCCTTGACCCAACAAGATAAACCCTACTACTCACAAATTCCTAAAGTTACTAGCAATTATCACACACCCAAAATTGCAAATTTCACCCAAAATAATACTACCTATTCCCAACCACCTAGTCCAAATAACCTAACTAGACACAATCCTACCACAAACCCGACCCAAAATTTCACTCCGATAAACCAAAATCCTTACTCAAAAACCACGACTGCCTCAAAACCTCTAAATCCAACAATCCCAAGACCATCACTCACCCTCTGAACACAAACGTTAACAATAATAATCAACGTTACTCCAATAGTTGTTACCACTGTGGCGATCGCTATTTTCTCGGTCACCAATGTGGTAATAAACGATCACCGGCTATTTTTGAAGAACAAGAGGAAGAACTACCAGGGGAGATAAATGAAGGAGCAAGAGAAGTGGTAATTGAAGGGGAGGATAGTTGATGGGGCCGACAGAGTGGATCCTGATGGCAAGAGGAAATTAAAATTATCGATGAATGCAATCGAAGGAAGCATTGGGGACAATACAATCTGCTTACAGGGTCAAATTAAAGGGAAAACCATAATGATATTAGTGGATAGTGGTAGTTCTCATTGTTTTATTGATTATAAGAGGGCAAAGGAATTAAAGTTAGAACTGGATTCGGTTTCACCAATTAACATTACGGTGGCCGATGGGCGGCGTTTGGTTGTCAAGGCAAAACTAAGAGGGTGTTGTTAGGAGATGCAGGGGTATTCTTTCACATTTGATGTAAGAGTTTTGGAGTTGGGAGAGTATGATTTGATAGTAACATCTCTTACCTATGTTAAGGCTAGAATAGTAAATTATGAGAAATTAGGAAAAAGCACATCATACATAAGTTAATTGTGACATACATATTTATTTTGCACATTCATATGATTGTACAAGCATTCATTGACTTTTTCGGGTATAATTGATTGTTTAAAAATTCTATTAAAATGTGAATTGTGAATTATTTGAGCTGAAAATTTATTTGGAGAATAATCTGACTATTTCAAATTTTTTGTGATTTTTAAAGAATTTTCGAAAAATTTGGGATATTTTTTGACTCAGTTGTGGACCAATGAAATAGTAACATTTGGAAGCCTTGCATGTAGCCACGTGGCTCACATGCAAGGGACACACGTTATATGTTGCCACGTGTGTTTCTGAAGAAGGAAGAGAAGCTTTTGGTTAATCACCGAATGCTTTCCAAATTGTTTTTTCTTAGTAACATTTGCTTTCAGAACCCTGTTTTGATCTCTCATCGAATTCAAACTTACCAACCTGACTGTTACTTGATTCAGTAGAGTTACTATAATTTCCTTTCAACCAACGAAGCTCTGCTCATTATTGTCAATACTGGAGATTCTGTTGAAACATTAGCTGTAAAATTTATGTGCATTTGGTTTACTTTTACTGCTGCAAATAGCTGAGCTAAGTAAGTAGCTTTGATAAGTTTATTTTTCATTGTAAATATAAACATGCATGCATGGGTTTAAAAAGTGAGGTTACGATAATATATGAACTAGATGATTGATTTAAGAATTAGAAATTGTTCAAAACTGTATTGAATGGATTTTGGACTGAGAAATAAGAAAATTATGTAAGTTGACAAAGAAAATGTGCTTCTGTTATGGTTTAAAAGATTACATATATGGTTGGTGTTATTGATGGATTTTTGTGAGGTTGGAGTTAAAAAGAACTTAGAGTAATGTAGTGTTGTATTTTAAGAAGGATTAAAATGATAAAAAAGAAAAGAATGAATAAGATGAAGATGGAACAAAATTGCAGAAAAATAGTTTATGCTTACGTGAACAGTACAATTTATTAAATGATTTGCAAAGTTGAATGAGTGATAAATTGATGTGATTTATTTGCTATGCTTAACAGTATGAACTGTGTGATCCTATGATATACCATATTGTGTGAATATCTAGAATGTGTTTATGATCTGAATGAGTATCTATAAAATATGTATTATATGTATGTGATCCAGTAAAATCATCAATAATGGTTCACTCATTGAGTTCCCAAAATTCATAAAAATTGCAATGTGATTTTTCAGGTACAAGACAGGAAACCTAGTTCTTTAGACAAGACTAAAGGACCATTTGGATTTTATTATAGCTCAAAGGTCTGTCAGCTGGCTTCAAGAGTGGTGTGTCTTGTATTTTGTTGTTTTTGTTATAACCTGTATGAGGTTATATAAATATTTGTCTAAAAGAAATAGTGTAAATTTTTGTAGATTAATGCAATGAATGGTTTCTAAAATTTACTGACTTTTAAATGATGTTAGTTGATGCCATGTGTAAGTTGGAATTATTTTGCTCTAACATACCATTATCATAGGTTATATTCTTAAAAGTTTAGGTGTGTACCCTATGATAGTGGGACGTTGCATTTTTGGTATTAGAGCATGATTTGACATCTTGAGGGACAAATATGAGTTGAGATATGATAATTATTGAGATATTCCGATCACTGGTGATCACAACTTTTGTTTGTTATAGCTCACCTTACATAGGGGATCACAATGGAGAGTCAGCTAACATGGAGTCCGTAGGAGTCAATTTAGAGTCTCCTGTACTTGAGTTCGCTCAGATGCCTCCGAGAATTCCCGTGAGACGAGAAAGAAGATATGATAAGCTGAGAAAATAAGGGATTATGGACTTCTACCGAAGTACAGACCCGGCTGAAGCAGAAAAGTGGCTTGAGCGAATTGAAAGAGTGTTCGACTAGATGGACTGTGAGGTAGAAGAGAAATTCGACTATGTTGTCTTACTCCTGCAAGGTCCCGCATATCAGTGGTGGAAAACCATTCCGAGAAGTACCACCAGACCTTGTATTTTGACCTGGGAGAATTTCCTGAGAGTATTCCGAGAGAACTACATGTCGAAGATTTACATGAATCGGAAAATAAAAGAATTTTTATACCTGAAGCAAGGCAGACTCACAATGGCAGACTCACAATGGCAGAGTATGAGATAAAATTCAATGAGCTAATGAGATATGCAACTGCATTAATCCCAATTGAAGAAGAAAAATATAGGCGATTTGAGGATGGTTTGAACATGGAGATCAGAACGAGACTAAACATTTCTAACTTGAACAGTTTTACAAAACTCCGAGCAGCCTCGATCAGAATTGAACAATTGTTAAAAGATAGTCAGGCAGAAAACAAATAGGAGGTTAGAGGTAAGAGGTAGGACAAGTCTCTGGCTAATTCTGGCAGAAGTTTCAGAAAGCTTCAGAATAGATCATCTCGATTTCAGTCTAGATCGAGACAATCTAAATCTCAAGAAAGAGGTAGATTTGTTCAGTCTGGGGGAGGCAGAGGACAGAGGCCTACCAGTTAGTCGCACCAATTGCCTGAATGTGAGCACTGTGGTAAAAAGCATGGCGGTGAGTGTTAGCGGATATCAGGAGCATGTTTTTGATGTGGCTCATATGAGCATCGGATCAAAGATTGTCCTGAGATGTTGGAAACACAGTCTAGAGCTAGAGGAGGAACTATGATGAGACTACAGTTCAGTAGAGCAGAGCTGGCAGACCTGCACAGAGAGGCAGAGGTAGAGGTAGGACTCAGTCAGCAGGGCATAGTGTCAGGACTGAGGTGCGGAGCAACCAGCCGCAATCTCAGGCCAAGGTCTACGCCATTACTAGACAAGAGGCACAGGACTCCCCAGATGTGGTAGCAGGTATATTGAATGTTTTTAATTTTGAGGCATATGCACTGGTAGATCCAGGATCTACTCATTCATTCATCACCCCGAATCTGGCATCTAGATTGCATTGTGAGCGATAGATACTGAAATGTGGGTTGGTAGTGAGCCCTCAAGTGGGTAGTACAATAGTGATCGGTGAGGTATGTAAAAAGTGTATAGTTCAAATTGATCAAGCAGAATTAGAAACTGATTTGATCATTTTGCAGCTGAGAGAGATAGACCTCATCTTAGGCATGGACTGGCTCACTACACATAGGGCAGTGATAAATTGTTATACTAAGGAGGTAGTGCTTGAATCCCCTAATCAGTCGAGAGTGGTGTTTTGAGGAGTCAGTCAGGCAGTGACAGCCCGACTAATTTCATTTATGAGTGCTTTGAGATTGATTCGAGATGGATGTGAGGCTTATCTGGCCCACATAGTGGATACTCGGAATGAACAAACCATTTAGGACATTCCAGTTGTTAGGAAATTTCTGGATGTGTTTCCAGCTGAACTACCGGGATTACCCTCAAATAGGGAGACGAAGTTTACTATTGATATTATCCCAGGTACCGCTCCTATATCAATTCCTCCATATAGGATGGCGCCTGTTGAACTGAAGGAACTGAAAACCCAATTACAGGAGTTATTAGATAAGGGTTTCATCATGCCTAGTGTGTCACCTTGGGGAGCTTTGGTATTGTTGGTAAAAAAGAAGGATGGCACCTTAAGATTGTGTATTGATTACCGACAGTTGAATCGGATAACGGTTAAAAATAAATATTCATTGCCGAGGATTGATGATTTGTTTGATCAGTTACAGGGAGCTCAGATATTCAGAAAGTTTGACTTGAGATCGGGTTATTACCAGCTGAAGATAGCTGAGACCGATGTTCCCAAGAGTGCATTTAGAACCAGATATGGGTATTTCAAGTTTTTGGTAATGCCATTTGGATTGACTAATGCTCCGACAGCTTTTATGACATTGATGAATGAGGTATTTCAACCTTATTTAGATCAATTTGTAATTGTCTTTATTGATGACATTTTGGTGTACTCGAAGCGTAGAGAAGATCATGTTGCACATCTGAGATTGGTTCTTCAGACAATGAGGGAGAAGCAGTTATATGCCAAGTTCAGCAGATGCGAATTTTGGCTTGATCGAGTAGTATTTCTGGGACACATCGTGTCTGGACAGGGCATTCAGGTAGACCTAAAGAAAATAGAAGCAGTAATGAAATGGGAGGCTCCGAAGAATGTGTCTGAGATCCAGAGTTTCCTTGGATTAGCTGGGTATTACAGAAGGTTTGTGGAGGGGTTTTCATTGATTTCGGCCCCTTTGACAAAACTTCTGAGAAAGAATGTGCCTTTCAGAAAGAGTGATGATTGTCAGAGGAGTTTTGAGGAGCTAAAGCATCGGTTAACTTCAGCACCTGTGTTAGCTATCCCATCGAGTTCTGGAGGTTATGTTGTGTACAGTGATACGTCGCATCAAGGTTTAGATGTGTACTAATGCATAATGGTATAGCATATGCATCGAGACAATTGAGGCCCTATGAATTTATTTATCCAGTTTATGATCTGAAACTTGCTGCAGTAGTATTTTCTTTGAAAATTTGGAGATATTATCTGTATGGAGAAACTTTTCAGGTGTTCACTGATCATAAGAGTTTGAAGTATTTATTAAGCCAGAAGGAGTTGAATATGAGACAGAGGAGATAGATAGAATTGTTGAAAGATTATGATTGTACAATTGAGTATCATCCTGGCAAAGCTAATGTGGTGGCTGATGCATTAAGTCGGAAGTCTAATAGCAGAGTGGCTCAAGTACAGTTATCGAAGTTACCGAGCCTAGTTTAGTTGAGAGCATTGAATGTTGAATTAAATTTGGAGAAAAGTGATACATTGATAGCTACCTTGAAGTTGAGACCTATTTTGGTAGAAAGAATCAAAGAGGCTCAGAGCAGAGATCCAGATTTAGTGAAGTTAATTGAGAATTTGAAAGTGAATCTAGATTCTGAGTTTGAAGTGAGAGATGATATTTTGAGGTTAAAGCAAAGACTATGTGTGTCTAACGTTGATAATTTGAGGAAAGAGATTTTAGAGGAAGCACATTTAGCAGCTTATGATATGCATCCTGGTGCTACCAAGATGTATAATACGCTGAAACAACATTACTGGTGGCCTGATATGAAAAAGCAAGTAGCAGAGTTTGTTTTTAAATGTATAACTTACAAACAGGTTAAAGCTGAGCATCAGGCTCCAGCTGGAAAATTGTATTCGTTACTTATTCAGGAGTAAAAATGGGAACGAATCATGATGGATTTCATTATGGGTTTGCCGAGGACTCCGAAGCAACATGATGTCATTTGGGTCATTGTGGATAGACTGACGAAATCGGCTCATTTCTTGCTAGTGAGAGAAAATCTTTCACTAGATCAGTTAGCTCAACGATATGTGAATGAGGTTGTGAGATTACATGGGGTTATAGTGTCAATAGTTTCAGACAAGGATCCTAGATTTATCTCGAGATTTTAGGGTAGTTTACAGACAGCTTTGGGTACTAAACTGAATTTCAGTACGGCCTTTCATCCTCAGACAGATGGTCAGAGTGAGAGAACAATCAAGACTGTAGAGAATATGCTCAGAGCTTGTGTTTTGGAGTTTCAGGGAGCATGGGATAAATATATAGCTTTGATTGAATTTGCTTACAATAATCAGTATCACAGTAGTATCAGTATGGCTCCATATGAGGCATTGTACGGCAGGAAATGTCGTTCACCTTTATACTGGGATGAAGAGGGTTTAAGAATTGTTGAAGGTCCAGAGTTGATTCAGGATACTGTTGATAAGGTAAAGTTGATCCGTAGCAAAATTAAAGTAGCACAAGATAGACAGAAAAGCTATGTGGATCAACACAGACGAGATATGGAGTATCAGATTGGTGACAAAGTATTTCTGAGAGTATCACCTTGGCGAGGTGTACTGAGATTTGGTAAGAAGGGTAAATTAAGTCCAAGATATATTGGTCCATATGAAATAGTTGAAAGAATTGGACCATTGGCATATAAGTTGGCTTTACCCTCAGAAATGGCTCAGCTACATAGTGTGTTCCACGTAAGCATGCTCAGACGATATCGATTAGATCCAACTCATGTGATACCAACTCAGGAGATTGAAGTCTCTAGTAATCTGAGCTATATAGAAGAACCCATACAGATAGTTGGCTATCAAAATAAGCAACTGAGGAACCGGGTGATTCCAATGGTGAAAGTCCTTTGGAGGAATCATTCGAGTGAGGAAGCCACTTGGGAGACGGAGGAACGTATGAGAACTCAATACCCCTACTTATTTGATCACTCAGGTAAGAAATTTCGAGGACAAAATTTTTGTTAGGAGGGGAGAATTGTAACATCCCGTCACCTATACATATGGCTATTATGTGAGACATTTATATGACTTAAGTTAAATGAACGTTAGAC
>JAOTAY010000001.1:8905090-8936670 GCA_025629805.1 Erythroxylum baracoense
AGGGACTGCAGAAGAAACAATTTGATCTCCTAGTAAGCAAGCTAGCTATGGAAGACATTTACAAGATAGCTTGTAGGGAATGTTGAGAAGGAGAAATCAGCAGCAACAGAATCAAAAAGATTCTAATTTGGAGGAAACCTGTTCCTAACAGATTGGGAGAGTAATTAGCAGAGATTTAGTCAAAGTAAATAAATTATAAGATAATTAGGATATTTGATTTGTATAGAATTCCTTACTAGTATAGATACTATTGTACTATTTATATGTAACCTAAACAGAGGAAAAATGCATGGTAGTCACACCTTTTTCCATAGATATCAACGAATTTCTATCTTCAGACTTTTCAGGCGTGAAGTGGCTGATCAGATGTAAGGCCAAGCTTAGGAAAAAATAGAAAATTTGGGTCTAGCCTGAGCCATAGAGCCCGACCTAGAACATTGCCAACCTTGGAAGATATTTTAGTAGATAACTATAGATCCCTTACCAAATCATACTATCACATCTCCATCCCATTTTTTTAACAAATGCTTAATCAGTGTTAGAAACATAAAGGATAGAGGTAGTTTTTGTTACCATATTGTACAGCTATTGAATTTTTTACCAGATTTGTATTGGTGCGTGTTCATACTTAAATTGTATAGGAGATTATGAGGGATTATAAGAACAGATTTTAGGCTGTTATCAGCTGTATTTTCATGCTTACCTTAATAGGAAATTACGAGGGATTATAGGAACAGATTTTTGGGTTGTAATTAAGGAGAATGTTATCTATTTAACAAGAACTCCTTAGCGTAGAGGCATTGAAATCATTTGACATGACATCAGAGCCCTCTTTTTTGGATTTTCAGTTCAAATTCTTTGAGTACTTTCTGGTTAAGGGAGTTTCTATTCCCTGGTTGCTAAGTCTCTTGAATCATATATGCTCAACAATTGTTGTTCATATATCACTGCCAAAGAAATGTGGAATTATCTTAGGCGTGTCTATTATCAAGTTAACAATGATTGTAAGTTTCAACTGGAATTAGAGATTGCCAACTACAAACGAGGTAGTCTTTCTATTGACCAATTCTATGTTGGCTTTCTTAATCTGTAGAGTGAATATCCTGGTATAGTTTATTCCAAAGTTCATAAGGAAGCTTTAGCGGCATTGCGAATAGTTCAAGCTTAAAGTCAAAGAGATCAATTCCTGAAGAAGCTAAGACCTGGATTTGAGATGGTAAGGGCTGGACTGCTCAATCATACCCCTGTTCCCTCCTTAGATGTATGATTAGGGGAATTATTTCTAGAACATCTCGCTACATAACTTAGCATCATTCAATAAACAATGACTACTAATTTTCAAAAGAAAAAATTGAAGTTTTCAAGAGAAAATTACAGAAACGGTTATTATGGCATACGCTGCACAAAGAAAAGGCAAATCCAAAATACAGATACAGTGCTGCAGTTGCAAGGATTTTGGGTATATCGCGAAGAATTGTAGCTAGAAATTCTGCTATTACTGCAAAAAGGAAGGGCATATTATTACAGAATGTCGTGTGCACCCTCGAAATAAACAAGTTCAAGGTTTTCAGACTATTGTTCAATCCAATAGTTGATGAATCCCGTAATTCTAATCTTGGACGGTAATCTGCAACTGGTTCTTTGCTCGGACAGCGATCTACAATTGGTTCTTCGCCATTTCTCACACCTAAGATGGTACAACAAATGATTGTTTCCACTTTCTCTGCATTTGGCCTTCAAGGTAAAGGAAAATTACTCACCTCTCCGTGCTTGGTTTACTCAGGGGCCTCAAATCATATGATTGGTAATAAAGAGGCTCTACATGCTGTTCGTAAGTATAACAGTGACCAACATATTCAAATTGCCAATGGTGGTAATCTACCTATTACTGCAATTGATAATTTAGGGTCTTCTTTCCCCAATATATTTGTATCACCAGTTGTGGAAAAGCTGGAAAGATGAATCTGGATCTCTAGGAGATTTTTTTGTTAATTAGGAGCAAATTCTTAGAAATACTTTTTTCTGTTTCTAACTTTGTTAGTCTAAGACAAGTTGTTGTAATTCAGTTCAAGATAATCTTCCTTTAATCAAGGAGATAATCATGACTGATTTAGTTCTATTTTGTTCATAATAATGAGGAACGGCGAGGTGTGCCTCTTGGTTCTAGTTAAATACCTAACTAGGGTTGTTGTTTTGATTAAGTTTTATCAAATAAAATTCTTAATAAATTCTTCATAGTATCATAGCAGATCTTAACCAATCATTATTCCGTGCTTCTTATAGCACGTCTATGACAAAATTCATCAAATCTACCATGATGAATGAATCCAAATGTGGCACGTCCAACCCAAATTCTACCAATATTTCTGAAAATAGCTTGATGTCAATTATCAGGCCTGAATTTCAATTGTAGTCTCAATTAGTAATGATTTTCGTGTGCAGAAAAGAAAAAGAAGACTACCATATTGGCATTGTTGTTCTGAAAAGAAAAAGAAGACTACCTTACTGGCATTGCTATCCAACCAAAGGATGCCTACCAAATCTGGAAGTTGGAAAATAACCTAGTGATGTCTTGGCTGCTGAACTCCATGACCAATGAGACAAGTGAAAACTTCATGTATTACAAGACTGCCAAAGAAATCTGGGAAGCAACCTATGACACATATTCAAATAAAGGCAATACTTCTGATGTTTCCAAATCGAAGGAATCCTAGGTGATGTGAGATATGGAGAGTCATCAGTCACTGAATATTTCAACCAATTAATTCGATAATGGCAACAATTAGATATCTTGGAGAATGTCTCGTGGAACTACGCCGAGGATGACAAACAATATAGGAAGATGTATGATAGGGAGAAAATTTGCAAGTTTTTATTGGGACTAAAATAGGAACTTGACAAGGTTTGTGGACAAATTCTTAGCACCAAACCTATGCCCAATGTTTGTGAGGCTTTTGCAGAAATACGGAGGGAGGAGACTTGGATCAAGTGATCAACAGGACAGCCCAACCTAGAAGGATATGCTCTTGCAGTGAAGGAGCAATTCTCAAACTCATTCTATGGAGGACATCCAAATCAATCAGGTAGCAATAATACCCAAAGGCGGAGCAATCAACCATGGTGTGATCACTTCAAAAAGCTAGGACATGTGAAGGAAACGTGATGGAAAAATACATGGAAAACCAGCAAATTGGCAACCTTCATCTCGGTCATTTCAAACAAGCCAAGGGAATATTGCAATGTCAAAAAATAAAAAATCCAAGAAAACCAACCCATTCAACCAAGAGCAAATAAAAGTCTTGGAGAAAATGCTACAAAGCACAATCCAGAGTGCACATAATCCTAACGAAAGCAATAACAGCTATGGCACAAAGAGGTAACTCCTAAACTGCTCTAAGTGTAAAGAAAAATTCTGTGGAGATGTTTGTTAATTCAGAAGCATCAAACTATACGATACAGGATATTACAACCTTCAATAAACTCAAACCAGTTACAAAGAAGACCTCTGACAGAATTGTCGATGGTACTTATTCAAAAGTAACGAGTATGCGTTCAGCCACCATATCTGAGGAGATCAAACCAAAATCAGTCCTATTTGTTCCTAACTTAGACTACAATTTGCTATCTATTAGTAAAGTCACAAAGGATCTTAATTGTGACACTAAGTTTTATTCTACCTTGCGTGAGTTTTAGGCTTTGAGTTTGAGAACTACGACTTGCAATGCTGAAATGAGTGCAAGTCTCTATCTCCTAAGGATTGAAGCCTTTGGATGTCTACCACTAGAAATCTCGTATATTGTCTCAACTCAGAATAAAGAAAGTACTACGTTATGGCATTATCGGATAGGCCATTCAAGTTTTATATAACCAAAAAAGTTGTTTTTGAATCTGATCAATAAAATCCATCTTTCAATGTAAAGGTTTTCAATTATCTAAGCATCCTATAAGTTTTTTTCCAATTCAGCCATACAAAAAAGTCTCATCCTTTCTATATGATCCATAGTGACATTTGGCGACCATCCAGGGTCAAAAACCATTTCAAGGCATAGGTGGCTTGTCACGTTTGTTGATGACAATACATGAATCACCTGGCTCTACTTCATGAAGGAGAAATCAAAGGTATGGCAAATATTTCAACATTTTCACAAGATGACTGAAATCTAGTTTTGAACCAAGGTCCAAATTCTCAAAACTAATAATGTGAGAGAATTCTTTTACTATTTTCTTAGGAAATGTCTTAGTGTAAACGATGTTATTAATCTTACCACTTGTGTTGAAACACCACAACAAATGGTATAGCAAAAGAAAAAACATATACTTGTTGGGAGTTACACGTTCATTAATGTTGACAACTTATGTTCCAAAAATTTTTTGGAGAGCAGCAGTTATGACTGCTACATAATTAACGAAATGCCTTTTTGTATCCTAAACTTTCGAACTCCAAATCAGTCTCTCATCACCACCTATCACATTTAGTTCATGACTAATTTACCTCTAAATATCGTTGGTCTTACATCCTTTGTCCATGTTCATCACCAAAATTATAGCAAGCTTGATACTAGGTCTATTAAGTGTATTTTACTAGGATATTCCTCAAATCAATGTGGGCATAAATGTTACTCTCCTTTTATAAAAAGGTTCTACAACACCACGGATGTTACATTTTTTGAAGAGAAACGATTCTATCCCAAATCCAATCTTCAAGGGAAGAATTCTATAGAGGAATATTAGATTTGGTCAGTGAGTCCAAGTGTGCCCAGTCCGGTTGCCCCCAGTTTAATTCCAATCCCTAGCATGCCCAGTTTTAGTCCTATTCTAGTCCTAGTCCTACTCTTCATGTCCGAGAGAATACAAACGAGAAAGAGCTAATTGTCTATTCCAAAAGGTAGAAAGAACAAAAGGAGATTGAATATTGCACTGATCCAAAAAATTGTCAAGAAGCCACCTTGAGCCCTCAGCGTCACACAGGTTATGATTTTGCCACATTAGATTGGCCTAATGATTTGGACCTACCTATTGCTCTAAGGAAAGAAAAACGAGCATGTCCTTTATATTTGATTGGAAACTTTCTATTTCACTCCCTATTTTATCCAAAACGATTTCTCTTGAATTTTATGATTTTTATGTTCTTATTCCACTGAGAAAAGGAACTCGTTCCTACAATAATCATCCAACTGTAAATACTTGTCCCATGATCAACTCTATGAAAAACATAAGGCATCTACTTCAAAAATCTCTAACCTGATTATTACAAGGAATTTTTAGGATTTTTGAAACTATGTGGGTTAAGAAATTACCAGAGGATTTTGAGTTTCTTGTATCACGTCCTATGAAAGTTTGTTGTGACACAAAGCTGCCATTTAAATTGCTCATAATCCAATACTTCATAATTGGACTAAACATATTAACATTTATAGGCACTTTATCGAGGAGAAACTTGAAAGTGCGCTAACATGTGTTCCTTATGTTCCTAGGCTGAAATACTCAACAAAGGTCTGCTGAAAAAATAATCTGACATTCTAATAGACAAGCTGACAATGGAAAACATTTACACGCCAGATTAAGGGACAGTGTTGGATTAGGAAATATTCTTTTAGAATATTCTAGATTTATTCTAGGTTGTAAATATAGGAGTTTAGGTTCTAATCAAGGCTGTAAATATAGGAGATCTATAGCAATATAACATATTTTCTTGCTCAGAACAGTTTTCACACTAGGAATAATCATAAGTGTGGTTATTGTATTTTTGTATTAATGCTTGATTACATGATTACCTTATTTAGAGCAAGGCATACATGTATAAACAGAGAGCTTGTAAACAGACCTATGTGTTAGGGAATAAAATATTGTTCCCTTCAATATTTCTCCTTCAACAACAGTCAATGATCTTCCTATATCTCACAGAAAAATAAGCATTTTTTCCAAGCATAAATCTCAGCAGGCCTAGTAATATAAACTTGTGATAGCAACATACCCAGTGGCCAGCATCTTCCAGTACATGCATTTCAATTCCACCACCTTCTTCAGCAGCTAGGTCCTCTGCAGCATGTATTCGTTGCAGATCTTTAAGGGCCCATCTGTGCAAGCTCCTTTCCGCTTTCAAAAAGTTAACATGTACACCTCTGGGCAAGTTCTCAACAAATTTCCTACATTGAACCAATTAAAATAGATGCTGAAGGAAGAAAAAACTAAAGAACAGTTGTAACTTCAGCCAGAGTTATAACTAAAATATAAATATAGATTCAAATGATTCACTCCAATTTTACCACAAAGTTGTTTCTTCATATGATTGGTACATTTCAGAAATTCCATCAAGGTCAAAAACCCAAGAGAAGCTTGATAATGATGATGTGATATGGCTACTTGGTCGAAGATTAGTTACCACCCACTGGAAGTAAGAATTTCAAAGTTAGTTGTTTAAACGTATTAAAACTATTATCTTACAAAAAGCACATGAACTCACAAAGCAATGCCACTACACAAACACGTTATAAAGCACTAGAATCTGTTGAGATGGCACGATTAATCAAATAAGCACCAATCAGCATGAAGCAACACTTAGAGATCAGGCTATACAAATATCATACTAGCATATTGCTATGGAGTCATGACATGCCCTAAAGTTTTAACAGGATTTTTGAAGACTAGGAAATGAATGCTGCAGAAGTAGTTATAGATATCTAAGTGTCATTAAGCACCTGATGCTGAGAAATCCACATTCAGTGAAAACAAAATTCTCCATGCAACTCTACCCACACCAAAGATTTTACTGATCCTAAAGATATTAATAATGGCTAGATTGTTTCTCTTTTACATGGTATTAGAGCTTGTGCAGTAGATCTCAATTTCAAGTACAATGTTCTCCTTTATAGTAGATTTGTGCTTTATTATGTTATCAAAAGTTCATGTCTGTGGGTGTTAGAATAATATTTCATGCATTCTTGAGTCTCGCATAGTGGTGTAAACTTTCATGTTTAATTAGTGAATTTCTACTTAGAAGCAATCCCTGTGTTCTGGTATAATACAGTGATCTCAATTCCGTAATGTATATACTCAACCGCAAGATATAATTCAGCTATGTTATTATTTTACAAAACTGCAAATTTCAGCATTTCCAAACTCTTGTAAATTTGAAGGATATAAACTTAAGAACCACATTTCTTATATTGAATCAATGCAAAAAGGTTAACATCAACAAACAAGTACTAGAATTTGAAGCATGCCTGTGCAACATCAGTACAAAAGCCTTCTTGGATAAGCGCATTGATGACTTCTCTCTTTGAGGACACCTTTCATAAAGAAGAATTGAACTCTAGAATCATGTTTTGAAGTTTAAACTAACACAAAGGAGAGAACTACAATGACAACATAAAAATAGAAGTAGATTTATTCACACACATTTATATAATGATAAAGACAGATAAAGAGACCGAGTGAGGGAGACAAAATATTACTACAGAATATGCAAGAAAAAGAGAGAAAAGAACTTAAAATAAAGAAAATTCTCTACAAGTTGAAGATTGAAGAAAGAAGAAAAAGTAATTCTTCCTTGATCTTTTTGTGAATAGTACAGGAAATATATAGAAAAATACAGCCCTAATCACATCCTTACATTAAGGAGAATCTATTTATTCCGTAAGTAATAAAATCATATTAATTCAGCAACTAATTTATAGAATATCAGCTAATTATCTCTAGAGAATCTGTTAATTAATCATGCTCAACTAGCTTAAAAAAACACTCAAAAATTATGTCTTAGTAGCCCTTTGGTGAAGACACCAGCAACTTCTTGTGTTGTAGGTACAAATGGTATGCAAATGGGTCCACTTTCAAGTTTTTCTTTTATAAAATGTCTATCAATCTCCACATGTTTCGTTCGATCATGCTGAATAGAATTATTGGCGATATTGATAGCTACTTTGTTATCACAAGACAACTTCACTGGATACTCCATCGGTTTCTTAAGTTCTTCCATCAACCTTTTAAGCCAGATTATTTCACAAATTCCTTGAGTCAGTGCCCTATATTTTGCCTCCGCACAACTTCTGGCCACCACAATTTATTTACAAGATTTCGCCACAAAAAAGTGCAATATCTAGAAGTTGATCTTATGTCAATAAGAGACCCTACCCAATTTGCATCATTGTAGACTTTAGCTCTTCGTTGATCACTTTTCTTGAAGAATAATGATATAGGACAAGTAGAAGAATTATTAACTAGTAGTTAAAAGCACAAAATTAGAAAATATGGCTGATATTAAGCTGCTAAAATATCCAATTTCAAGGTTGGATTTTGGCTAGGAATGCTCAAATTTTAAGGATTGATTGCTAGAAATTTAGACTTAGGATTTTAAAGTTTAATATGGCTAGAATATAGGTTTGAGATAGCTAGAATGTAGGTTAGGTTTGCTGGAATTTAGTAAGGAACACAAGGAATGAAAGGTAGAAAATTAGGAATAACTCTTAGGGTCTAAGAATCACTCTTAAAAGAAAGAACCACATCTTCTAGTTGAAAACTCAAGTTTGTAGAAAAATTACAATTTGTTTATTCTTATTGAAGGGCTGAGTATACACATATATAGAGAGTTTTGGACCTTATTCTAGTAGGAAAGGGTTTCTAACAAATTTAAATCCTATTCTAATAAAATTTGTAAACTATTTCTCATAGACAAGATGAGCAATCCCCTACTACAGCTATAAGACTTCCAACCACTCCTTATTTTAAATAGGAAATAGAGGATGTTCTTGATGAACGAATTGAAAAGATGAAAGAAGTTGTTTCGTTGGTGCTCTTCACATTTTGCAGCTGATTGCTTCTTTTATACCTCTCTAATTAATGATTTTATGAGCTAGGCTGTTGGGTAAGTTATGGTTAATGATGGGTATTAGAATTTTTAATATAGGTAGAGTGTAGAGCCTATTAACAAGAATTAAACTTGGGTCAACCATCGCCAAAATGACTAGAACTAATCATTTGGATAGTTGACCCTTACTACTTATAAACCCTTTAATATTTTCATGTTTAGTTAATAAGGGATACTCAGTTCATATGGGATACTCTAACGCTCCCCCTCAAGTGCAACTGGAACTGGACATCTAGTTGTCACTTGAAATAAACGAAGTGGTAACCAAGCCGGGCCACTGGGATTGGACATCCAGACGGACAACGGGAAATTAATAATCTGGACAAAAACTACTCTAATACCATATTAGAATTTTTAATATGGGTAGAGTGTAGAGCCCATTAACAAGAATTGGGCTTGGGTTAACCATTGGCAAAATGACTAGAACTAGTCATTTGGATAGTTGGCCCTTACTACTTATAAACCCTTTAATATTTTCATGTTTAGTCAATATGGGATAGTCAATATGGGATACTCTAACAATGGGCTTTACAAATCTCCCTCTCTTAATAAAATTTCGTCCTCAAAATTAAATTACACACATGAGGATCCAAACAAATGAGGATATTGACATCAAACTTCGTTATCTACATCCCAAGTCGCCTCTCTTGGAGAACGACGACGACTCCACAAAACTAGCACCATTAGAATTTCCCGTCTTCTTAGTTTTCCTAATTTGTCTATCCAATATTTCCGTTGGCTCCTCCTTATACGTCATGTCATTTGTAACTTCGATCTCAGGCCTCGATATAACATGACTAGGATCCTATCAATACCATTTCAACATCGACACATGGAACACATCATAAATCTGTGATAACTCTGGTGGTAATGCTAATCTATAAGATAACGGCCTCACACATTGTACAAATTCATATGGCCCAATATATCTCAGACTCAACTTCCCTCTCCTAACAAACCTCAAAATTCCCCTCCTAGGCGATACCCGAAGAAATACCATATCTCCAACATTATACTCCATCTCCCGACAATGTTGATTGGCATATTTCTTTTGCTGATCCTAAACTGCCTTCAAGCATTGTCTTACCACCCCTATTTTCTCCATCATCTCCTGAACTAACTCTGGTCCCTCTAACAATCTAGCAAACTCTATATCCCAACATATCGAATATCTACACCGCCATATAAGGCCTCAAATGGTGCCATACTAATGCTAGAGTGATAATTATTGTTATACGCGAACTCCATCAAAAGTAGATATCTATTCAACACATAAGTTCTCATTACATCCTTCCTAATTGTACGCTCTGACTATCCATCAGACTAAGGGTGAAGTGTAGTACTCAAATTTAACCTAGTCTCCAGAGCTGTCTGTAAACTCGTCCAGAATCGAGAAGTAAATCGTGGATCTCAATATGATACAATAGACACTAGAAACTGGTGTAACCGCACAATCTCATCAACATATAAGTTGGCAAGCTTATCCAAGGAGTCTGTCCGTTGTACAGGTAAGAAATGAGTTGATTTAGTCAATCTATCCACAATCACCCAAACCGAATCATGTCTACATCTACTCCTCGGTAACGCTACCACAAAATCCATCGAAATTTTCTCCCACTTTCATGACAAAATGACTAAGGGTCTTTATTTCCCTACTAGTGCCTGATGCTCTGCCTTACCCTATTGACAGGTCAAACACCTCTCGTCAAGAGGAAAGGAAGACTGATTCTAACAATACATGGATTCTAAAATCAGAATTTCAAAAGTTGAATTTAGACTTACATGAATAGTATTTGTCACATTCTATGTCGAGGACGACTTTAGACAAGCTGGAGAGAATTGATGCAAAAAAACTTAAAAGTATATAGAAGAAATAAAAGATGAAAAATTAGTCAACCAAAGATAATTTGGTGGGATAAAGATTGGGAATTGAGTTGACAACAAAAGATAAGGGCTAAAATTTAGATTATGTTAGGATTCTTTATTAGATAGGGAGTAGTAGTAAGTTAAATATATTATTTTATTTTACATATCCTAGTTGTTTAGGACTTATAAATTTTTTATTAACTAGTAGTTAAAAGCACAAAATAAAGAAATATCACTGATATTAGGCTGCTGGAATATCCAGTTTCAAGTTGAATTTTGGCTAGAAATGCCCCAAATTTTAAGGTTTGATTACTGGAAATTTAGGCTTAGGGTTTTAGGGTTTAATATGGCTAGAATATAGGTTTGAGACGGCTGGAATTTAGTAAGGAACACAAAGAATAGAAGGTAGGAAATTAGGAATCACCCATAGGATCTAAGAATCACTCTTAGAAGAAAGCATCACACATTCTAGTTGAAACCTCAAGTTTGAATAAAAATTCCAGATTGCTTATTCTTATTGAAGGGCTCAGTACATATATATTAGAACTCTTATTCTAGTATGAAAGAGTTTCTAACAAATTTAAATCTTATTCTAATAAAAATTCTATAAGTCCTAAAAAACTAGGATAACATATTTAACTTACAACTACTTCAAGCGTTTCAATCGTGTTTAACAATTTTATTATCCAATTATTATTGTTACCAAACCCAGAGTGGCTGAAAATTTGAATATCCAATCATTAATTGTTAGATTTTAGATTGTTCTTTCTCCTACTGCATATGAAAGATAAAATTTAGAAAAAAAAAGGTAATTTTATTATTAAAGCCCGAGTTTAAACTTCTGACCCCGAGTCTGCCTTTTCAATATCAAGGATTCCAAGTTGAATCTTAAAACATTGTTTAACCTGTCTCTAGAATAAGATACATGCTTTCTAGGTCAACAAGGATTTCAGAAATGTCAAAATTGTCAAAACGCTAAAGGCATGATATCCAAGCAAATCAAATTAACTCCAACTAGAAAGAAATTGTCCCCTAACATTACCTAATGTTCACTCTAGTGTTACTTGACATGAGTAAACCAAAATCAAATATTTAATCATCTCATGATTGAAGTGGCATGCTAAATACCACTCTAGTGCTAGCTAATCAACCTAATTAGAGTAGAGAAGGATTTTATGTTGGCCAAAGCTTACCTCCTTTGGCAGTTTCCTAAGGAAAGAAATTAGTTCTGCTGGATGACCCTCTCCATTCCCACCAGCTCGAACTTTTCCAGGAGTAGCATCAAGAACCCAAACCTGTAACACAGAATAAGTGTTCAGAACAAATGAAAGAATATTAAAAGAAATTATTAATTCTAATTTTGCTTGAAAAATTAAGACCCATCTAAATTATTGTTATTGCAAAACCAAGTTTTTCAATGACCTCAGTTTACCCAGAAAGTAAGAACTTAAAACATGATAAACCCGACTCCCCAATTTTTTCTACTCAAAATTCAAAAGAATTTAAACAAACAAAACTTTCATGCTGAACCAAATAACTTCCAAAACCATTTAAGACATCAGGCAAGAAAATCATACCTTGACTGGTCTTGCAAGAGGTTTGGCAGCTTGATCTACCATGCTCAACACAACTGTATGAATAATGATATAGCATAATCACCACATGAATCATCAGGGATGTATCTCAACTGAAGCATAATGTACTCTAATAGTTATGCATATCAACAAGAAGTACCTTTCCCTCCAAAGCTGTGTCCAATTAAAACTCGTGGCGTTATTCTAAGTTTTCCCACCTAATCACAAAGATATAAAGAAGAAACGATAAATCTGGAAATCACATAAAGCTCAAAATTCATCCTATCTACTGCAGGAATGTTTGCAACTTCTTGACATTAGGTTCAGAAGAAAGAAAACCATTAGATTGGTGACATTTAAATTGTTCTCTCCAAGTATTTCAATAGCCTGCTAATGCCATAAGAAACAAACTGTAAATTTTAAAACAAGAATAAAAAGGTAAAACTAAATGCATAGCATGTTCAAGCTACTAATCCTTATGATGCCAAGGGTTTTAGGAATCATACATTGCCTCATCAAACAAAAAAAAAAGCTTTTAGAAGTGCTGAACAATAAATATTCAATCCAACAATATCAGAGTAACGCAATCAGAAAAACCACAAAATATGCAACTTCTAAAACTCGACTCTGCAAATTCAATAGTCACTATTTCATGTCCAATTTTCAAACTTATATAACTAATATTTTAGCGTATCATTAAGACAATACTAGTCAATCATAGATATGCAAGGTCAAGAACTGTAGTCTGCTTGCAAAACAGAAGTTTCGGGTGGAAGCTATCCAAAATGCTTTCAACTAATAACTATTTATCAATCTAGCCCTGTTGTTTGGAGGAGAAAACAGATGGAAAAGAAGTAGGTACAAATAATGTATTCGCATTTGGAAACACCTTAATGGTTCATATAACTCCAAACTTGATCATGTTCACTTCTGCTTATGAATATCACAAGTAGTTGATGCATTTGCATGTTAACATAAAACTCTCTATTGAAAAATAGTAACTTTGCAGGATGTAAAAAAACAGAATATTTTGTGAAAATTTAATTTCCTAGGATTGAACAAGGTATCATGAAGTAAGATCAAAAATTAGGAACAAAGCAAAAGACCAGTCTTGTTTGCATTTTTTTGACTCAGTTTCGACTAAAACAAAAAGATTTTTCAAGGGAAAAAAACTATTATCAGCTAGGTAGACCTTCGTTTGCCTCTAATTTGACCCTCCGATGAGTAAACAATGCACCAAATTCTTACTTGGTTGGACAAGATTGAATATTTTGGTTCATACAAGTGTTAGAAATCAGTATATGGCTAATTAAAGTAATTGAAAGCTGTATAAAACAATAATAAGATGGAAAAATGATAAACAGAGTTACATTACTAAAGCAATTCATGCACAAGATATCATTGAGGAGATAACAGCTTGACAAAGAGTGAGTATACTAAATACCAGACTAAAGACAGTCATTCGTAAAATTTATAATCAATGACAAAGAATGAGTATTTACTAGCTTTAAGACATCAAAAGCAGCTGAAGCAATAGTATGAGGC
This sequence comes from Erythroxylum baracoense, assembly GCA_025629805.1. Taxonomy (NCBI): domain Eukaryota; kingdom Viridiplantae; phylum Streptophyta; class Magnoliopsida; order Malpighiales; family Erythroxylaceae; genus Erythroxylum; species Erythroxylum baracoense. The sequence goes on from JAOTAY010000001.1 coordinate 8,918,939, forward strand.
CCTATTTTCTTGATGGATGTTGAATCCCCATGACATCGCAAGTCAACTAAAAGAAACTGCATCAACAATGAACTTATTAAAATTATAGTGAATGCACTAAGAAATCAAGTATTTAACAAAAAAGTTCTGGAGCAAAATGAATGCAAAAGGTTCAAGAAGTTGTTATGAAAAATATTTAATGATTAAAAGTTCTTAAAATGATTGATGGCTAAAATGGCATGCCTATCATCCTGCATGCAAAGCAGATATAGGTATCCAATATTTTCAAGCTAAAATCCAGGAAAGAAACATTTAAGGTAGGGCACATGAAAGCAACTAAGTATTTCATGCCAACTTCCTTGAGATTTCAGTCTTTAGTCAAAAAGAAGGTATTCTCACTATTGAAGAGATCATGAAGATTTAGTATTGTTAGCGAATATATAAAACTAATTAAGTTGGCCTCGCACAACAGCTTAAGCTATTGTGATGAAATAGTCGCTTAACATGGTATCAGAGCCTTTATGACCAAGCGGTCTTGAGTTCAAATCCTACCAACCACCTATTTATCATCAAATTAATTCAGCACAGGGTAGAGTGGGCCTGTGCAAGTTTTAAGCCCAAAGGGCTTTCAGTTGAGGGAGTGTGTTAGTGCATATATAAAACTAATTAAGTTGGCCTCACACAACAGCTTAAGCTATTGTGATGAAATGGTCGCTTAACAAGTATTAACCATGGGAATATTTTATATATCCAATATAACAATATTCTATGTGTCCAATAATAAAGAAATTTAGATATTATTTAAGAAAATTGCATTTTCCTATTATTCAATATTATAGTACTGTATTAGTATAATGGCTAGGCCTAATGAATAATTAACCTCAGCACCCTCCGTGATCTTGTGTCTATGGGCATAGGCTAAATTGAACCATGTTAAGCCAATATGTAAATTCCTTCTTTCCTTCGCTTTAGTTTTTAATTTCTCATGTATTATGGCCAAATTTTGATTCAAGGGTCCAAATAATTTGTTAGATCAAGCATAGTCCGAGTTTTGTTAAGGTTTCGGGCCTTGTAAGGATTGACTTGGCTAAGGCTAAATTCTTGATGGACTAATAACTTAGGACTTAGTGTATGCTCAAATGAATAAATAATGGCTAATGAACTTTACATAAGTAAGCACTGGATCAGACTAATGTGCTTTGAAAGGCTTTGGGCTTGGATGACTCATCATTAATGGATAGAAATCATTGGATGATCTTGGATGATGTGGCAGATAAGATCATAAAAGATAGACATCAACTCTAAAAGATAAAGATAATGTGAGAGGATCATCTGAAGATAATAGAGATCTTCAAGGATATGGAAGTATCGTTTCTAGATATATGCAATCTCTTATCTTGTTAGTTGGGATATAACTAAATTCTATAATATAGAGTCCTATTTGGATGGGGATGTTATCCTATTGGTTAGTATGAAGAAATACAATAAGGATAAGATACGATCTAGTTAGTTCAGTTCAGTTAACATTCTGAATTGTATCTTGGCCATTAAGCCACAGGTGCCTACAAATAGCTCATTTGATCCTTGCTCCTCATACAGATTGAGAGATAGCATTCCTTTGTATACTTTAAGAGTAGTAATAACAGTTAGCACTTGTATCACTTTCGTGCTTTTATTGTTGCCTTCGATAATTTAGTACTTTCTCAGTAATTCTGCAAGAATGCGAGGGTTAAACACTGCGAGGATCGTGAGGCATTCGAGAACAAATTAGTTGGTCAACGATCACATGGGAAGGCTAAGTCTAGCTTAAACGGATGTAAGTGGAATTTTTGTGCAAAGGAGTAAGCACAACTTACGATATAAGTTTGGTGCTTAGAATAGTAGCCTATTGAAAGCCATATTCTTTTGCCTTCTCTTTTGGCAATCCATAGAGAGTGTCATTATCATTCTTCTATGTTCCATTTTGGTATCCCATTAAGAGTGTCATCTTCTTCTTTCTGCTCTTTTGACATCCCATTGAGAGTGTTGTTACCCCTCTTTTTTTTCTCCTTCTAGCAACCCAAGAGCATCCATAACCTTCTATCTTTTTTTCTTACAGCTTTATTTCCTTTACCAATCAAGAGGAAGTTCCTCAACTTCTAGATGGTTTTGATTAGTTCAATAGGTAAATGTAGGTGCAAGGACTAGTATATTGTTTAGGACATCTTAGATCAGTTGGAATTTATCAACAAAATTGAAGATCTATTTTGCTAATTACTTAGACTCTTGTGAATTATGTACAGAAACAGTTAGCAATCGGTATATTTCAATCTCTGCAAGGTGAGAAGTATGCCTAGAAATTTAAAAGGATGTTGTTCTTGCTTAAACTCAAATAGAGAAGTAATTCCTATAATTGAGGGGCCTGATGAGTTAAAGAAACTACTTTTTCTTGGGTTGAATGTGGGGCCTTACTATCTTCTAAATTCCTTCAAAGACTCAATTAGGACTGAGATAGACTTAGGGGTAGCACCACAAACCAACAATAGGTCATCCACGAAAGAAAGACAAAGATCCTTTGCTTGGCACATTTATAATGGAACCTAAATTGGTTGTTTTTATCTACATTGATAGCAATGATTCTAGAAAGAGCTTCTAAGCAAATTCTAAATCAATAAGGGAATAAGTGATCACCTTGAGTCAGCCCATTCGCTCCCCAAGGTCTTGGTTGGCTCCTCACTAAGTAGAATGCTATAAAAAGGGATAGCAGTACATCAGTTGATCCATCTCATGAATTGCGAAGGAAATCCCCAACCTCAAAGATGCTCAAAATAAACTTCTAGGTAACTAAATCAAAAGCCTTATGGAAGTCAATCTTCAAAGCACAACTCTTAATTCCCTTTTTTATGGTAAAAGAGTTCTTCAACCATGAGAATATTGCCCATTTTATTTCTTCTTGGAAAAAAAGCACCCTGGAAAGGGTTTACAATATCTTTCAAGATTGTTTTGGGCCTAGAAGTTGGTATCTTGGAGATGATTTTATACATCACATCATAACATGAAAGAGGTGTGAAATTAGTAAATCTTGAGACATTAGGAATATTGGGGCTCGATCAATAGTCATAAGAAAAGGAAAGAGATGCTTCAAGATTGGCAAAGAGATATCAATACTAATGTTAGTGCCTAACATACCTTTGCAGAAATTGTATGCTACTATAGATGTTTCCTGTTGCAAGGAGGGAGTTATAAAAGAACTTATTGTTCATATCTCCATCTTTTATCCAAAGATTCCTCGATTTCTACCCGCTGACAGAAGATTAGCCCTTGCAAGAATTGAACCTACAAACTAGGCTTTTTCCTTGTGTTACCTAACTAAAAGAGCTCCTAAGGCCACTTGTTTACTATTTACACTTCGATTCCACTATCTTACTAATAATAAGAAAAGAGCTCCTGGTGATCAAAGTAGCCACTAATAAAGCAAGAGGTTCACTTTTCCTTCTTTCCAATCTCACCTTCCTTGCTTAGGGATACGTTCTTCACATTTTGATAGAGTGAAGAGAAATTGAATCTTTGCTACGCACTAAATTTTTGATTATAAATATGTTTCTATATAAATAAAATATTTTAAATATAAATAGAATAGAATAGAATGATATTTAATATAATTAATTTTCATTATTTTTAAATAATTAATAATAATATTTTATATAATTATAATTAATAATAAAATAATAAATTTTTTACTAATAAAAAATAGAAATTATAGCCTTTTAAGATCCTCAACTCTAGGCTTAGCAAAAACCTATTCCTCAATAGAGGCAAGGAATTTGAGTGCTTCATTCTTGGATCATTCCATGTTAGAGAATTACTTTAGTTAAGAGCCTAGAGTTCCTCCTTTACAGCCTTTAGTGTCCTCATACATTTAAATGCTTTCTAACCTCACATCAATGTTCAATCCCATACTTACTGTTCTTCAAATCTAGGAACATCAAGCAAGTAATTATTGAAGTTGAATAGGATTTTCCTTTTGGTAAAGAGGGTAGTCAAGTTTAATTATATGGGAGTTTATTATAGCAAAGATGAAAATTGAAATGGGCAAAACCATTTGGAAAATGAAGTGCCAACTAGCATTAACTACAGCTCTGTCCAATTTTTTATAAGAAACCAATCTCCCCATTGCTTATTAGACCAGGTGAAATATTGACCTATGAATCTGAGGTATGAGAGCCCCAGGATTGAGATGCAATCCTTGAACTCAGCATGAGTTTGTAATTCCTAGTTCCTTACCCTCCACAGCCCCCTACAAGATACCATATATCAAATATATGAATATTCTATTATTCAATAATAAAGTAGTTTAGATCTTATTTAGGAATACTATATTTTCTTATTATGGTATATTGTACTATCGTACTATTATAAATGGAGGAGCTAACCCTCTGAACCCTCCATGATCTTTAAGTCTATGGACATATGATAAGTCTAATAACATTAAAATGATGTGTATATTGCATCTTCCTTTTTCGTTATTTTACAATTTCACATAAACGAGCCAAAAATAAAAGAAGCACAAAGTCATCAATGTTACCTGCCACATTGGAAATTCTTGTGCCAATCTTCTAGCAAAAGTTCCTGCAATGATTCAAAATTTATCAACTTTTCTTAACAATGGGATTTACAACTTCTAAAAATGAAACACAGGCAATCTACTGACAGTAGTGGATAATAGTGCAATAACAATAGAAAAGGAGGAATATGAATTTTATTATATGCAAAGTCAAATAGAAAGAAAATGGTGGAAAATGGATCATTATGTTCTTTGAAGACAATGATGAAAATGCATGATTATGTGCAAAATTCAATAGGAAAGGTAATCACGGAATTGGTTATGATAGGAATTTACAGCATAGTAAAGGATGTCTCTATAATGAAGGACAACAATTTACAATTGGTACTTTCCTTATGTAATTGGTTCTTACTATTATATAAAAGCTATGAGATCCTTAAGATTGAATTAAGCCCTCAATTGACATTTTCGGATACTATCTTTAACATGGTATTAGAGCAAGGTTAATCCCAAGTCATCAAAACCTCTTTTCTACATCTGAAACCCTAAAACTCTTACCTCCCTTACCATAAAACCCTAGAACTCTTACGTCCACCCACCACAACCAAAAATCAAACAAACATTTGCAACTAGGAGGTGCTAGTAACCAACACAGTATTGGTGGTGTCAACAGGAAATTGTCAACACGCCAGCAAAGTGGGTATCATACGTCAATATGCGATGACAATAGTGTAATGGGTTAGCTTGCCTTTTCATCGTGAACATTGTACTAGTTTTGTTTTATTTCATTAGTATAGTCTTTCATATGTTCCAAAACACCATCAATAGTGTTACCACCATTCGTTAGTCTACAAATTTGTCAAATACACCAAGAGTATGTCAAACTCTAGCAATAAGTCATTGACGAGTGTCCGAACAGCTATCACAAAAGTGGATTCTTCCAATTTGCAAAGCACCAAACAATGTTTGAACAGTAACAACTGTGAAAAAATCATGTATATTGATTGATTGATTGATTGATTGTATTTGATTTTCCTATTATATTAAAATATCCCATAAATCATTAGATAGAGAGTATCCCATAAATTATGAGATTAGATATTGTATTAGAATCATTAGTTTGCATTTATACATATTAGAATTTTGATATACATGTTGTAAACAATAGTGATATGCAAAAAATACAATTCCTAGTCAAATTTTCATGTTATCAGAGCCAAGTTAGGGTCTTTGGATCGAGTTAAACATAACTCTATTTTTTTCCTCTTTTGGTTCAACCGTCATTGGTGCACCCGATTTCCTTCCTTCCATTTCAGCCTTCATTGATGTCTCCTCCCTATTTTATCTCTTTCATCTTAGCCTTCATTGTTGATTATTGTGCTCTAAAACAGAGCATTTCCTTCATCCTTTATAATTGGAAGTCTCTAAGGATTAACTTCCTTATAAAGAGAGAAAAAAGTCAAAAGTTGAAGAAGAAAGCAATATCAGTAGTACACAGTCAGAAGAAATTGTTGAATTCCAACAGTTAGGGGAATTAGCATCACAAAGGCTAAGTAGCCTTAACTTCAGGTACTTGTTATTTGGCATATTTAAGTAAGGATCCATTTTCCTTTAGAATAAATGCCTTAAATACAAACTTTTACCAACTCTTGGGTCAACTCAAGAGCTACAAATGATATATAACCCATTTATCCAAATGTTAACCTATACTCCATGTCCAAGTAGTAGAAAAATAGCCACAATCAATGGATCTTTAACAATTGTAGCATGTGTAGGGAATGTGGCACAGGCCCTAGACTGACTTCTGGTTATGGGACCTTGTAGCTGAATATCCGATAGGTTATGTTTGAGAGACTTCCTCCCTTTATGACCTATCTTGAATGAGGGAATAAGAACCCGTTAAGAGAGAAATCTTCGATCTCTGGAACTAACAATGAGTCAACAAAAATTCTGCTTATTTATTCATGCTCTAAAGAGTTGTATTTAAACTAGCTTACAGCCCTTAACAATCCCTACTTTTCAGCAATAAAATCCCAACTAAAAGATAAAACAACTTATCAGAATAAAACAAACTCCTAATATTCTGATATCTTATTCAAATAACTTATCTACTCCTTCCTTTCCGCACGTTTGAATTTGCCATGTGTGAATCTCTAGTAAACTTGGTCAGCAGAATTTTGCTACTCTTGGCCCACAACAGAATGTCAAAATAAGTCCATCAATACTCTAAGAAATATTCTTCATGTTCCTAGACTATCAACCGACCTTGTTTCCATACAAAAACTCACCTAAGATTGATGTTGTGATGTGATTTTTTTACAGTAGTCATTGTGTATTTTGGGACAAGGATTCGTGGAGTATGATTGGACTTGGGAGAACGAGATAACCTTTAATATATTGAAGCACCAAGTCAGTTGAACATCATAACTAAAGAAAGATTATCTCATTCTTTGATATCAAATTTTGTTGCATCCAATAAAGAAAAAATTATGTTTCACCATTATTAGTTAGGACATCCATCCAACTTTTTAAAAACCGGACCAAATATCAAACTGATCAAAAAAAAGGTTTAAGGCTTAAAAGTTCAACCGGTATTAAACCATTATAAAATCGGTATATAATAAATAAAAAGTAAAAATTATAAGAATAAGTAAAAATATAGTATAAAATAAAATAATTTATTGAAATAGAAATGTACTAATAATGTTTATAATATATAATAAACTAATACTAAATCTAATAATTTAAACTAAGAATGAATATAACATAAAACTTAAAATAATAATAAAAATAACAATTATATTTCTATATTATCATTTATTTAAAGAATCAGAAAAAATTGAAGTATATTTAAAGAAAATCAATAGAAAAGACTCTAACTTTATTCTAATTTCTTTTTCAATGTCCTTTAAACATACTTCTTTATAATTTAAATATTATTTTTTAGCACATCCTTAAATTATCATAAACAAAATTACTTATACATACTAGTTAATAATTCAATTTTATTAAAAAATCATGATAAAAAATTTTTTAACAATAATATTTTAAAAATTTTCAATTAAAGTATAATGAGATAAATAAGGAACCTAAATTTTGATAAAATATAATTTATTAATGAGATTAAATAAATAAAAATAGTAATTAATTTTTTAACAAAAATAATTTAAAATAAAATTTTTAATTAAAATACAAAGAGATAAATAAAGAATATTAGTTTTAAAATATATAATTTATTAATTAGATTGTGTGAGATAACTGAAAAGAAAAGAAAAAATTCATTGAAAAGTGAAAAATTTTCTGAAACATACCTGTTAAAAATCTCAACTTTCGTATAACAACTTCAATTTGCATTAATGATAAGTTAACAAGCTCTGGAGCATTCTGTCAAAACTAGACAATTACAAGGACAAGGAGGTATATGGGTTGGTGTGCAAGAGGTGGCTTCACTTGCAAAGAGGGAGAAACTTGCCACTAGGCCCCACTTTGTGTTTACAAATCTTGATGTTGAAAATTTTCATTCTAACACAAGCATGTACATTTTCCGATTAGCAATCGAAGCAGCTCTATTCCTTTTTAGCATATTTATAGTGAAATTAGGGTCCTAATGTTTCTAGTACTTCAGGGACAAGATGATTGGTTTCTTTTATTGATGATTGTACACATGTTACCTAAATTTTACTCAAACCTAAATCAGATGTTATGGATATCAAAAGGTTTAGGAAAGATAATGTCAAGGATTATTTCAAGCAAGTTCTTACCCCATACTTTTAGAAAGAAGGAACAATTCTAATGACAATATTCATCTTTACTACCAATGCAAATGTTTTTAGGTAATATATCCAGTAGATTTGGGTATAACTTTTGGCAACCAACCTAGCCTTATAGCTTTTAACATTCCCATCAGATCTATACTTCACTGTGAATACCCACCTGCATCCAACCAACTTTTTATCCTTAGGCAACTCCACCAACTACCAAGTTTTATTTTTTTTCAAGTGCATCCATCTAACTTTTCGTAGAACTTCTCCACTTCTCATCTCCTAGTGCCTCGGTCAGATTTCTTCAGAATAAGAATGTTATGGAAAATTTTTAGAAAGGTTTGGTACTTTTCAGAGAAGTTTTGATATGTCATGAATAGATATAGTGGGTGTTGAGTGTAGGTTCTAGCAACTTTTCAAAAGGCGACGAGTATGTCTAAATCATTAGGTTCAATTTGTGGGTCAAGGTAAGGCTCACCATCAATCTGCAGATTAGGTCTGGAGTAGCTCGTGGTAGGTTCAATTGGTTCCAAATGTGATTGGAATGCTGGAATAGTAGCTTGTGCAGGCGCTTGGACATGATGTAGGTGAGAGACAGGTCTCTTCCTCATGTATACCTGCAATTGTTGAGTTGTTTTCCCTTCATTTTCTGCCTTTATAGCTACCTTAGGTTCAATTGACTATTTTGAAGAATGTGTTTCCAACTCCATTTGGGTGGGAAAATAAAGGAAAAATAAATCCATTGTCCTATCTTCATTCAAATTCTCCCCTTGAAGATAGGGTTTAGTAAGGAAAGGTTTAGATTCATTAAAAATAACATCAGCAGACACAAAAAAATGTGTAAGTAGGAGGTGAAAACACTTGTATATCTTTTGGGTGGAAGAGTAACCAAAAAAAAAAACACATGTAAGAGCATGAGGATCATGTTTCCTTCTATTTTGAAGGTGAATATGAACATAGGTTGTCCTTTCAAAAATTCTAGGAAACAAGATTACTAGAGAGGCTTAGATTCGGATAGAATTATTTAAGAACGTTCATTGGTGATTGAAAATTAAGAACTCTAACTGCCAATCTGCTCTATAAGTAGGTAAAAGTTAGGACAACTTCCACCCAAAAATTTTTGGAACATTTTTATGAAAGAGCAGTGCCCTTGTGATGTTCAACAAATGACTATTTTTCTGTTCTACAATTCCATTTTGTTGAGTAATACTATCATGTGAGGATTCGTGAATGATCCCTTTTTCATAAAAGAAAATTGATAAAGTTTGATTAAAATAATCTTCGGCATTATCAAAACGAAATGTTTTGGTTTATGCATCAAACTGAGTTTTGATCATGTTATTAAAATTTGGAAAAAGAGTACTAACATCAGACTTGTGTTTCAACAAATAAATCCACACGACTCTTGTGCAATCATCAATGAAAGATATGAACCACTTTGCCCCAAAAACAGTAGGAACTAAAGAGGGACCCCAAACATCATAATGAACGAGAGAAAAAGGGGTATGGCTTCTTTTATTACTTATTTGAAAAAATGCAAGTTTGTGGTTTGCAAATTCACATTCATCACATTGGAAAGACTCAACAGCTATTTTATCAAAGAAGGATGGAAAATTTGGCTTTATTAAATAAAAAGAAGGATGTCCTAAACGAAGATGATAAAGCCACACTTTTTCTTTACTCAACATGACTGCCTCTAAAAGAAAGGATGTAGGAAGAAAAACCTCAAGTTTATTTTGACCTTCTTTATTCTCTAGGTAGTAAAGGACATTCTTCTAACAAGCTTGGAGTTTATGCTACATATGCTCCAGCTTCAGAGGGAGTATTAGGAAAAGTTACATCTATATGATTTACTATTTATTCCTAAATCAACTTTCATTATGTAATTGGTACTTTCCTTATGTAATTGGTTCTTACTATTACATAAAGACTACAAAGGTCTTGAGATTGAATTAAGCCCTCAATTGACGTTCTCTAATACTGCCTTTAGCAAAATTTTTTATTAATGATCACACCAGTCATATGGCTATTTTTTATAAAAGAAAAACATGAAGTTGGGTCTATCTTCAAAAGATTGATTTATGATACAAACTTAATTCCAAACTCAAATCCAGATTCCTTGCATCCACATTGCAAAAGAATACTTTCAATCTAATCACGGAAATTATCTTCTAGAAAATTGAATTATTCACCAAAGCTCTTGTGTAGATACTCTGCAACAAAATGGAGTAGCTGATCGAAAAACAGGCACCTCCTGGAAGTAGCTTGTTCTCTTATGCTCACCTCAAATGAGCCTAAACAATAAGAACTACATTCCTCATTAATAGGATGCCCTCCAAAACTCTAAACAATCTCACCCCATGTCAAAAACTCACGAATTACTATCCTAAAAGCAGAATTATTAGCTCCATAGTAATTAGGATCATTCAGATGCACAACCCTTGTCTATATCCATCCACAACATCAAAGCAAACTTGATCCTAAATCCATAAATTTTATTTTTTTAGGATTCTCACCAACCCATAGCTGGTATAAATGCTATGCTCCTAGTACTAGAAATTGGATTTTTAGTATGAGCTATAAGGTAGATGGAAGCATAGAAAGGTATAAAGTTCAACTAGTTGCCAAAGTTTTTACTCAAACCTATGTCATAAATTATCAAGAAACATTTGCTTCGATGGGCAAGATGATTACTATTCGAGTGCTTCTATCATTGGCAATGAATTTAGATTGGAAGCTACATCAATTAGATGTGAAGAATGATTTCCTGAATGGATATTCGAAACATGAAGTGTATATGGAGATCCCACCAAAATTTGAGAATTAACAAGGTTTTAACGAAGTGTTTAAACTACACAAATCACTTTACAGACTAGAAAAATCACATATCACACAGTTTGATCTACTTACCAAAATCGTCGAGAAGCATGGACTTTCTTAAGGACAAACAAATCACGCATTGTTTTCAAAACACTCATCCAGAGAAAGAAAGGATATTCTTATAGTCCGTTGATGACATAATTCTCATAGGCAATTATGAAGAAGAAATAGAATGGTTAAGGAGATTCTTATTATTGATTGTCGTGGCCCTTTATTGTACTGGCACGTAAGATAAAGACTTGGGGAAACTCAAATACTCTCTATGAATGGAAGTGGAGAGATCTAAAAGGGGAATTGTAGTCTCCAAAAGCAAGTATACATTTGACTTGCTAAAGGAGACTAGTACTTTTGGCTAAAAACTGTCAAAAGTTCCCATGGACCACTCAAATAAACCTTGGAGTAAGAAAGATGGAGTCCCAATTGAAAAAGGGAGACATCAAAAGCTTGTGGGCACTCTTATTTTAACTCATACCATACTGGATTTCAACTTTGTTGCAAGAGTGATTAGTCAATTCATAAACATACATAAGAACATCTTGAATCATTATACAAAATCCTTAGATATCTCAAGATGTCACTGATAAAGGATTATCCTTCAAAAAGGGTACCCTAGATATAATTGTGTCGCCTTGATTACTAATCGAAGATCTACCACTGGATATTGCACATACACTTGGGAAAACCTAGTTACTTGGAGGAGCAAAACACAATAAATACTTACAAGTAGTGCACAAGTAAAATGGCTATGGCACACGATATATGTGAAGGAATATGGTTAAAAAGGCTTCTTGATAAACTAAAGATGCAAGTTGGGAAACCATTAACTTTATATACATCACTTTATAACTTGTGTCTATGAGAAACCCTCAGATACAAACCACATTGGCAAAAAGCTCAATCTAAATATTTAGTTTCTTTTTATTTTTTTACAAAAAAACTACAGCCGGATTATTCAATATGATCTCACTTTTAAGAAGAGGGGTCAAACGCAAAGAAAAAAAAGGACGCTTTGGATTGAAAAGATACTGAAGATTTTTTATGAAGAAAGATTTTCTTATTCTTTTTCTCACATACTTTATATTTCATGAACATAGGTATTTATACAGAAATTTTATGTCTAAATAGGAAAGAATTCTATGACTAATTTAGGAAAGAAATATTTACAGCTAACAATAGATGATTCATTCCAATTATAGCTAACACTAGTCAACACTCCCCCTCAAGTTGGTGTAAAGATGTCACACATGCCCAACTTGCAAACTAGTGTATGAAAAATCTGTTTGTTGAGACCCTTTGTGAACACATCAGCTAGCTGTTTTTCAGATGACACATGAAACAAACTTAAGATACCACTTGCAACCTTTTTCTTTGATGAAGTGTCCATCAATTTCAATGTGTTTTGTCCGGTCATGATGAACTAGATTATGAGCCATACTAATGACAGCTTTGTTGTCACAGTACAAGAAAAGTCCCCCTTTTTTGAATAGTTTCAATTCCTCTAGTAACTTTTGTAGCCAAAGAAGTTCGCAAACACCTTGTGCCATGGCTCTATATTTAGCTTCTACACTTGATCTAGCAACTACACCTTGCTTCTTGCTTCTCCAAGTAACCAAGTCCCCTCCTACAAGAGTGCAATAACCGGATGTAGATCGCCTGTCATCAAGAGATCCAACTCAATCTGCATCTGTAAAGGCTTCAATTTTGAAGTAACCACGCTTAGCGAAAAATAGACCTTTTCCTGGAGCAAACTTCAGATACCGCAAAATGCGGAGGACAGCTTTCATATGAGAATCTCGAGGATCGTGCATGAACTGACTCACCAAACTAATTGCATAGGCTATGTCTAGTCTAGTGTGAGAGAGATAAATGAGTCTTCCAACCATCTCCTGATATCTCACCTTATCAACTGACTTCCCGACCCTAGCTTGTAACTTGTGATTGCTTTCAATGGGCGATTCTATTGGTTTGCAACCTGTCATACCGGTTTCTTTCAAGAGATCTAAAATATATTTCCTTTGAGAAATAAAGATCCCTTTTTCTGACCTGGCAACCTCAATTCCTAAGAAGTACTGCAATTTTCCTAGATCCTTGATATCAAATTCCTGTGCCAACAGCTTCTTTAATCGAGCCATCTCCTCTTTGTCATTTCCTCTTACTACAATGTCATCAACATAAACTATGAGAAGAGTAAGTTTACCCTCTTTATGTCTTATGAAGAGGGTATGATCAGCATTGCTTTGTTGATAGCCAAAGGAGATCATGGCTTTGCTGAATTTATCAAACCAAGCTCTGGGGGATTGTTTTAGTCCATACAAGGCTTTCTTCAGCTTACATACCTTCCCTTGACTCTGTTCATTACCAAAACCAGGGGGAATCTCCATGTACACTTCCTCTTCCAAGTCTCCATGAAGAAATGCATTCTTCACATCAAGCTGTTGTAAGTCCCAATCAAGGTTAGCCGCACATGATAGCAGAACTCTGATGGTGTTCATTTTTGTAACTGGAGCAAATGTCTCCTAGTAATCCACTCCATAGGTTTGAGTGAATCCCTTAGCCACCAATCTTGCTTTGAATCTTTCTATTGAAACATCAACTTTATGCTTTATAGTGAAGACCCACTTGCAGCCAACCAATCTCTTGTCTAGTGGAGAAGGGACAAGTTCCCAAGTCTCATTTTTTGACAAAGTCTTCATTTCTTCAATCATAGCTTGCTTCCACTTGGGATCTGTGATAGCCTCTCTCCAATTCTGTGGATTAGACACAGAGGAAATAGACAAGACAAAGGCTCTATAGGAGGGGACAAAGAATCATAGGAGACAAAGTTAGATAGAGGGTGTTTAGTACAAGACCTGATTCCTTTTCTGTGAGCAATAGGCAATTTAATTCATTTGGAAATGTAGATAACTCACCAGTAGAGGAGTCGGCAGATTGCATGATGGCTTCTTGGACCCTATTTCTTTTTGAATATCTTATCAAATCAGGTTTATCTAAACGGCCAATAGTCTCCCCCTGAACTCTATCTCCAATTTCACTCTCACTTGTGGCAATGTCATCAAGAGGTTCAACAACGGAACCAGGAAAAGACACCTCTTCCGTCTTATTGTTCTCCCCTTGAAGACGTGACGAGGTAAGGCTGAAATAGGGCTCAGATTCTCGAAAGGTAACATCCATATTGACAAAAGTTCTCCGAGGAGGATAACATTTGTAACCTTTCTGTGTACGAGAATACCAAAGGAAAACACATTTGAGGGCTGTAGGATCAAGTTTCCCAGCATTCCTAGTGTGAACAAAACATATACACCCAAAAACCTTCGGAGGAACAGTGTATTCATTTTTACCCTTTAAAGCTTCTAGAGGACTCTGAAAATCAAGACTTTTGAGTGGCATCCTATTGATAAGGTAGGCAGCTACTAAAATGGCATCCCCCCAGTAAGGTTTTGGTAGATTCATGGTGAACATAAGAGATCTTGCTACCTCTAATAGATGCCTATTTTTCCTTTCAGCTACCCCATTTTGTGCACTAGTGTAAGGACAACTAGTTTGATGGATTATCCTATTAGACTCCAAATAAGCACCAAAGTTTTTATCCATGTATTTTGTGCCATTGTCAGTTCTAAGAATTTTAATCTTAGCATCAAACTGGGTACAAATCATCTTATAAAATGACCGAAAGCAAGAAAACACCTCACTTGTGGTTTTTAACAAATATACCCAAGTCATCCTAGTGCAACAATCAATAAAGGTAACAAACCATCGACTACCAGATAAAGAAACCGTTTATACCCATACATCGGAATGAATAGTCTCAAAAGCAATAGTACTTCTATTGTTACTCAAAGGATGGGAGTTTCTAGTATGCTTAGCATACTCACAAGCATCACAACACAATGATTCAAACTAAGTCCTCAAAAATAAACTAGGGTATAATTTCTTTAAAACAAAAAAAGATAGATGCCCTAACTGTCTATGCAACTGAACGATTTCTCGATTGACATCCTTATAATCTCCAAAAAAAGCTTGACCATAGTCTCGAGTTCCATCAATCATGTATAAGCCATCATGCAATCTACCACTGCCAATCCTCCTCCCTGTGTGAAGATCCTGAAAAACACAATGGTCAGGGAAGAACTCGATTTTACAATTTAGAGCCTTGGTGATGGAGCTAACAAATAGAAGATTAACAGGAAATTCAGGCACATGGAGAATAGATGAAAGTTTAATATTAGGTGTACAGTCAATAGAACCTGTTCCAGAGACAGGGGTTAAAGAGCCATTGGCTATTCTGACATTATCCGCTTTAAGACATGGAGAGTAGTTTTGAAAGCCTTTTGAAGTGCCTGTCATGTGTCTATTCGCATCAGAATCAATAATCCAAGAATTAAGATGAGTAGTAAAGGCAGTACCTGATTGCACATAATTGGATGTAGCAACAGTGGAGGAGTCAAACTTGGTTAGAAGTTGACTAAGATGCTGAATTTCATTAGAAGATAAAGTGTCACTAGAGTCTGTCTCCTTGGATGTCTCCCCAGTTTCTGCCATGTTTGCTTGTGACCTAAAGGAACTGACTCGTTTTCCCCCACGACCTCTGTTTGGTCAACCATGAAGCTTCCAACAAGTCTCCTTTGTATGCCGTGATTTCCCACAATAGTCACAATGCAAATGATCTTTGTCAGAAGAATTTCCTTTTGGTTGCTCATGAGAGACAATTAACCCAGATTTCTAAGTTGGTGCGAGGTAAAGCATAACATTACGACGACTTTCCTCTTGTTGAACATGAGAGTATGCATCCTCAAGAGAAGGAAAAGGAATCTTACGAAGAACTTGAATCCTGATTTGATCATATTCGGGATTCAAACCAGCCAGAAAATCATAGACCCGCTCTTTTTCAACCAGTTTGTGAAATAAAACTGCATCTTCAATACAATGTGCCTGGAGATCTTGATAATAATCTATCTCCTGCCAAAGCCCACTTAATTCCGAAAAATAATCAGTGATGGTTAACTCACCTTGTTTGGTACCATGGATTTTATTTCGAATTTCGAAGATCTGGGCATCATTCCCTTTGCGAGAGTAAGTGCGTTTGGTTGAGTTCCAGATTTTTTCGGCAGTATCAAGCAATAAATATTGTTTGGAAATGCTAGGGTGCATAGTATTCACAAGCCATGTCGTAACAAGTGAATTATCAGAGTCCCATTGGCTATGGGCAGTGTCAGAAATATTAGGTGGTTTTTTCTCTCTAGTGATATAACCTAGCAGTTTTCTGGATTTAATAAACAACAAACAGGCTCGAGACCAAGCAAGATACGTACCAGCCCCGTCCAATTTCACAGCACTGATTTGTGAAAGAGAGGTATTATCTACTGCCTTAGTGTCCCCCATTGTCAAATAAAAGCTCAAAGTAGAAGCCACAACAGAAAATCACGGAATGTTGCCGGAAATGGTCGTGTGATGCCGAGGAGACCAATCGGAGGTTTAGTCGTCTGCGCATGAGCTACAGTAGACAGAACTTTGATCGGTGCATAAACCCACGCGCGACAGTTTCTGGTGACCGGATTTCGGGGAGACGCCGATCAGAGGGTGGGTTTTCCGGTTATAGGGGCGGTGACGGAAGAAGAGGGAGGAAACTCAACCTCTTTGAAAAAACCGTAACAGTAGCCAGCCAAAAAAAAAATGCTGCAAGGGAGGAAAAACTCACCTCAAAAAGGCAGCAATGGCTCTGATACCATGAAGACTTTTGATGAAGAAAATTTCTTATTCTTTTTCTCACATTCTTTACATTTCATGAACATAGGTATTTAAACAGAAATTCTATGTCTAAATAGGAAAGAATTTTATGCCTAATTTAGGAAAGAAATATTTACAGCTAACAATAGATAATTCATTCCAATTATAGCTAACACTAGTCAACAATTCTTCTTGTTGTCTATATGGATGATATTGTTATTACTAGAAGTGATCATATGGGCATCTCATCTTTAAAGTCTTCTCTTCATAGCTAGTTTCAAACCAAGGACTTAGGGCCCTTGAAATATTTTCTGGGAGTAGAGGTGACGAGGAGTAAGAAAGAAAATTTTCTGTCCCAGAGGTGACGAGGAGCAAGAAAGGGATTTTTCTGTCCCAAAGAAAGTACGTTCTAGATTTATTAACTGAGATTGGAAAATTGGGAGTTAAGCCATGCAGTACTCCAATGACTCTGAATCTACAACTCTATAAAGGAGACTTTTTGAAGATCCCGAAAAATACAAAAGATTAGCTGGAAAACTAAATTATTTAATTGTGACTCGTCCTGAAATTGCATATCCAATTAGCATTGTAAGTCAATTTATGTCATCTCCAACTATTCATCACTGAGCTATCCTATAGTTGATCCTATGTTACCTAAACGGAGCTCTTGGTCTAGGGATACTATACAACAATCATGGGCACACACATATCGAATGTTTTTTGGATGCTGATTGGGCCAGTTCCAAAGTTGACAGAAAGTCTACAATTGGATATTGCGTGTTTGTTGGAGGGAATTTAGTCTCATGGAAAAGCAAGAAGCAAAATGTTGTGTCCAGATCAAGTGC
>JAOTAY010000001.1:8936770-8954386 GCA_025629805.1 Erythroxylum baracoense
CATTAAGCTTATGAATACAGTATATTTATAAGAGCATTTGATAAGTGAATAAGACTTTGAATCCAAGTCGTAAGTCCGTGTTCTGACTTCTGACTGACTTTAGGAATTTTTGTTCACTCTGGTCGTCACCGAGAAAGGGACCACTCAAAACACTTTAACAACCTCTGAACAGGGAACTGCGTTTTATGGAATAGCAGATCTGCTCTCCTAAATTTACGGACTCAGTCTGTTCCACTAACTTAGTACTTATTCTGTACCGTAACGAAAATGTTGACATTTTAACGAAGCTTTACGCCCAGCCAATACTTCCTCCTTGCTTGGTTTCTTATGATTTATAATTTTTATTAGTTATTATTATTATTTTAAATAAATTTTATACTTATTAAATTCTTTATTATTATTAAGTTTCTTGTTAATTATTATTATTTTTATCCACCTTTATTATTATTATTAATTTTCTACTTGACTATAAATACTTATTATTATTAATTTTATTTCTATTATTATTATTAAATTCTTTATTATTATTAAATTTTCTTGTTATCATTATTAATTTTATTATAGTTATTAATAAAATTATTCTTATTCTTATTCTTAATTATTATTATTATTAATTTTCTACTTTAGTATATACACTTATTATTATAAATTACTATTATTTTTTATTATTAAATTTATCATTCTTATTATTATTATTAAAATCCAATTTATTTATGCTTTAATTTATTTATATAGTGTTAATATTATATTCATTATTATGATTAAATTTATTAAATAAGTTTGTTTCTATTATTATTATCAAATTCCTTATAAATATTAAAATTTTCTTCCAAATTTTATATAAATTATTATTCTTATTACATTTATTATTCTTATTCTTATTAAGTATTGTTATTAAATTTATTTGAGTGATTGTTATACTTATAATTATAAAATGAATAAATTTTATTAATTGTATTATTATTATTATTATTATTATTATTATTTGTATATATTATTATTATTATTATGGCACCTTATTATTAGTATTTATTATTATTATTATATTCCTTATAATTATTAAATTCATTAATTAATTTAATTTCTGTTTTTATAACTTATTTTTTATGCTTATAATTATTTAAATTATTAATCTTATTAATTTATTATTGTTAATGAAACTATAATAAAGATAAAAAGAAATCGTGGTGGGAGAAAAACCAAATTCACGAAGCAAAACTAACGGACGTGAGTTTCTAAAACTCACGGAGATGAGAAGGTATCGTCGTAATCGTGCAGATGCACAATCGCGACTTCTGTGAACAAAACCCTATTGTACTATTTGTCGTGCTTATCGCGACATTCCTAATACTTTGGATTGTCACGATCGTGCTTTTGCACGATCGCGACTTCTCTTATTACTTTTATTTACTTAGTATTATTATTATTATTATAAATTTCTGTGTAAATTTCTTTAAATTTGTATTTTTTAATTATATTATTCTTATGAATTAACTTAGTTATTAATTTTATTTT
Organism: Erythroxylum baracoense; assembly: GCA_025629805.1. Classification (NCBI taxonomy): domain Eukaryota; kingdom Viridiplantae; phylum Streptophyta; class Magnoliopsida; order Malpighiales; family Erythroxylaceae; genus Erythroxylum; species Erythroxylum baracoense. Next base: position 8,938,286 of record JAOTAY010000001.1, read on the forward strand.
AATATCTTATATATAATATTTAGTAATAAATTCATCATATTTTGTTGAAAATACATAATTGAATAATTAATAAATTTGTAAAATTTTGAGCTCATCTCTATGCCAAGAATGGCACATCACTGACTCTCTACGAATATGAAGCGAACTTGGTGCTTATAGATCCATCTCAATTACTTCACGGAGATTCATGTTTTATAGTCTAGTAGAATATTTCATACAATTGTAATTCTCTCTTCTCATGAGAGTTGGCGGCAAGCCAAGAACTCTTGTAATTTTTTGATGTAGTTCAATCAATAGAAAATCCATCTTTTAATTTTCAAAAAAATTGTAAAATTTTATTTGCAAAGTAATGTTTATTTACAAAAATATATTTTAATTTTTATAATCAATGTTATTATCTAAGATTAAATATTTTTTAAAAATATTTCAATGTAATAAGTAATTATTATTATATTTTTTATCTTCATGTTATATTTTGTTTTCAAGTATATCCTTTGGTTATATTTTATTTTATTTATTTATATATTTATTGTAATTTTATTTACATAATAATTTAGCGTGTCAGTTTTACTTATTTACTTTTTAACCTGCATCACTCTTTTATTGTCACATCTGCATGCGGGTCTACCGGAAACAGCCTCTCTCTGCGTACTATCAGACCTCCCCAGACCCCGCTTTATTGTGGGATTTCGAACTGGGTGTGATGATGATGATGAGGTATTTATACAGAAATTCTATGTCTAAATAGGAAAGAATTCTATGCCTAATTTAGGAAGGAAATATTTACAGCTAACAATAGATGATTCATTCCAATTATAGCTAACACTAGTCAACAAATACAACTTCTAAGATAAAATAGTTTCAATCTTCTTTTGGCACAAGTTTGTGTTGCAAACTCCGACAAAGGAGAATAGAATAAAAAAATGACAAAAAAATACAATATTGTATAGATTAGAACAAAAATCAAGTTGACTCAAAATGCATATGTACCACAAATTGTATCTCCCACAAAGTCAAGGAAAATGAAAGAATTATCATAAGCTTACCTACCCCAATTTTTCCGACTACCAAGAATACCATGCAAAAGGACAGCCGTTGGAGGATCTGGTATTGACTTGTCCATTGCTGAACTCCACTTTACCTGTGCTCAATTTTTTACATAGCAATTTTCTACCTTAAAACTTGTAAGAATCTAGGAAAGAGCAAGTAAAATCAACTTCTTCAAAAACTCACGTATATTAGAAGGCAAAATAACACAAGTATATAGTAGGTTAAACATTGGGACTTTTGAGGTAGAATTCTAATCTTCAATAGAGAAAGCATAAAGAAACAAGTCATTCAAGATTTTATGAAAATCTAAACTGATATTTTATTTCTTGTTTTCTTTAATCACTTATTGCCTTGTGATTTTTGCACTTTAGGTTGATAGTAAGTGTGAAACTAAAGGTAAATAGAAGGAAAGGAGAGAGAATTACACAAGGTTTTACATTTTTAGTTGTAAAGCCTACTTACACAAATACAAAGCAATTAGGGTTTAATCCTTAAATAAGTTTTGCGAAAATTAGATAGTACAGAAAATCCATATTTATTAGGTGAAATAGATATCTCACTATATTTATATTGCTAATTAAGAAGATATATATAATATTCTTGTATTAACTACTAAGGTAAATGACAAACTTCACGTAAGGTAAATTACAAACTTCACGAAAAACTTTTATTTTATTTTTTTTTTCCCTAAACATCCAAACAGCATTGACGTCTTCATAATCTTTCAAAAAAAAAAACATTTGGTGCCTTCATTGCTTTTAAAGTATCCACACCTAAAACATCCCAAATCATGAACTTCTTCGACAATTTTGAAGTATATGAATGATCTATACCGCAAAGTTATCTAAAAATAGTTAGCACGAATAAGTTATGATTCTTTCCAACTTTGTATATTCCTTCTCTCTATGAATCCAACAGTCTTTTCTCTTCCTAAAACCCTAGTCGTTTATTCCCTTCTAAAAATCCTAGCCACTTTCTTCCTGAAGCCACTAGTTGCACTTTAGCATATTTACTAAAACTGCGCTGAATTTTCAAACAATAAGAAAATATCCACCATGAGCATTCAAGATACTCCCTCATCCATCTATATTAAATTGAACAGCCCTAGCTACCAAGTTTGGTATAAGATTTTAAAGATGCATATTGCTGGAAGAAAAAAAATGGGCTATATCAATGAGAAGAAAGTTGCACACTTAAAAGTTGATCCAGGCTTATGATGTATGGAAAGTTGAAGTTGCACTAGTTAAATCTTAGCTTATAAATTCTAGGAATGATAATATGATGTCACGCTTTGTGTAATTTGTAATAGCAAAGGAAGTATAGGAAGCTATAACAAGAAGCTACCATGATGTATTTAACTCGTCTCAAGTTCATGAACTAATGAAGACTTCTTTCCAATTATGTCAAGGTGGCTAGCCTCTAGCAAAATATTACAGTGAGTTAAACTCAATTTTTATGGAGCTTGATTATTGTAGAAATCTAGGAGATATTATTTTGATTTCAAAAGACATTTCAAGATTTCAAAGATAAGTTTCAAGAATCAATTATTTAGAATTAGTTTGACTTGTTTCTTATAATAAAGGGATAACGGATCTATACCTAATTCCCTAAATCAATCTATTTCCTTTTTAGTCCTTTACACAGTGTGTGTGTATATATATATATATATATGTTGATACACCATTTAGTTTAAAACAAAGGAACAAAGTTAGGACGTAAAAGTGGCAGCACACATATTGATAAACGACGGTATCAAAGACTTGTTGGAAAACTAATTTATCTTTCGCATACAAGACCAGATATTAGCTTCATTGTTAGTATAGTTATTCAATTCATGAATAATCCAACTGAGGAGCACATGGAAGACGTACATAGGGTCCTAAAGTACTTGGAGATGACACTAGGACAAGGGCTATTTTTTTAGAAAAACAACAAACAAGGAAGTTAATTTTGTAAATGTCGATTGGGCAGGATCAGTGATTTACATACAATTAACCTCAGGATATTGCACGTACGTTTAGGGAAATTTGGTTAGTCAATGGTGTCACGAAGCAGTGCCAAAGCAAAGTTCAAAGCACTTGGTATTTGTGAAGGAATTTGGATTAAAAAAGGTACTGAGTGAGTTGAGGATTCCTATCACTAGTCCCATGAAAGTATTATGCGATAATCAATTTGCAATTAGCATAGCAAAGAATCATGTTCATCATGATAGGACAAATCATGTGGAGATTGCTAGACACTTTGTCAAAGAAAAGATAGGAGTAAACATAATATCATTGTTATACGTCCTAACAAATTAACAAATTGTAGACATCCTAAATAAGGCTTTATCAAAGAAAACATTCGAAGATCTCAATTTCAAGTTGTGTTCGCTCAATATTTACAGCCTAGCTTAAGGGGGAGTGTGGAAATCCAAGAAATACTATTGAATGTGCTTGAATATTTAGCGAGAGCAGATTATTCTTTTTTGAGAATTATGCAAAAATTGCATATCAAGATCCTCGATCACAAGTTGCTCCAAAAACCAACATACATGTAGCAATTCCTACAAGCAAATATGTTCGACAAGTTTTGGAGAGACTAGAAAACCTTTGCTCCCACGTGAAAAAATTATGCAAACCAACAACCTATATTTAATGCTAAACATGGAGAAGATGGAAATAAGCAAGATGAAGGGATTGATATTGATCAATAGCACACAATGACGGGCTAAAATTTTCAAGCCGGGCTCAAGCCTAGGAAGGGCCTTGTCTAGCCCAGATCTATAATTTTGAGTGTCATAGTTTCCTAGTTAAGATAGGCAGGACATGTAAATAAGGGACTTTTACTTACATGAGAGCTTATGAAGTTGATGAATCTTTTAGACCAGACCCTAAGATTCTCAACTATCCTATACAAGATGATGAAGAAATTCAACTAAAATAAAACAATATTAGATATTCTTTTTTCCTTTCTTCTTTTGTTTTGTTTTTTTTCTGTGTTTCTCTTCCTTTCCTTTCTCTTTTTATTCTATTATATTCTTTTTCTTTGTTTTTCTTTGTTTTCTCTTGTTACACTCTAATTAATAACGGAAAAAAAAAGATGGTGACACCTTTTGTCCCAAAAAGATGTTGTACAATAGCCTATAGGAGACCTTGACATTAGCACTGAGGCGTCGCAGTAAGAAAAGTGACACCCGCAAAAACAATAACTAAGGATAGAGTGCAAGAAGAATAGCCCAAACAATTGGGAAAGTAGCACTTAAATAGAAGGAAAAAGTGCCCAAACAACACCTAAATAAGCAGGAGGAGCACACCACAAACAAGAAATAATAATGACTAGAGACTCCAATGACTAGCAACTAAGAGAGAAAGTGCTAGAATTTATTTGGAAAGGGACAATAGTGCGTCAACATGTCCTAAAATTTATTGAAAATGAAGGTGCTCGCTAGAGATGAGAAGAAAAAAGAGGTGTTCAAGGAAGATGATGCTCTGAAAAATTAAAAAAAATTAAATATATTTCTAGGAAGTCTTGCCAAAAATAAAGAAAAAGGTGGGTGGGACGTGGTAGGTCTAAAAAAGGTTTAAACAGGATAATATCTAATGACGAGATTAAGTTTCACCTTGAAGAAAGTAGACAAAAAATGAATGCAGGTGAATAGAGATTGCAATGCTCTATGATGAGATACCAAAAAGGAGCTCACCAAAAGGGAAACGATATTGGCAGCAAATAAAGGAATAGCGTATCGCGATTGCTCTAATAGCATATGAGAATTGAAAGCAAAAGGAAAGAAAGGAAAATTTTACACAAAATTTAATGTGGTTCAGCTATAAAGCCTATATTCACAGACACAAAGCCCTTATAATTGCATCTTTGTTGGGGCTTTGTGCAAGTTACATAATATGGTAAATCCCTATTCATATGGTGAAATACATTTCTCATAATAACTACATTTCCTATTAGGATGATTCATATGATACCTCTATATTAAATACTAAATTCCTAAGATACTCAACAATAAGCAAAGTAAGTGTTGGTCACAAAAATGAGAGCCAAAAGGTTAACTAAAATGTATTACGTTTTCTTTAAGTCAATTAAGCTTATTCTTAAAAAAAAAATTGCAGTTCCCACAAAAGATAGAATTCAACAAAGTTTTAAGTAAAGCAATTACAACCTAATGAAAGCTTGAAAACCCAATTCTCAAAACCCATTAGAAATGTTCATCCCCATATATTGAAAGGATAGAACACAAAAATATATTATCACTATAGAAAAGATTAAAGTACATTATACGTACTAGGTCTCCTTGAACAAGATCATAAGCCTGCAAAGAGGATTCATAACAATAAGTTTAAAGAATTAGAGAATAATGCATTTTAATCGACATTATCCAAAAGTTTCTTCACACAATTTTAAGAAGTGACTTTATCAAGGGGGAAATAAAAACTTCAAACAAAATGGCAAAATCTTTCCAACACAATTTTAAAGTAGCAATTATAACCTAATCCAAATAATACTTCCTCATAAATGTAGTTCTCAAATTAGTAACATTTATTCATACTAGACTCCAATGTCAATTTGCATATAAATGTTCGTGTTGATGTTTGGAACAGGCAATATCATTACCAAGAATCTAGATTGCTCAGCCACTACTTCGTCATTTGCCAGCCTCTCATCTATTAATGTGGTATTCATATGTCCATCTTTAGCTTGTTTGCTCGAATGAACAAGAGCCAACTGAGACACTGGCAATGTGTTATTCTACAATTGGAAACACACAAACAAAATGAGAACCTTACTACCATTTAACATTAGACCCAAATCATGAAACGGTAATGTAAGTGCAACTAATGCATTTTATGACACACTCCAAAGGGTTTGTGATAGCAACGTTATATTTGCATATGCAAAGAGAGAGCATCAAACTCTTACGTCTCTCATAACGAAAGACTAGTTCGAAATGGTTTTAGGAGAAAAATGTATCTCATGATGTTTTCCATCAGTGCATCATCAATCAACTATAAACTTGTCAAATGAAACCAAAAGCCAAGAAGAAAACATGGTGAAATCCTTTTAAAAACTCGTAAGAATATGGAAAGATTTAAAAACTCAAGGAACAAGATACCTTATAAGGCATTGAAATCCTTGTAACGGCTCTCCCATTTAAACCAAACCCCAACTGGCTCCCCCGACACCAGAGGGACGCATCGCGGGGAGCACAAGACCCAAAATTGGAAATCACCGACATTTCTGCGAAACGACTATACAATGCACAGGTGCTTTTTTGGTGTGTTATGTCGACTTGATGAAGCTTCCTTTTAAAGGGACAATAGTAGGAAGCAAATGTTTGTGTTCTTGAGAATTCAAGGAAAAGGCGGAGACATCAATGAAAGTAGATAGTTCTCTATCACTTGAAAAGGGACAATCTACATGACTATGTGTCAGCCTGTTTTTGGAGATTCCTTCGCCTTAACTTGCGCCAGTGCATCGTGGGACCATGCCGATGGCTCCTCAAGCAATCTATTGAATGTGCTTGAATTTCTGGTAAAACTTGGTCGCTGGGCTACATACATTACACGTCGGATGTTTTTGTAACTACAGTATGAAGTTTTAAAACATAAAGCAATCAAATGTCAATCCTATAAAAAAAATAATAAATTATTAGTTTAGATTTTTAATTTATTAAGTTGAAATAAATTAAATTTAGAAAATAAAAAGTGAATAAAATAAGATAATAAATAATTAAGAATAATTAGGTTAATTTAGACTTTGAATTCATAACAATATGATTTAAATTAGTTGATTCTAATATTAAATACTAATTAAATAGAAGAGAGAAGTTGATTTAATATTAAATACTAATCAAATAAAAGAGAGAAAGTCATTGGCCCTGTTTAGCAATCAGCTAATTACATTTATCTGTTACCTGATAGCTGATTATATCAGCTGATTTGACCAGAGAATTGTATTGACTGTTTATCAGAGATGTTTGGTCAAATTAGTTGTTTATGCGTACAATAACTTATGAAGATATGACTTTAAAAAATTATAAGGATATGAATATTATATATTTTAGTATTTCGATGAATATTCTTATAAGAATTTAGATTTTAGATATTTAACTCAACAAAAATTAAGTTTATAACTCTAATAAAAAACATAGAACATATAATAATAATAATAATGAGGATGACGACGACGACGACGATGACGATACATTTTAAGAATCATCCTTGATTCTGTTCTTCTCAAGCCACTGATAAGCGAGGTAGCTTTACTTTACACAAATAATGATTTATGATCTTGAATGCTTTTTCAATAAGACTGAACCATCTTCTTTAGATAACTATAAAAAGATTCTCTTCAAATCACTATAATGCTACCAAATGATAATTGCCATTAACAAATCTGTTGGTGATTCCACTGGAACATGCTATGCATCAAATGCATAAACATGTCATAGAAACAAAATTTCTTTGATAACATGAACATCAATGAATCCTACATTTGCAATGAGATACACTTTTGTTAATATCACAATGTTCGACCTATACCTATCATAATGTACTACCTATCAATTAGTAGAAATGTTAGCTAGAAGCATCTTCAATGCCTCATATGTCATGAAGACAATTCCCATACTGGGAACCACCTTGCAATACCCAGGTAGAATCCTTCTATACAATCCTCGCAGGCCTTCGCTTCGGACAATCACCACCACAAGTTAGAAACTGTCCTTGAAAGGTCTGGAACTGGAACTCAGATGCAGAAACTCTCCACAACTGCAGACAGAAAAAACCAATTTCGTTAACTTAAACCCTCAATATGACAAGCTATTATCTTTCAAACCCTTCAAAAATTGTATACGTAAAATTGAGAGCTATAATGGTAATGGATGGGAAATGTCAGGAAGTTGAAAGAAACCTCAACCTTTTAGTTCCTCAAACTTCTAAAGTACAAGCAACAACAAAGCTACCACATTATAATGCCAAGAAATAGACACTAACTCAATTTGCAGGTCACAAAAGAAAGAAAAAAAACTTATAGACCAAAGGAGAACATAATCATACCTTTTACTAACACCACACTCGAGTAAAGAAACTTCACCAAATTCATACTTGATATTTACCACCCTTTCACTAAACTACCACGAACCTAATTAAGCCTTAAGGAACTTTTACAAGCTACAAATATTCTTCCTCCCCAAAGCAGAGACATCAAAGAAATCATGCATTGGAATAAAAAAAGGAAGCAGAAACAAATTGGTTTTCCTTATCTCTAAGGAGCAGGAATATGTTGTTAAGTATCCAAACTTGAAGGTTTCCCATGAAGAAGCTACATCTCTGTTGACTGTAACCTCCATGCCACCTCCATTTTCTACACAAACATACTGCTGCAGTGTCACTGATTTAAGCTGAACCTCTGCTCCATCCTACATGTCAATATTTGTTAATGGATTAAAAACCATGGAAATACAGAAAAGAAATGAGGAAGACCAAGAAAGGAAACAACATGAGGAGAAGCTCACAAGCATATCTCCATTGATCTAGTTTATGTTAACTGTAGTTATTGATCAAGAAGACAAGTTGGTAGATTTGTCTCTCCATTCTATGACCAAAGCAACAAATGCATGCAATTGTTATGTCAGTCTCTACGTCTCTTGTTTAGATTTTTTTAACAGAAGCCATTGATTCTGTGATATCTCGATATTGAACGTTTATTTAATCTATGATGATTATTTGTTAAATCCTTTTATCGTTAAAGGATTATTCCCTTAAATCAGTTTAGTGGTCTTAAAATGAATCCTATGTGAATAAGTATGGTATAAACACAGATATTAGATCATAAGATACAACTCCAAAATTCTGGATGGATATCAATGTTATAGCAAAAAAATTTAGAGTCCACTTGTAATAAAAAAAGACTACCACAAATTACCTTTTCCTGCTTTTGGTTAAACCAAGAGAAATTGGAGATTTCAATTCCCAACAAAGGAAAATGATAATTCTTTGAGCTATTACAGTTGAGATCATCAAAAGGGTAGTTCTGGAAATTCTCTGCCTGAAGAATCTGCTTAAGGTGTTTCCAATGGCGGCCTCTTGATTGGCCTTTTGGGTACTTCTCGTACATCTGTATCCTCTTGAAGCTCAGGTGTGTAAGTAACACTATCTCCCATTTCACCACGTCAGGTTCCATCTTCTTCCTATTTTACAAAACCCCAAATCACAAAAATCTTGTAATTACTAATCAAGCTAAAGAAAACTCATATCAGAAAATTTAAGAGATGAAAGTTCTTACCTTTAAACCTAACAAGCTTTAGGAAAAGTTGTTACCTTTTAACCTAACAAGCTTCGGTCGCCATAGACAGAAAAAGAGCAAGAAGAGGACTTTCAGTTCCGACTTACAAATCGTAAATGAGGGAGAAATCGACATAAAATTGAAAAGCTATCAGCTGAGGTACTAAACGCTCCAGTGGGGGAGCTTTTAAAAGATCAACTGTTTGGGTTGAATCAGCCAATCTAACCAGCTATTTATCAGATAAATTTAATAGCTTTTTCATAAAATTAACCAGTTGTAATGGATCAATAAACTAAAAAAGAGCTTATCAACTCTTTACTAAACAAGCCCATTAGTAATTGTAGTCTCTTTGAATAGGCAAAGTACGAGATGACGTTAATGTTGTGATCCTTCTCTCTAATGTCCCCCTCTGTATCTTCATTGATTTTTTTTTTAATCATTCATCCGTCCTATTAATCCTTGACCAACATAGGTCCTTTTATTTGCCTGGAAAAGAGTCATTGTAATGACTAAATCTTGTCTGACAAGTATTTGAAGGTGCTTTGGATATGAAAACTTGAATTTCTACTTGTTGGATATTTTAATGACATTTTAACAAGAAACTATATTTGAAAGAATTTCAATCACTTAAATTTTGAAGCCATAGAACATTGAAGTTGTTCTCTTAAGTAGCTTTTCACCTTCAAGAAGTCAATAGTCAGTTCTTTAACATTTGAAAGAAGACAATGACACAGTCAATGAAACTTCTGAAATAGACGTAAACAATATATTTATCGAGTATATGTTGAACCTGTAACATTCATAATCAACAGTCATTGACAATTATTCTTTTTAAATTTATGAACTACCAATTCACCTCTTAAAATCATTAGAAACCAACAATGTTCACTACCATTTATCTTGAACTAAAGCAGTTGTTTAGCCACATCACCAATATGGTATCTGTTTACTCATTGGTCCTTTTTTCACCTCTCTAATTTTGAGTACTCATATAGTAAGAACTTTTTAACTAATTGACCAAATAATAATCAGCAATAGCTTGCTTATCATTAATCAGAAGGCATTTCCACATCTTTTGTTTCAACTGCATGCGAAACTCCTCTTCATTTTGTTCCAGTTCCTCTACCATCCGTTCTTTGCCTTAAAATTACCATCAAGCAGTTAGTTGTGAAATCTAAAAGGTAACCCTGACTTCGATCCAACTTTAAGTCTGTTAAGAAATGGAACTCCCAACCTATTAATGGATTGCAAAAGAAATTCTCCTTTAATTTCCATCCCTGCTGATCTGTAGAAATGCAGCTGCATTCATGATAAAACTGTCTGATTTTGCATTCTGTTCAGAAAATTGGATACCTTCTTTGACATATCCATATTCCATATACCCTCTCAGCATAGTCCGATATCAAGCAAGATCAGGACTTACGCCAGACCTTAACAGCTCTCTGTAACCCTTTCTGCTTCTCCCACGAGACCAGTTTCCAAAAAGCAAATAGCAAATGTTTATAATGAGCACATGAAACCAGGATTCCTTTCTCCTGCATGATATGGACAGCTTACTCAGCTTCTGAGAGCTTCCAACTCACTGCATAAGCCTGAATTAGGGTCAAATATGTGCATGTGTCTAGTGAATGACCATCTCTTAGCATGGCTTGGAAAAGCTTCTCAACTTCACAATGAAGCCCTGCCCTGGCAATATTCTAGATAACGTGAAAGTTCCAAGTTAAGACAGTGGATAAGTACCTATATGTTATCATCAAGAGATGACAAAAGAACTTATATCTCACTGAGACTTGAAAGAACTTTAACATAGAGGTAGTTCTATGTTACAAAGCAAAGAGATGCTGATAATTGCGAAGTTCAAACCAGGTTCGGTCAAAGTAGTCCTCACTAGGACAAACAAAAGGTAGTGCACACATGCAAGAATAAAGGTATTAGACGCAAGGAATCTACTTGATTTACATCGATTTGAATTATGTGTTTCCCTATTTCTATCATTCAGAACTTTAGGAAAATTTCTCAGAACTGTAGTTTGAACTTTGCCCTAAATTTGCCCTTCTGTTTCTGATTTTTAGGAAGATTTCTAGGGAATCTGTCATGAAAACTCTGATATGTGTTTCTCTTTTTAGAAGCCCGCCGGAATTAATAAAAGGGCACAGTGAATATCAGAATTACTTCGTCTAGTAGTTAGGAGATTGGAAAGTTCTCTATAAGGAGCTCTCACTAGGTCCAGTACTAAGCCTAGTGACATTCTAAAATTTTCCGGCAAAACCAGTTCAGTTATATCACTTATTTGTAAAGTCACTAATCTTTGGCCATACATTTATGAGCATACCACCCCTGGTTTTATTCCCTCTTCCTGCATCTTCGTGAAGAGAGCGAATGCTTCATCCCTTTTACCTGAAAGAGGATAGAACAGAAAGTCAATGAAAAACCTCAAGCAATGGGCAAGCATTTAAAGCTATAAAAGTTAAACCTGAACAAAGCAGAGAATTTGAAGCTTAATAATGCATCTCTAAACAACATCAATGGGTACAATAGAGCAAAGTATTAACTAGCAAGTGTAGGTAACTCCTCCACCTCAGATAGATAATAGCCTTTATATCAATCGTAAACTAAGCTAAAACAGCAGCGCTTCAGCCGTCCGAAATACAAGTATTTTTGTTTCAAGGGCTTGGATCAAAAGTTAAATTTTGTTTATAAGTATAAAATTAAATTGATACTCAAAATTAAAGGTGAAAAAACTAATTCAATTTATAGCACATACCTTTTCTAATTAACCTGGAAATTAGTTGACTCAACAAAGAGAAGCCACTACTACACTTGAGCAACAACTGCAGGATTTCTTCCATCCTGGTGAAGTTGCCAACTTGTAGGTAAAGACTAAGGAGAAGTTCAAGAGCCATTGTCTCGCGTTGGTTGAAAAATAAGAAGGTTTCCCATTGCTTGCTGTCTCCATGCATGAACTTAAAAAGTGCTTGGATAAATCTATTATCCTTATAACATTCATTTGTACCCATCTCCTGTATTAAATCCTCAGCATCTCTTATCATACCCTCCCCACAAAGTACTTTAATTACTGTCTCAAAAAGCTCCTCATCAAAATTTATTCCAGCATCTTTTATCTGGAATATGAAGTCCTTAGCCTTTCTGGTCAAGTTCAACTTTATGTACAAAGTGAGAATGTCATTACAAGAACCAGCATCAGGACATCCAGTCTTGGATAGAGCTTGATATGCAGCTTCAGCAGCATCCACATCTTCTTTCATAACATAACATTGCAAGAGGACAATATAACCAAACCTTGACAACCAAATGTTTCTATCTTTCATCAATTCAATAACATCCAATGCTTTTGTGAAATTCCCTGAGCTGAGATGCACTTGTGCCATTGCTAAATACGTTTTCTCATCACTCAACAGACCCACTTCCTCCATCTCTTCAAATGCTCTTTCAGCATCATCATACATGTTGAGTTTGCCATATATCCTAATGAGCAAGCCATAGATAACTTCATCAGCTGCAATTTTCTTGGTTTGCATTTCTGTAAAGAGGGAAAGAGCTCTAGAATAATCTTCAGTCTTATAAAACATTGTTAGAAGTGAAGCACAGGTGAAGTTACTAGGATATATTCCAAGAGATCTTAAATCGTCGTAAAGTTTTAGTGCCTCATCCCAATTACACCTTTTTACACTTGCATTAATAAGCAAGTTGTATGTGACTTCTTCAGGGATGTGTCCAGTGTTCCTCATCTCATTAAATGTCTTCAAAGCCTCTAAATGAAAATCTTGCTTGGCAAGTGAACTGATGACTACTGTGTACGTAAAACTATTGGGTGTCACCCCAATATCCGACATATGCCCCCACAACTCTATGACCCTCCCATGAAATGATTTCTTCTGTAGAGATGACAACATAAAGTTGTAAACAGAAGCAGAAAGCATGATCCTTCTTTCTTGTATGGCAGCATAGAAAGACAGCATAGCTTTATGGTGTCCCCATCTGGCATATGAGCACAGCATTGTACCACAAGCAACTTCATCAGGTTCACATCCTGCTTCAAGCATCTCCAAGAAGACTTGCTCAGCCAACTTTATCTTTCCAACTTGCCCATATATCCGGAGAACAATCGTGTAGACTATAACACTTGGGCGGTAGCTAAACTGTTAAATCACAAGCCTATCATTACAAAAAATCAATTTTCATGTCTCGAATGTATAAGCAAATATGATTAGAATGAAAGGAAGATAGAAAAAAAAAAGAATAATGGAATTCCTAACCACAGAAAGGCAAAAGATAATTCCAAAAAAACAGATCATAATGGAGAATGTATTACCATGTGAGAGATCAGTAAATAATAAAGACTTTATAAGAAAGGAAAATATGCATGATGCCACTCCAGCCAAATCCCATTATTTCATCACAAGTAAAGCCTAAAGCATGAATTAGTGGGTAATTGAAGCTTTTGAATCATTACTATAACTCAACCTTTAATAGATAGTCAAAATTATAAAAATTCACCAGAAATTAATAAAATTAGTGAAATTAAAAAAACTATAGAAAAAAATGATAAAAATTTTCTAACTTATTACATCTAATAAATGAAAAACTTGATAAAATATTAAAATTAATAGATACAAAACAATATTCACAAAAGGATCCAAAATTGGTAACAGAGCCATCTCCCATTAATTTAGTAAAACCATGGAGGCTATAGAAGAAAACGATATTGTATATATTGATCAATTATTTAATGATGTCGCAAAAGTAGGTATTAGTTTAAGAACTAATCTTCAAAAATTACCAGAAATAAATCACCCAATCAAATTTTATGAATCTACATTAGCTGCTCCACAATTATCTTTATCTGAAAACAAAAAAATAAAAGAAAAAATTCCATTAAGATCATAGTCTTTAAGACTAGAAAAACCTATTAGATTTACTAAACCAAGAATTGAATTAGATAAATCTATTAAAATTACTAACCCACAAACGATTATTGAAAAAGAGAAACCAGAACTAGAAATAGATCAAGAATTAATAACAATTAAAAATCAACTTAATGAGCTAAAAGAGCATCTTAAAAATACTTTATGAGTATTACCAAACAGTTAGCTGAATGATTAGATAAACAAACCAATATTGAAATTCAGTTAAAAGAAATAAGTTTCAAGGACTTCCCATGAAGTTTTCTACTAGAACTATGACAAAACTGTTCGTAAGATTTCTTAATTTTGTATCACCAACAAGACTAATGAAAACCAAATAATTAGACATCCAATAACAGCATGATTAACTTATTTGTGACAAACTATTCATAAATATTCAAGTTTAGACAGTTTGAAGTTCAAAAAATGAACTGCAAACCTAGTAATAGAGTTGCAGCCCATCACCTTCTAATAAAAATTGGGAATCTTAAAGAATTAACTCTAATTGCACACCAATTCACCAACAACTTAATCCAATATAATACACATTGTAAAAGATAGTCACAAAGATACATTTGCATCTGAGACTCTATCAAATGCAAAGATCAAACAAATTCACGTCACCTAAAGATTCAAAAAACAATCCCTTGTTAAATTTTATTGAGTGCAGGACACAAAAACCTGCCAGAAAAGAGCACATGTGAAGCGAAGAATTACCGATTAGTTAAAACTATAAAAGGCTTGTCTTTGAAATGAAGAAGGAGCAACAAGCAACAAAAACATACCTGCAACTTCATCCAGGCAAAGAAGTCTCTAACCTCCCTCCAGCCCTTTTGCTCCTTCAAAACAACGCACATCTCTCTAAACCTCAACTTTCCCACAAACCCACTCATTACCATCCTCACATCTCTCTCTTCCTCTCTCTTCCCAGCCATGGCTCTCACCGCTTTAATGGCTGCGACCACATGTTTCCCATAGAGATGTCCATTTCTGTCGTCTTTCAAATACTGTACCATCTGCTCAGGTGTCCTCTT
This sequence comes from Erythroxylum baracoense, assembly GCA_025629805.1. NCBI lineage: Eukaryota > Viridiplantae > Streptophyta > Magnoliopsida > Malpighiales > Erythroxylaceae > Erythroxylum > Erythroxylum baracoense. Next base: position 8,953,572 of record JAOTAY010000001.1, read on the forward strand.
AATCCACTTGGGTGTCATTGCGTGGGGTCCCTGGTTCTTCCTCAACGCGCTCAGGTATCGAGCTTTGGCCTTGATTATGCGTCGTGCATTGTCGTCTGAGAGTGGGTTTTTGGGGTGCTTTGATTTGGGTTTGGGTTTTGAATCATTGCCATCACTGAGGGACCATGGATCTAGGTGGACCGAACACTCCATGCAAAATTTTCTATCAGCTTTCGGAGCTTTGGGATGATGTTTTCTTTGGGGAAGAGCATTGAGGAAGGTGGACTTGAGGAATACCGAATCCATTACCTTTAATTTCCCTACCGATCTCGAGCGAAAACTGCAGCTTGGGAAGGTTTAGATCGTCTGGTTAAGCTTTTATCTGGAAGAAAATTGGGAGTTTGCAAGAAATTTTCGCGACGAAGGAGAGTGTTGTGGACGGTTTAGCACACGTATGGGCTGGTTTAAGACGCACGACACAATCAGGAAGGAGGCTGAGTTTAGGACAAGGGATGATGCAATCTAAACTGCACGGCTATATTTAGTTGGGTGTTAATTAATAGAATAAAATGAAATGTAATAGAACGAAATAGAACAGTTTATAATAGAATAGAATGTAATACAATGAACGTTGTTTGGAAAGGATAAAAATGTTCATAATGTAATGAAGTGAAATATTATTTAGAAGATAGATATATGAAATGTGATGTATAATAAATGATTATTATATTCCTTATATTAAAATTATTATTGTAAGAGGTTTATTATTTTATTATTAATTATATACAATTTATTATTAATTATATAAAAATATTATTAATTATTTAATAAATTTT
>JAOTAY010000001.1:8985285-9007258 GCA_025629805.1 Erythroxylum baracoense
CCCAAAATACCCTTATGCATTCTTAATTCTTCAATTTAATTTACACCATACTATACTCTAACTTAATCTTAATTCTTGCATTTAATTCTTCAAATTTCCATTAATCCATGAAATAAATCCTCCTAAACTTGACATAACAATTTAACTCCAATTTAAAAATGATTTATCCAACATGATCACAAAATTCATTCAATTCATGCTTACTAAAATAGTAAAAACATTCAGGGCCCAACAAGAGACTTAGCCAAATCCAAACTTTATTGGTTGACAAGATGGGTGGGTAGAGTGAGGTCGTACAAGGGATCTAATAATTATGCATAAATGGCATTTTTTCTTAACAGAAGGTGTATGACCTGTTGCAGATCAAACATCTTAGACGACTATGGATGTCCTTCATATCGAAAACAATATATTCCTCCAAAAAGTTCCTTTATTACGTGGCTCAACCTATATAATGGACTCCCAACAAAGGACAATTTGCTATCCTTGGAGATCGACTGCACATGTAGCTTATGCAACACCGACTTGGAAATAGTTAACCATCTTTTCTTTCATTGTTCTTTCGTAGGTGGAGTTTGGAAGACCGTACGATATTGATTGGGTATAACCGGCCTCATGTCCACATTGCTTAGTGTCGTAAAGTGGATCAAGAAAAATCACACCAGAGCAAGACTACGAAGTAAAGTAGCTAGATTAGCTCTAATGTATACCATCTACATGGTAAAGAAGATCCGAAATGCTACACAGTTAGATTCAAGTTCTTTTTCGATTTGTGACGTTTTTCTTAAAATTAAAATTATCATCTATAAAATTTTGTATCATTTATATTTGGATTAATTGATTACATTTTGATCTTTTTGGATATGTAGTTGATTTGTTTTGGTCTTTTTAACTAAGTACCCGAAGTTGATGTATGGGTTACTTACCTTGGTCAGGGTATGCCCCAAGGACCTTGTACATACTTTTGATGCAATATATTTACATTTCATCAAAAAAAGAAAAAAATAAATAGCTATCAATACTTGAGGGCATAGGACAATATTTGTTTACTAAGAGAGGACGGTGGAATGGGATTGAAAAGTTGTAAATTATAGAGTTTGGCCCTATTGTCTAAAGGGTTGTGGAATATCCATACTAAATTTGATTCTTTGTGGGTGAGATGGATTCATGAAATGTACTTGAGGGGATAATCAGTATGGGATTGGGAACCTCAAACCCGAGGCTCACCCCTACTGAAGAGACTGACACTGATCCGAAATACCATGGTGGATAAGCTGGGTGGGTATAGGGAGGTAGTGTGTGGGATGTAGAAATTATGTATACATGGAACTCTATCTTTACAGAACGTTTATAAGCTGTTGTGGGTCAAGTACACTAGACGACCATGGATGTCATTTATCTGGAAGCAATACATACAGCCAAAATTCTCCTTCATTGCATGGCTGAGTCTTTGTAATAGACTGCCATAAAAGACAACTTGCTATTTCTGGAGATAGACCGCACTCGTAGACTTTGTAATACTAAACCAAAAAATTTTGATCATTTGTTCTTTAAGTGTTCTTTTACAAGTGAATTTTGGAGAGCTATTCGGGGTTGGTTGGGAGTGACAAGAGCCATATCTACATTGTCTAGTGCCATCAAGTAGATTCGGAGGGACTATAATAGAGCGCGTATAAGAAGCAAAACCCCTCGATTGGCATTTATGTGTACCCTATATACAGTGTGGAAGACTAAGAATGCCATTCAATTAGATTATGCTTTTGTTACGAGCTTTGATGTAATTGTTAAGATAAAAACTGTAATGTATAAGATCTTGTATAGGTTGTATCCCACTGAACTGGTTACCTTTTGATATTTTTAGATGTATAGATGACATTTTTATTTTGATCATCAACTTTGATCGGGGTATGCCACAAGAATCATGTACATAATTTTGATTCAATATATTTACCTTTCATAAAAAAAAGAAAGAGATATCAATAAGAGCTATCAGTGTCTCTCACCTTAGGCGTTTTCTCCCTAGGCGTCACACATAAAGCCCTTAGCTTGCTTAGTTTCTGTGTTGAACTACGACTGTGTTTGCGTGATTTTTAGACAATAAAGGCTTACTCTGGCAGACATCTAGTTATTTTAGGGAAGGCTACTAGATTTGTTGTGTTTGTTGAGAGATAAGTAAGAGGGGTAAAACTCCTCATAAAGGGCGTGACATTACAGTCGACTATGTACTTGGTTTGTAGGTTATGGGTTCACCTTCTCGGGAGATCCCTATGCCTACCCATGTTGTCATGGGTGACGAGATACAGAGGGCTAAGGCACATAGTCAATCGATGATAGGAGGTAGTGTCCAAAATACTAAGGAGCTTCTCAAGGAAATGAATGTTAGCGATGGAGATACTAGGTTGAGTATCTAACGGGTGACATTACAAGGTAAGAAGATGAGTAATGTGGTTATTTAGTGTAGCTACCTGATTCGAAACACTAGTAAATGGGGTGGGATAATGAGTAAAGATGATGTTGGTCAGTGCGAGGGAGATGAGAAACTGTCATATTTTGATGATGACCATACTGAGTTGGAGGATAATGGTAGTGACTCCACTGATTCAGATGAACGTTTTGAGCTGCAAGAGAGTGCCTAGAAGGTTACTGATAAAATGCCTAAGTCTACTTGCCTTAATAGACAAACAAAGCCCAATAAACCTTCATTTGCAAGCTTATTTAGAAACAGTAGAAAACTGAAAAAGGAGATGCAACTTGAATACTTGGAGGTGGAGGAGGAGGTTATCATAGAGGAAGAAGATGTGATCCCTCTTGAACAAGAATGGGGCTTTTGTCTTATTGGGTGCTTTACAGGATAGTTTCAAGGCATGAAAGCATTTGAAGGCTTAATGTCTAAATGGGCTGTCAAATGTAAAATTCTACCGCACGATCAAGGTTGGATTATTTTCCAATTTGATATGGAAGAAGATAGAACAACTGTGTCAGCAGGGGCCATATATGCTCTTTGGAAAAACTTTGCTACTTAAAAGGTTGTCTCAGGGATTCTTATTCAAATTATACAGATTTTATGGAAGTTCCAATTTGGGTGCAATTCTGCAATGTCCCTTTGGAACTATGGAATGAAAGGGGGTTATCAAAACTTGGTTCCCGAGACCCATCTGTAAGGATAGAGTAACTAGCACTAAAGCACAAATTGATTTTGCAAGGATATTAGTGGAAGTGAATGTGTCGAAGCAATTAGTTACTAGTTTTGATGTTAAGCTACCTGGAGATATACGGTATACATAGCTAGTAACCTATGAAACTTTTCCTAGTTACTGCTATTCCTGTAAGAGATTTAGCCATAACCCTTTTGAATGTAAGTCCATTGCACAGAACAGAAAGAAGAAAAAGAAGGATGATATGAATGAGGGAGGAGAACAAGGTATACAGAATGTGGAGGCTACAAATACAACAAAGGACACTACTAGTAATGAACCTTTAACTCGACCTATCCAAGGAAAGGGAGCAGACTCGAGTGAACTTCCTAGAATTCAGGAGGGCTGAATAAAGGGGTCAAAGTTGGAAAACGCAACCAATCCCAAGCTGATGGAACTGAAGAAGGGATTTCTAAGCAGTCACGGATAGATCCTAAAATAGCAGACGATAGGGATTAGCAGAAGGTGCATCCTAATAGGAATAGGAATAAAGGCAAGACTAAGGTGATGCAACCAAACAGACTAGCGCGTGGGGTGGTAGCGTGACTGATCAAACCTGTACTCCTGGAACTGATGGAGTGGGCATAAGTAGAACAGATGCAGTCAATAAGCTAGGATTTTGCAGTACCTCCAAGAATGATCAATGATGATTCTCTGTTGAAATGTCTGAGGTCTTAACAAGTCCTCGAGACAAAATAATGTTGTCAACCTTATAAGACAAAATAATTGCTATTTAGCTTGCCTTATTGAAACTAAACTCTCATTTGTGGGTATAGGTACGATGATGAAGAACAAATTTAAGGGGGAATTCCATATTCTCTTCCTCCTATGCTTGGAATATCTCTCTAGATTACTTAAAGTGCGTACCAGAAACCATCAATTCCACTTTCACCCGAAGTGCAACAAGAGTGGCATCTCCTATATTACTTTTGTTGACGATTTAATGCTATTCTCTCCAGGAGACCTCAATTTGATTAAAATCCTAGTGGATGCTCTAAGAGAGTTGGAAGGGGTTTCCGGGCTTAAAGTGAGTCCTTCTAAATCAAACTTGAATATGGTTGGAGTCTTTGGCAGGGATAGAGAGAATATTCTAGAGATGGTTGCATATCCTTTGGGTGACTTTCCTGTGCGGTATTTAGGGATTCTATTGGCACCGATGAAGGTCTTGGTGGCACAATTCTCTATTCTGATTGAATCTATTGAGAACTATATTAATAAATGGAATGGTAAGTCTCTAAATTATATTGGCTGATTGGAACTAATAAAATCTGTAATTCAAGGGGTTCAATCCTTTTGACTTCAAACATTTCCCATCCCGATATCCATTCTTGATAGGATAACCTCTATAACTCATTTAATGAGCCATTCGTAGTTTCACAGTCTGAATTAGTTCATACTTACAGATGGATTAATTTTTGAGACAAGCATATGACTAAAGGCAGGATCAACCAAGTAGCATTCCTTCACAATGTCGCTTCCCTGCATGATTGTCTTGGTAAGTGTCGAGAATGGATGCAGCCGTTATTTGAGTCAAAGGACATATCTACGTTGTCGGGCTTAAGGAGGTTTTCTCCACCCGCTAAGCTTATCGCATTTGAGAGCAGCAGCGCCCCACTCGTGGACCACAACTCCCCCAACTGAAGCATTCCTGGAACACAAAGGTCGCTACATGGTCCACCCTGCATCTGCACAAATGCTAGTTGAAAGCAATCATTCAGACAATATAATTCCACCGATATAGGTACCCAATATAGGAAACTGATCAAATTCTGACTAGCTCAAGGCAACCAGGCATCGAATGAAACGAAAAGAAGGAAGACAGTTCGATGCACTCAGTATGGAGCCCGTCTACCTTTGCAATCCGAATACCACTTATGCACTTTATGTACACTAGGAGACATTTCCATCCTGCTCAACATGACCCAACATTCACAAGTGTGCCCATCGAGCAAGAAAAGTAGCCAGACAAAACCATGCTCGCACTGCGGAGCGCGAGAATTTAGTACCAAGGGACAACCAATAATCCAACAATCTGAGTATCACCGTGAATAGCACCGACTGCTATGAATTTTAGCGAGCACCATACCGTACTAAGGTTATCGGCGGTGGCCGATCATAGCCTATGAGGGGGGCAAGAATATGAACGACGAGTTTTCATTAAGAAACTAACAATCCTTAATCGACTGGGGCTTATTTTTGTTGATTTTCCCATTACTAAGTATGCTCGCACATAGCCGTGGTAAGTGCCACCCCAACCTGGTCGCCCATAGGTGCAGGCATCCACTACCCCCTAAAGAGCATTTGAGCACTTTTTAACTTTACCATAGAGTGACATTGGAATGTCTCAACTAGTACCCCCCCTCCCAAATAAAAAAAACTTGGAATTTTGATCTGAAATTTTATACACATGTTGTCTATTCCAAATATAGACCCCACATTCATATTAATATAGGATATGAAGATGAATAGTACCACTCAACCTTAATATGGGTATGATATTTATTGGTCTATATATATACGTAGGGTTGTGACTAATTTGCATATACAATTATCATATATGGAATTGGTTACAACACAGATGGTTCAAATTACCTAGTCTTCATATCACTCATATATAAACACCAATGATTACCTACATGGATACTATATGCCATACAGGTACAATAATTTGTCATAAATATATATACCTAATCTCCATACCATAGATATGGTCTTTTATTGTACCCTATATAGTAAAATATAATATTCATCAATATTACTAGTATTGAGTATGATTGTACCTGTATGGCATATAGTATCCATGTAACACATTATCCTTGGTTGGACAATGTTGGCTAACAATAATATAATTGTAGCCTTAATATATGGTATATTAACATATGGTACATACCTTATGTTGGTATACCACATGTCAATAACGATAATCCCAAACATATAGTACATACATTCAAAGGCATCCTAATGTTGACATATATAGTGTCAAGTCATAAATGGGGCCTTATATTAGCCTGCAATATTCGTAACAATTCCTTAATTGGAACATAATACTAGGGTTATAATAGTATTAGTACACATGTAGTGGTTACATAATTATGGACTGGATACATTATTGGTTGTTATCACCTTAACTAAGAGTGTACATGTATACATGTGTGCCAATGTCCATACAGTTTTTGCTTAAAAAAATGGACTGGGTACATTACCTAGGGTTTTATTGCCTATTGGTATGAGAATACAATGAATGTACTTGCAATAGACATATGGCCCTTGGCCATATTCCGTACCATGGGTTGGGTATATTGCAAACTGGTAACATTTTAAAGTAGTTATAAAAATACATGTATACACCCAAGTACCATGCTACTTGGTACCCTATGTAGTGGAGAGGGTGGTAACACTTATGTGACATACTTGCACCTTGTATGTAGGTTAGTAGGAGTATAGGTAGTAAGTCAGTGTATGTATACGGGTATGATATATGTATATGGATGTGTATGTATAAATTATGATACATGTATATAGTGGACATGTATCATAATTTATACATACACATCTTTAGTCCATGTATTAATAGGGAGCATACACACATAGCAGGTATTGTATACCTGTCACACATCTATATAATATGTTGCATATATGGATGTGATAGCTATGGTTACTTATTAATTCCAGATAACATGGTAACCAACCTAATCACACATATTAGATCTGTCAGGTGCATGGCAACCAACCACTATTTGTACTGATATGGACCAGGATTCAGGTATAGTACTATGGCATGAATGTAGTGGCATATATTTAACATTACATTTATGTTATGCTATATGTACCATAATATGTGTCATAATCATAGTGTCAATTATGTAACTCCCATGGTTACAATCCCTCTATAGTTACCATTCCATAACCATATAATCCATTATATTTGGTACAAGTATACCATTTATGTTTACCTTCATGCTTGGTATAGGGTATATGCTTGGTAACCGGCATGTTACATTTATATACCATCATTGGACATACCCTCTCCTAAGATATGCATCATTGGATATAGTGAAAGTAAACCAGTTATGAGTGCACCTATGCACATATGGCTGTATAGGATAGCTAAAATATGACATGATTAATGGTATAATAGGTACACTATGCTAAAACATATCCTAGGTACACTCTGTTACATTATATGGTATACAACGTGTAATGATGGTATAATTGACTTTATAGTTACAATGTGGGTGATGCATATAGTGATGCGTCCAACTTGTAGTTGTACCTATTACTATGCATATAGCTAGCATACAATACTTTAGGCTGGGTAACTTTAGACATACCACACCCATGTTGTCTACCCATGGGATAATGCAATATCCTATGGGTGAACCATCATATATAGTTAATTTTATAATTAGATGTATGTACAAGATTATACCACTTGCCATACAACTATATATAACACCATAGTGCCTTTGTATATAGGATAGTTTACCAATAGGATGTCAATAAGCACATTACATCCATGATACAAAATGAGTCCATCCCCTTACAATCAGCACATTACATCCATGATAATGAGTGGTATTGTTACACTTAAAAAATGTAGGTATAACTGATAAACACATATTTATACGTACTTGTGTATATTATAACCCAATTGGTTATGTTTTATGGCATAGTTTGATATGTTTTTATTAATAGGTTATAGAGCACCATAATTAGTTGCCTGACATTCATGGCACTACCACCAAATTATGATCGTAGGTATGCACATGGAGTACTATATTGCCTATGTGCATGCTAATATTTGATAGTACATGTAACCCATTGGATATGTTCATGTGGTACCTCTGTCATTAATAGGTTATATAACCAGATATACCATGGTACTGTGCTGATAGCCATTGTATATCATAATATACACCATATTTAGTTAAGCCACATGTTAGGGTGCATACAGTTATACCATGTATGATGTATACATCATACCCATAATATATGGGTATATATTATGTACAGTCACCATATAGGTATTTATGCTAAGGGGTATTATACTTGGTGTATAATGTACTTGCATTATCAGATTTACAATTTATACAACCACAGAATGGCAGCCCTAGATTATCATATCTTCAAGCATTATATTTTGTAAACAGGTATGTAACAAACATTGTGTATACAAGCACTATGTATACATACTATATGGGTACAATCCCATACATTGCTACCCAATGTTACAGTGTATTGTTGTGGTATGATACACCCACGGACTCAAATTTATATTATACAAGCCTTTTGTGGAGGTACCACACTACAATGTTTGATATTCATTGGGATAAACCCGTCAAGAGTGTATTGCACCATCCAATTTATTTGTACCTTCTCATTATCCCAATGCATTGGGTTATACCAAACATCAGAGTATATGCTCACCCATACACAAGGATATCCATGAGTGTGTTGGATCGCTTATAGCCTAGGAATGCACAATGCATAGCAGAATGGACCATACGACTTCAGGTCTTACGCCTTGGTAACTTGAAATTTCACAACAAGAAGTGTATGGAATTACCTCTTGAAGCACGCAGATTGGAATTCTTTTTGGATATTTTGACGCTACAGCTCGCGAATGTTCTATACTGGTATCCACAAAAGGATGAACGATCCTGGCAATGGCTAATATGTGCTAGCACGTTCTAAAATACTTTAGAATGTCGCCTGATTTTTTCGAGAAAAAGGACGAGTGGCTAGGTATCTAGGGCTTTTCGTGTCTATTCTAATGAGACATAAGCCCTCTATTTATAAAGAAGCCCTTATCCCTATTCCTAATGGGAATAGGACAATACTATTTTAATAGGAATAGGAATATGCTAATCCTAATCCTATTAGGAATAAGAATATTATAATCCTAAACCTATTAGGATTATGGAAGTTCAATAAGTTTTTGCCCATATTATATCTCATATAATAAAAACTCGACAACTTAATTCAATCTAACCCAATAAATACATCTACATATATTTGTCTAATGCATAATAAATTAGGCCCAAGAGAATAAGCTCAAATCACATGGCTTTTTGTGTGCGACCTTGTAGGCTCATTTGATGTTGGAAATGGGCTTAATTACACTTCAAGGCACATAAGTCATAAGCGGCCTCTAGCAAGATATTATGACTATCCAAATTAAATGAGGATCGGTAATCCGATTTAACTTGTAACCATGGTTACAAACTTATTCCCTTTGTAACACGATATCAAGATTAATCATAAGGCATAATACATGTCAACCTTTGATTAATCATAGTTTCTTGATTCCCAAGTTGACTGACTATAACAAATGACATTGATGACTCTTCATCAATTCATTTGAGCACGACCATGCATTTCTTCAGTCATACTTATCAAGAGGCCCAAATGATATCTCTCATTTAAGAGAGGTACAAATCCCATCAACATCATTCACATCCCTCCACATGATTCATTTAATGTCCAACATAAGACTACTTGTTATTCGATTAAAGATAACTTAGTTTAATGTCAAAACACTGAATTTTTCATGTAGGGAACCATGATCACTTCAGGTCAAAGGACTAAAGTCAAACCATATTGAGAATCGCTAATGACATGAAACCATGTAGTATTCTCTCTGTAGGTCGGTCCAATATATGTTCTCTAACATATATCTATATATCTGATTTGATAACTCATATCTATGATCAGTAAAATGTGATAATCAGTTAGAACACATACTAGCCTTAATTCATTATTGTTCCACTAATAATGATCGACCAATGACAGTTTAGAATATTATTATAATGCTTATGGTTTTACTATCAAGTCACATACTTGATGACATAAGCCTAATACGATTCATGGAATGTAAATCACATTACATAAACAATATACATGCATATATAAAAGAATACCTCATAATATATTATTAATAAGTCAGAATGTCAGTACAAAAGTCACATATGACCATTGTCCTAGGGCACACTACTAACATGAAGCACTCTAACTTTGACGTTTTCTTTACCAACAAACATGGGAGCTTCGGTTCTCACATTCAGTCCCTACATTCCTCATTTTGTTCTCCAAAATGCAATAGCCTTTACACTATCTTTTTATGATAAAAACTAGTGTCGAAGCATGGAGAGATAGCTTACCTGAATAGATGATCTAGCTCTACGTTCCTTCAGTCTTCCTCTTTCTTTCAGATGTAACTTGTTTAATTTTCCCTTCAGCTCTCCTCCAGCTGATTGCTCCCCTCGGTTCCCTTTTTTTTTCTTATTTTGTAGCTAGGTTTCCCATCTGAATCATAACGACTAGGTGTAGCATGATCTCCCTCTCCAGCTCTCTCCCAAGAAAAACACTTTCTTTTGATTTGGAATGTTAGTTAAAATGTGGCAAAATGGAGAGTTGTCTTATGATGCATCCAGTCCCTCCTTTTTTGTCTCTTTTAGTTCACATTTCTAGCCCTCTTTTGTCTCACATTACATGTCTTCTTTATACCTTAAATGCTACGTTAAAAATGGAATGGAAGCAAGTATGTGTAGTGTCTCATGTGAGTTAATAAGATTGCTTGCATGGTTCAACATGAATGAGCTGCTTTGTAACAATATTTACTCACTTTGCATGGCTATGAAATTTTTTGAATGGTAATGAGTCATGTTGACAACATTTTCTTCATGTTCCATGAATCAATAGAGTATGGAAGTAGAGATAGCTTCAATGGACATGCTTTCGAGTCACTTTAGCTCTTTTACTTTCGAAATGTACTTGAGATAAAAAATGAGCTAAAATGAGTATCCTAAGCATTTCAAAGGCATTAAACACAAAGTGTAGAAGATAAAATAAATCAACATCTAAACAAATATCAAGGACAAATCAATATTTACACTCAAAAGAATGCCTTATCTGGGATTTCCATTCAAGTATAATAGCACTTATAAGGCAACCTCCCAATGTTCTTCCTGAGGGCATTACAAAAATTAAAATAAAATGTGAACACAATAGCTAAGCTCAAGCTTAGTAATGGTATTATAGATCAATCAACTAACCAACCGTCGATACTGTTTAGGATCTTCCAAGAATGCACTTGTAACCAATGCTAATAAATGATTTTGCTCCACAAGAATTGAGGTGGTTTTGCTCTCAATGGTCCAACTTATGTAATAATGTCAAGTGAATACTTGTATTGGCAGACAAAAATTCCTTTTGATCTACGGCCTACTTTAACACCCAAGAAATACCTAAGAACACCAAGATCTATCATATAGAAGCATTTGCTTAAGTATTCTTTGAACTTCTCAATAGCCTCCAAACTATTACCAGTTATGACTAAGTCATCAGCATATACTAACATGCTTATGTAAACATTATGTTTTTTATAGGTAAATGGTGAGTAATCTAAGTATGTCTGATTGAAGTTGTACTTCTTTAGGGTTACTTCTAGCTTGGAAAACCAATATCGAGGGGCATAGCACAAGCCATAAAGGGATATCTATAATTTATACACCTTTGTCATATCTGTTGTTAAGAATATCAACATCAGTTTTATATACACTTCCTCATCCAAATCATCATGAGAAAATGCATTATAGACATCCATTTAACATAGCTCGTATTTCTTTACAACTATAACTAATAAAAATGTCCTCACCATCTTAGCTACTAGGATAAAATTCTCATTATAGTCTAAACCTTTCACTTGTCTATTTTCAAGAATTACCAAATGAACTTTATAGTTCTCAACTATCCCATCTTAATTGTACTTGATCTTGTAACCCATTTACAACCTATTGCCTTTTTCCCTAGAGGAAAAGGTTCCAAAATCCATGTTCCATTGTCTTCTAAAGCTTATATCTCCTTTCTCATAGCATATCTCCATTTGTCATCTTTCACTGCCTAAAAAAATCAATTAGGTTCAGTTCCTGTTGTAATTATTGTCAAGAAAGCATGATATTTAGAGAAAGATAAGCACACATCATCAAATTCACAATGGAATAAGGAGTAGTACCTAAGGATTATGGCTTGGATTCAGTTTGAGTATGAATGGGTCCTATAAACTACTAACTATATACATCATTTACTCCTTCAACAATATAGATAACTTACACTCTTGAGGTCCCCTACCAAGTTTTTCCATAGTCTTTATAATAACTACAATTTGACCACCATTCTTTAGGTCAACCTTGTGGTTATTTTGAACACCATGAGCTTGGACAGGTCCTATTAAGTACATCATTTTTTTTGTCATTATTACCATCATCATTCTTCATTAGGCTCCCTTTTACTTTTATGCCACCATCATCTTTGGCACTTGATAAGATCTTATCTTGGCATATTATTTGATATTATCTCCTTCGTTTTGGGTTTATTTTGGAGCTTAAATATGAAACTTAATGATTGTTTTTTTAGGAAATGAAAAGTAGAGATTGCATCAAATTGCGACTCTGTTGATGATAAATCACGAATTTTGGATGAAGTAAAGAGATTTTTGTAATCGATAAGGTTGATCATTTGAAGAGTTGGAGTTTAACCGAGAAACTTCTTTCTATCACTATCATGTAGGAATTTGAATTTGAATTTGTTTTAGATAGACACCTTTGAAAGGTAGAATTAGTTTAGGATTAGATCAGGAAAACCCTATAAAAGGGGTGTTCCTCACAACAGTAAAAGGTTCTCTCTTTTTATGTTTTTCGCAATTCTTTATCTATCTTTTATTTTTGTTATTAGAGTAAAAGTCATGTGTGGCTAAACTCAATTATTCTGATTTAAAGGGATTCAATATTTTAGTTGTAACTTTGTGAGATTTTGTGTTATTAACTTTTATTCATGTTTTAATTCAAGTATTCCTTGTTTAGAATTCCCATACTTCACAAATGATTAATATTTTTTAATATGATAATTTAATTTAATATTGATTATTCTATCACTATCTATGAATTCAGTGATTTGTAATTGTTATGAAAGATTTGTATAAGTAACAAATATGTTAATTACGAAATTGAATATTTAACCTATAATAAACAAGAAAACTAATTTAAATAATTACAGTTATCTCGATTATTTAATTTATGGTTAGTCTTTTTCACTAAGCTTATTGCTATCATTTATTTATATGGAATGTTATCACACCCAGTCAATTGATGATAAGTTTTGGTTTGGATACTAGGTTTGAATCAATTAATTTAGGAAAATTTGAGACTTATTACAGCTACCCTAATATGTTGTAGAATAACTACTAGAACTGTGAAAAATATTCTTTTTAAACCAATGATCGATGTTATAATTAGATGAGATTTTTCCCTTGAATTGAAGTTTAGTAATCTTGAATTTCTCATTTTTATATTCAATTGATTTAATTGGATTTCTTATTAATTTTACATAATCAGTTACTTAAACAAAACCCCTATTTTAATTTTATTACTTGAAATTAAGAAACTAGTGTTTATTTCTCTAGGGATTCAATTTGGTTCCATGGCTATTATAAGAAGTTCAGAGAATTAGAATTATTTTGGGGGCTTTATTGGACTCCTCGTTACTTTTATGATGCCATCTTCTTTACTACTCCCCCTATCTCTAGTACTTTATTGCCTTCCAATTCATCAACATCATTAAATATGGTAGCATCAGGAGTATTAGGCAAAATTTCTACTTCACTCACACTATGCTTCATAGGTTTAATTTATTAAAAAATTTTCATAAAATACCACATCATGAGAATTAAAAGATTATTGTTTTTCAAGATCATAATCACACAATTCTTGATAAAGCAAACATATGCTAGAGAAGGGTGAATTGTATGTGATTTAAATTTTTTTTCACAAGTTACCTTCAATTCGTATAAAAATAGGGGTGTGTTAAAAATTAAAATAATAGGAGTTTGTTAGAAGATAGTAGCCTGTTACAGGATAGGAGGTTGTTAAAGTATGGGCCCTATTAAAACAATACAAAGAAGGTGCCTGTTAAAATGAAAAGAATCGTCAACAATTCAAAAATAGAAGGAATATATTATAAAAGTGAAGGACACTCTTGCTAAAATAAACACACATACAATATAATGTGGAAAAATAAAAGATAATGAGAGAGAGAGAGAGAAGAAGGAAGCAGTCGATTTATAGTGATTTAGCTTACAACCCAAGCCTATGTCCAGTCCCCAAGTATTCAACTTGAGTGTTTTACTATAAAATCAAGTAGTAATTTGATGAGCCTCTCCAACCTCACAAGTTAATATTTTTCAAGGTTCTTTAACCTTCCATACTAGTAGTATTTCACTAGTCCCTATAAGCTTTTAAATAAAAAAAGGTTTGCTCTATATGAGCTTCAATAATCTCTCTCAACAGAAATTCACTTTCTAACGTATAAGAGAATTTTTTAAAAAGATATCACTTTCAAGAATGTATATGCTTTTGATGACTTTTGATAATAAAACTTCGTAAACTTTTGTATTGTTTTGTTGTTGTTTATAGTTGCACTGGCTCTTCCTTAAATAGTCAATTTCTTCAACTAGTTGTTGCTTTATCTTGTATCCTTAGTCAACTAGATATGAATAACTTCGATGTCATCTTTGCCCTAAAAAATCTTCCAGTAATCTTATGGCTGATATACGTCCTTCATAGTTAGTGGGATCCTTTCTGATAAACCATTTCTAATAAGGTAAGTTCATAATGAAGGTTCCTGCAAGAAAGAAAGCGTATTTCTTATGATTTTATTTCCTTTTGAGAATAATACCATTGAATTATACAAGGAAATAAATCTAATTTAAATTTTGAAATATTATAAGGCTATCATCAAAATCATTAATTATAATCCTCGAGCTAAAAATTTCTCCCTTTTTGATGATGACAAGCAATAATATATATATATATATATATTTCAAAATTTAAAAAGATAACAGATGATTTAGAAAAGATAAACTTGAGACTTTTATATGTTTAGACTTAATTAGAGGGAACCTACCTCTTAAAAAAGGAACATATCGTTTATCTAGCACATATTCTCACAAATTCAATAGTATAATCAATTACAGATATAATCAAGGTGGTATCGCGAAATCATATCATCTATGTATGCAGAAATATGTAAAAAAATACCTCCATATAAACTCTCCCTTTTTTTAGTTAACAAAAAGTAATAAAGGAGTATAGGGAGGAAGTGAGAAAAAAATGAAATATGATGAAAAAAATTACACAGTCATTGAGGATTTTTCCTAAGAAAAATTTGCAAATCCAGGACTTGGTTTTAAAGGCTGTCAATTTGTTTATGTATTTGATCATGATTTACACAAATGTCTCTCCAAAATTGAAAATATCCATACTTTTTATGTCTTGTGGAGGGACAAGAGCCCGTTGTTCTGGAGTAAGACCTACAATTTTTGGTATCCTTTTAGACCTTTGCTCTGAGGCAGGACCTAAGAAGTCTACTATTCTTTCTTCTTTCTTCTCCACCTAAATATTTTCTTTCAGCTTATGCCCGAACTGTGAGGGGATAGAGGAATGAAACTTACCAGGCTCATACCATGTCAGATTGTCAAAAGAAATGCCAAAATATGAAAAGATCTTGGTTAACAACATTTTATAAGGCAGACCTTTAGCAGTGTTCTTGTAGCTTCCCTTTTCCACTATAAACTTTGAATCATTGCCGGGAGATTCATTTTTTTGCCCTTCAGTAGATTGTATACTACAAAGGTATTCAAGAGACTACACCTTTCTATTGAGGTACTTCTTGGAAAAATTGAAGTAGCCGATATTGATGTAAGGCATCTAAGCAATAGGTCCATATTTCTACACATAGTTCTCCCTTCATGGGCATTCTCAGTATGCAAACATATGAAGTCCACAACCTTTTCCAAATCAAGATCAAAATTGTCCCACTTATGACAAGGAAGGTTAGTCCTACCTATGGGAACTATGTTCAAAATGTTTTCCTATATATCCTTTGTTATCAAGATCTCACATTCCTGTACCCAAGATACGATGGCTAGCTTTCTGTCAATTTCTTCATTTCTCATGTGTGTGTAAAAAACATTTGACTAATTCATCACATACTGTATCATCCAAATTCAAAAAGTTCCCCTACCTAATAGTAACAAAGAAAGTAGAGAGAGGAATATCAATATCATCGAACATATTAGGTGGCACAATGTCTTCAACAACCACTTTTTTCTTCTTATACCATATTTCGTAGCGAGCTTCAACTTACATTGATTGAATTGATTTTATTTATGGTTACAATTTTCCCTTCTTATGGACCATGATTTTCTTAGACCTTTTTTATATAGGGATTTCTTAAAACAGGTCCTGTTTTATGAATAGTTCATCCCTGGCAATGACTTCCTTAATTTTTCTTCAACCATAGGCTCTTTACCTTTTCTTTTCTCTTCCCTTTCCTTTTTCTTGACTCATCTTTTTCTTTTTCTTTGGCCTAAGTAGTTTCTTTTTGTGGAGCTTGTCTTGTAAAAGATCCTTTTGTCCGTGGTGTTTTTTCCAATCGAGAAGGTTCTTCATTTGAACCATCTTCATTTATTGCCTAGTGATTTTCAGGGACTTTCTTCTTTTTGGGACCAAGTTTAGGACTTTCGAAAGTTTTTGGAGTAGGAATGGGTAAGGAGAGAATAGGTAAATGAAATCTCACATTTTTCAGTAACTCCCCCTTGTTGTGAGTCCCTTCTTCTTCTTCACTTTCTTCTTTCTTTTCTTTTTCTCTTTCTCTTCTTCTGCTTTTGAGTTAGAAGCATATTGTTTTTCGATTGTTTCTTCTTTGTCATCTGAAAAGGAATAAGGATAATCTATAAACAATATAGCAACAATCTTCCTTTACTATCTTCTGGGGTCTTTTGATTAGATATTTATGAAGTTTGGATGTTTGAGGAGATAGAACTAGGTTAGATAGTAGTGTCTAAAAGTCTACAATGGGAGACAAAATGAGGAATCAGAAGTAAAGGTTTTTTTTTTATGACGAGCTGTTCTGTCATGGCTAGAAATTGAGGCCAAAAATTTCTTGGGTCCTTTTGATTTTGTTCTTGCCATTTTAAGAAAGCTTAGTAAAGTTTAAGAGGGAAAAATAGGAGGCAATTGATAGCGTGTGTCGAGTACATTGCAAATTTTACTTAACTCTGTATGTTAAATGTTATAGTTAGGGTGAGTCGGGATCGAATCCACAGGGAATGTTCGATTAGCTATCGTAAAAAAATTAATTGATGCTAGGAAAATATAATAAAAAGGGGCTTTTGGATTTTAATCAATTTAGAAAATAAAATAAATGAAACCATCGAAAACAAATTAAAGAAAGTAGTCAGAAATGATTAAATTGTCGAATATTATTAAAGTCCAGTTCTAGGTTAAATCTCGGCCGAAACACGGTCAAACATATTTCATCATCTTAATGTCTTTAAAACTCCCTTTGGAATATTGATCTAAGAATAATATAACGCTCTATTGATCCCAGTTTTCCTTTAGGTTGTGTTTAATCGAGATATAATCATTAATTAAACCTAACTACCAAATAACCTAGGATATGATCTCTAGATTTAATTGGGCAGCCATATTATGAAATGGACAACAATCAATATAGGTAGCAACCTTATACACTCGGGTTATCTAACCTAAGTTATGTTGTTCTTAACAATATTGGATCATTAGATGCTACTAAAAAACATTAAAAGTAACGATTGCAGATTACAGTCAATGTTATAGCAATAGGTTCGAAATAGAGCAATCAAAATAATGTATTAAGGCCATCCACCCAAAAACCCAATTAAATCAACATAAACAACATAACAATCCAAACAAAGATTGCATGTTAATATGAAAAAATGGCTTAATCGTGACTCAGTGTTGACATTGCCATAACACTGACTCAGAAGCTTAGCCCTTTATCTCTATCCTCAAGCTCTCACCATCAGCTTTAATCTCCATTGCCACTATTAGAGCTGAAAATTATGAAAGAATGAAGAACGAAGAGAAACAATGGTTGCAGCTCTCTCTTCTCCTGAATGACCTCCTCATTTTTTGTGTGCCATAACACTCTTTCTTTATGTATTAAAAAAACTAGGTTTAAAAATCAGGACATCTGGCCATAAAAAGGGATAACCAGTATTCTCACCCCCGTGAGTGGCCTCTCATGGGTGCGAGAGGCATTCAGCCCTTTACATCCATTTTCATCTCTTTATTCTAACTACAACCATCCATCTTTTCCTTTTTATACATTAAACATTGGTGGATTAAAAGGACAACTGGTTGGAAGCATAAGCAACCGGGAGAAGTAGCTAGAAGATGGCTTCACCGTGAGAAGCATTTGGTCACCTTGCATGGGAGCTATTGCATGTATGCACAAACGTTGGTGTGAGAAGCAGCTGGCTGGGTATCAGAATGAGACTTCACTTGAAATTCTTCATCCCTTCTTTCAATCCCCTTCTTGTTCTTGCTCCATGAATCAATAGATTATGGACATTAAAAAGATGACTTTAATGAACATGCTTTCGGGTCATTTTTTCCCCTTTACTTCCAAAATGTACCTATAATTAAATATGAGTTAAAGTGAGTATCCTAAGCATCTTTAAGGCATTAATCATTTAGTGTAGCATATCAAATGAATCAAAATTTAAACATATATCAAGTTCATCCATACTAAAGATTTTATTCATTTTCTATATTTTCTAAGAATAGATAACTGTAAGTAAAGATGAATGACTTTCGAAACCTAAAGTAACAACTCAACATTCAAAGCTTCTACTCATGATCAATCAAAATTAATCACCCAAAAAAACTGAGTGATCTAAAGGTAGTATTGGACAAAAGGCGTTTAAAGAAGATATTTCCATGGGTACTCTCAAACACCATTCATAATCACAATAGTCCATAACTTTGTATATCATTTCATTTCTCCACCACTAAAAGTCATATGCATAATTATGAATCAAAAGAACTTTTTAGGGTTGTAATGTGGGTAGGGCTAAGGTGGGATGTATTTTGGGAAATGTAGTATAAAAACCATCAAGCTAGTGAAGTAAAAGTAACATTCAATGAGATATCAAGCACACAATTTAACATTCATTCAAAACTAGGTACTGTCAGCCATGAAGAATGCAATAACTACATTTCACAACTCAATTTAGCTCTCACACCATAAACCATATTAACGTAACATAAAAAGTGATCCATTCAAAACAACATTCGCCTCATATGCAATATATTCAAACACCCAATCAATACAACTTAAGGAGGATAAACTATTAATTAACAACTTTTCAGAACAATTATATTTCGTCCTTGATACTTTTATTCAAACTCACTTTTTTTCTTTTCTAAAAATAAAAGTGATAGAAGCTACATCAACATAGGACTCATAACATGGAATTTTAACAAATATAACCAACCTACATGTATGTATATCCCCACACTTTGGCTTTTATATAATAACATTCATCAAGAATTAACAAATCATCCACCAACTTTAAGACTTAGGTAGGGCATTTGGTTAGGTTCATGTAATGTGGTTTATACAAAAGAAAAGGATAATATAGCTCAAAGGGGTTAGTAAAGGAAAATTCACATAATTGGATAGGCTATTTGGCTAATATAGCTCGTAATCAACAAAGAATACCTAATCATTTCCGTAAAAATGTATATGATAAAAATGTCTTCTTAAATAGAAAATCAACGCAAAGTAAGGATGTATACATCATGAAGGTCACACATAACAAACAAAACAGTAAGACTGATATAGATTTGTCAGTTTAATACGACTCAAAACCTCACTAATTTTTATCTATAACGCCACCTCTCTTTTAAGAATAATGCACATTAACAAATCATAAAAGCAAAAGTACATGCCAAATTTTGTTGCGGATTTTACTAATCAATTCACAATCTAATTATGCCTAAATAATCTTAAAAGCAATAGAAAATAAGAAAATTTTCTATTTTGTTTGTTTGATTTTGAAAATAGCCTAAGAAGTTACATAAGCTACAATTATGCTAAAAAACATGCATAAAAACTAAGATCCCTGTTGCCATACTTAAAAACTTACATTGTCCCCGTTGTAACATCAAATGCAAGAAATGGAGCATGTAACAAAAATAGCAATTGTGAAAATGTAAAGAAACATAAATTGACTTCCCTTAAGTTGCCTCCCAAGCAACGTCTTTATTTATCGTCATTGGCTCGACCTCTGCTTGCGTGCATCAAGTGACACCAGTCACATCCTCCAGCATCAACACCTCTAAATCCTCTGTTTGGAAGCCTTCATAATATGACTTTAAGTAATGACCATTCACTCTGAATGTCTAGTCAGTTTTGAGGCTCTGTATCTCTACTGTAATAAAGGAAAGACATGAGTGATAACAAATAGACCAACCTAATGAGAACCCAACTTATCTGAAAGAGTTTAAGTTTGGAATGATATAGTAACACTTTCTGGCCCACCGAGAAGCTTTTCTTTAAAATCATCTTATCATGAAAAGCTTTTGTCCTCTCTTTATATATCACTGCATTTTGATATGACTCATTCCTCATCTCTTCCAGCTCTTAAAGATACAACTTCCTATACACTCTTGCATCGTCCAAATTCATGTTGCATCTTCTAATAGCCCAATATGCTTTATGTTGTAATTCCACTAGAAGATGACATAGCTTCACAAACACTAGCCTATACGGTGATATCCTAATTGGCATTTTGTAAGCCATCCTATAGGCCTATAATGTGCCTTCCAGTCTTATGCTCCAATTATACCTATTGAGCTGCACGATTTTCTCTAGGATTAACTTGATTTCTCGATTTAAGGCATCCGCTTGTCCGTTGGTTTGGGGATGGTAAGCAGTAGAAACTTTGTGGATGATGTGATATTTTCTAAACATTGCTTCCATCACCCTATTGCAGAAGTGGGTTCCTTTGTCACTAAGGATGGCTTTTGGTATCCCAAACCTAAAAAGAATGTTAGGCTTAACAAAATCTGTAACAATCTTTCCATCATTAGTCTTGGTGGCTTTGTCTTCCACCAATTTAGAAACATAATCAACCGTAAGAAATATATAAGTAAAGCCAAAAGACGGAGGGAAAGGTCCAACAAAATCAATGCCCTAAAGATCCCATTTTCAGAGCCTAACTATCCAGAATATCATAAAATGTGAGCTTAATCCAATAAAAAAGCACCTTAACCATTATTGATTCATCTTCACGCTTTTATACCATAATACATCTTACTTATACGTAACCATAATTCCTACTAAAAAGTTCATCTCAAATTAATTACTTCCTCAAGTATCCCTAATTTTAACTCAACCTTATCCATATGCAAATTCACATTTCCACTAAATGGAATCCATACATAATTCATAATTCATTAACTTTAAAAGATAAGAGTTTTTACATAGACGTAATGGCATTTCAAACTACAATACATTCATATCTCATAATTCCAAAATACATAAGATACTTGAACTAATAATACTTGAAATATAACTAAAAGCCTCATTATTACAAAATCTAGCTTAAAATATAAAAATATGCAACTTAAAGCGATGCCTTGACCCTCTTCCACTTGATCTCATATTCTTCACCTGAAGATGGGATGGATAAAGGGGGTGAGCTTAAAGCTCGTGGGTAACAATTTTATAATCGAGAAACAAGCAAAAACCATTTTCAAAACTCATTGCCATTATACCTTTTTGGAAACCATAATAATTTCGCATGAAAAATCACCCAACACTTATTTCTCAAAATTCTCACTTTATCAAACAGTTCATGAGCAATTATAAATCATGTATGCATCAAACTTGCT
>JAOTAY010000001.1:9007358-9017529 GCA_025629805.1 Erythroxylum baracoense
ATACAAAATGTGATAAATAACTATGCAAATGTACGCAAAGTATGGACTGAAATATGCATGAATATGCAAGTCATCATTATTAGAAGTGTACTTGCCTCTATTGTCGATCACTTCATTTTTTCTCCATCTCCCTTTATATTATGACATGAAAATATTGAAAGGTCTTATACACCTGCCTTTTTATTTTCAACATAAAGACCTAAATCTCACGTGTAGCATCATCGATCAATGTAACACTGTACCTATTACTTGCTAAGGACTCTATCTCTATACCTATGTAAGAGTGCACAAAATCCAACATCACCTTCCTTTTAATAGACCTTTTATTAAACGAAACAAGATGTTAGTGACAACGCATTGTAACGCTACTTAAAATAAACTAGACTACTACTATAACAATGGTGAGTTTAGGTTGATCCCACAGAGAATGTTTGGTTAGAATTTGTTATGAAAATGATTGGCGTTTAGGTTTTGGGAGGTTTGTTTGGTTTGAAATAAGAAAATAAAACAAAACTAACTAACAAAATCAATTAAAGAAAATATGTAAAAATGATGAAAGTGGTGAATTAGTTAGGAGTCCGGTTCTTTAGTTTAATCTCGGCCTAAATCCTAGTTAAACATATTTTATTGATTTGTTGTTCTTTTACCTCACCTTGAACTGTTGGTCATAGATTAACAATAAGCTCTACTAATGCCAGTTTTTCCTTAGGTCGTAGTTAATTAAAAAGAGCTCGTTAATTAACCCTAGCTATCGAATAACCTATGAGACACTTGCGAAGTTTAATTTGATAGCCGCCTTGTGAGTGAGAAGACCAGATCAACCTAAGTAATAATCACACTGGCTAAGATTATTTAACTTAATTTATGTTATCCCTAATGATTCGGAACCATTAGTCGCTACAAATGAATCAGAAAAACAATGATTACGTATTGTATTCAATTCTAGCAATAAGTTCTTACATAAAAATAATCAAATAGAGCATTCGATCATTCTTACACAAGACCCAAACATTAAACATAGAATAACATAATCAATCCATAAGAGAAGGAACAATAAATAAGGAAATATATGCTTAATCGAATCATCGACGTCGATTGCACCTCCGAACCGGCATTAGGAAGCTACCATTCTATGGGTCTCTCACGATTGAGAGCTTGTCACCCTCTTCATGCTCTCCTGAGGCTCCCTAAGCTCTCCCAGCCGAAAACACTTAAAACATTTCATCCCCCTTTTTATTTGGTCGTCACATAAACGATGCTTTTATATTAAAAAATAGGGTTTGGGTGAGCTGTAAGTGTCTCACGGGCATGCATGATAGCGTCACATCTTTGCGTCCCCTTAGTTGAGGCTCATGGTCGTGATCCTCATGTACATGGGCATGACATGAGTGTCACACCCATGCAAAATAAGTCATAGTCATGATAAATGAGTCATACTCATGACACCTTTTGTCATGGCAGTGAGATTTGTCTCATGGCTATGACAAATCATACATGGCTGTGAGCTGGTTCAACACTCTTCTTTGTGTTTTCATTTTCTTATCTTCTTCTTGTCTTTATTTGCTCTAATATTCCTCATTCTTGTTACATGAAGACAAGTGGATATGAATCTTCAAAAAATGACCCAAATATTGTGCTTTCGACTAACTTTAACTTCTTTGATTTCGAATTGTGCCTAAAATCACATATGAGTCAAAGTGAGTATCTTAAGCAATTTCATGTCATTGATTGCTAAGTATTATGGAATAATTACACAATCAATTAAGCACATGTTAATTTCTCCCACACTTAGCTTTTAACCGTCCTCGAGCAAAACATCAATACTAAGATCATAGACCCAAAAACATTAACTCATTTCTCACATGTTCCAAGAATACATAATCATAAGCAAAAATGAATAACTTTCAAAATTCATAGCAAGAACTTAACATTCCAAGCTTTTATTCATGATCAATCAACATTCAATACCTTTAAAAACTAAGCAATCTAATAATAGACTTGTAAAGTGTGTTTAAACAAAGATATGTTCATGGGTAAATTTAACACCATTCATGATCATGTCATTCCACAATTTTGCATATCATTTCATTTCTCCACCACTAAAATTCACATGCAAAATCATGGATCAAAGGACTTTTCAAGGTTGTAATATAGGCAAAGGTAAGGTGAGATGTATTTGGGTGAAGTAGCATGAAAGTCATTAAAGCTAGTAAAACAAAGCAACTGACAACATGTCGTAACATTAGTCAAAATAAACTAGACCTACTACTGTAGCAGTGGTGAGTCTAGGTCGAACCCACAGAGAATGTGTGTCAAGTTGTTGAAATGAAATTAATTAGTGTTTAGGTTTTTGAGGGGAGGCTTTGATTTTAAAAATAATAAAATAAAATAAAGCTAAAATAACTAACAAAAACAATTTAAAGAAAACATGTAAAAAAAGATAAAAGTAGGGAATTTGGTAGGGACCCGGTTCTTTAGTTTAATCTTAGCCTACATCATAACTAGACATATTTCTTTGATTTGTTGTTTTTAAATCTCTCCTAGAAACTATTAATTGTGGGTTAGTAATCAACTCAAATTTTCCCTTATGTAGTGTTTAATCAAGATATGATCGTTAACTAAATCTAACCATCAAATAACCTAGGCACCTATTAATTTCGTCTCAACAACTTTACATACACTCTCTGTAGGATCGATGACAACACGTATTGAGTCGGGATCGAATACACAGGGAATGTTCTGTTAATTTCTATAACTAGAATTAATTAATGTTAGAAAATATAAAAAGTGAGGGGGTTGGATTTTAATCAATTTAGAAAATAAAATCAAAATAAACTATTGAAAACAAATTAAAACAAGCAACATGAAATGAGTAAAGTGTTGATTATCCTAAGTCTTTACAACTCTCTACGGACTATCGATCTAAAATTAATAGAACACTCTACTAATCCTGATTTTCCCTTAGGTTTTGTTTTATCAAGATACAAACATTAATTAAACCTAACTATCGAATAACCTAGGATATGATCTTTAGATTTAATTTGGCAGCCGCATTATGAAATAGAAAATGATTAATATAAATAGGAACCTCACACGTTCGGGTTACCTAACCTAAGCTATGTTGTTCCTAATGATACAGGATCATTAGATGCTACTAAAAAACATTAAAAGTAATGATTATAGATTTAATTTAATGTTATAGCAATAGATTCGAAATAGAAAAATCAAAATAACATATTAAGGTCATCCATTCCAAAACCCAATCAAATCGACATAAACAACGTAACAATCCAAAAAGAAATTACATGTTAATATGATAAAATGGCTTAATCGTGACTTGCCGTCAATATCCCTATTGAACCGACGTCAGGAAGCTAATCTTCCATCTCCATTTTTATGCTCCAAGCATTAACCATCTTCTCCATAGCTGCTTCGGTGGTGAAAAAGTGAAGAGAGAACTAAATACTTTTCTTTTCTCCAGCGCCTCCACTACTCCATTGTCTACGCTACTCTTTATTTTTCTATTTAGTTTTCGGTCCATCTTGCCATTCACTCCTCTTATTATTATGCGTTTTAATTTAAAAGAAAGTCTATTGAACTCAGACGTCTAATCTATGTTAAACACAGGCATGGTTTGCATTTCTGCTCCTTCCTTACCATGCAGCACTGCTGTTTTGTTCAACATGATTCCACCTACTGCATGCATCCATCATCCAGCTGAAAACACTTCTTAGTTCTTTCATTATTTTCTATAAAATTCACATTGCATAGGGATGTCATATTCAATTTCCATGCAACTTCATCATCTTAATTTTCTTGCCTTTACTTTCTCCTATATTTATCATTTTTGTTCCATGAAGACAAGTGAATATGGAAATTGAAAAGATGACTTCAATGAACATGCTTTCAAGTCAATTTTGCTCCTTTACTTCTAAAATGTACCTAAAATCAAATATAAGCTAAAGTGAGTATCGTAAGCATTTCTAAGGCATTAATCACTAAGTGTAGTATATCAAATGAATCAACATTTAAGCGCATATCATGTTCTCTCACACTTATCTTTTGACCGTCCTTGAGTAAATCGTCAAAGTGAAAATCACAAACCAAAAATTGTACTCATCTTCCATATTTTCTAAGAATAGATAACCATAAGTAATGATGAATGACTTTTAAAACCTATAGCAAAAACTCATCATTCAGAGCTTCTACTTATGATCAATCAATATTCACTGCCCTTAGAAACTGAGTAATCTAGAGGTAGGCTTGGACAAAAGGTGTTTAAACAAGATATTTCCATGGGTACACTCAAACACCATTCATGATCACAATAATCCACAACTTCGCATATCATTTTGTTTCTCCACCACTAAAAGTCATATGCGTAATCATGAATCAAGGGTCTTTTCTAAGGTTTTAATGTGGGTAAGGATAAGGTGAGATGCATTTTAGGTTATGCTAAGCCATTAAGCTAGTGAAGCAAAAGCAACGCTCAATGAGATATCAAGCACATAAGTTAACATCCATTCAAAAGTGGGTACTGTCAGCTATAAAGAATGCAAAAATTATGTTTCACAATTGAATTCAGCTCTCACACCATAAGCCACATAAACATAACACAAAAAGTGCTCCATCCAAAACAACATCCACCTTATATGCAATATATTCAAACACCTAATTGATACAACTCAGGGAGGATAAACTATTAACAACTTTTCACAATAATTGTATTTCCTCCTTGATACTTTTATTCAAACTCACAATTTTTTCTTTTTTTTCAAAAATAAAAGTGATAGAAGCTACATCAACATAGGATTTATAACATGGAATTTTAACAAATATAACCAACCCATATGTATGTATACTCCCACACTTAGGCTTTTGTACAGTCACATTCATCAAGAATCAACAAATGCTCCACTAGCTTTAAGACTTAGGTAGGCATTTGGTTAGGTGCATGTAATGTGATTTACACAAAAGAAAAGGATAATAAAGCTCAAAGGGGGTTAGTTAAGGAAAATTAACATAATTGGGCAGGCTATTTGGCTAATGTAACTCGTAATCAATAAGGACTGCCTAATCATTTTCATAAAAACACATGTGATAAAAATATAGTCTCGAATAAAAAATTTATGCAAAGTAAGGATGCATATGTCATAAAGGTCACCCATAAAAAACAAAACAGTGAGACTAATGTAGACGTGTCAGTCTAATATTGCTCAAAACCTCATTCGTTTTTGTCTAATACTAGTCACTGCTCTTATAATAATGATGCAAATTAACAAATCACAAGAACAAAAGTATATGCCAAATTTTGCTATGGATTTTACTAATCAATTCACACTCTAATTATGCCTAAATAATCTTAAAAATAATAGAAAATAAGAAAATTTTCGATTTTGTTCGTTTGATTTTCAAAACTGCCTAAAAAGTCACATAAGCTACAATTAAGCCCAAAAACATGCATAAAAACTAATATACCCTAATCTCGTAATTAAAACATACATTGTCCTTAATCTAAAATCAAATGCAAGAAATGGAGCAGTCTATGAAAATAGTACATGCTAATGTTGCCATGAATTTTTCTAGTCAATTCACACTCTAATTATGATTAAATAATCTTAAAAGCAATAGTAAACAAGAAAAATTTTAATTTTGTTTGTTTGATTTTGAAAACTGCCTAAGAAGTCACATAAGCTACAAATAAGCTAAAAAACATGCATAAAAACTAATATACTCCACCTTTACACTTAAAACGTTCATTGTCCTCAATATAACATCAAATGCAAAAAATGGAGCAATTAACAAAATATCAAATGTGAAACGTAAAGAAACAGAAATTAACTTCCCTTTGGTTGCCTTCCAAGCAGCACCTTTGTTTATCATCATTGGCTCGACCTCCAATTGTGCACATCAAATGATACCAGTCACATCCTCCAGAATCAACACCTCTAAATCCTCTGTCTGGAAGCCTTCATAATACGACTTTAAGCGATGACCATTCACTTTAAATGTCTTGTCAGTTTTGAGGCTCCATATCTCTACTACACCAAAAGGAAAGAAATGAGTGATAACAAACGGACCAACTCAACGAGAATGTAACTTACCTGGAAAGAGTTTAAGTTTGGAATGTTATATTAACACTTTCTAGCCCACCGAGAAGCTTTTCGTCAAAATCATTTTATCATGAAAAGTTTTCTTGCTCTCTTTATATATCAATGCATTTTTATATGACTCATTCCTCATCTCTTCCAACTCTTGAAGCTACAACTTCCTATGCACTCCTGCATCATCCAAATTCATGTTGCATCTTTTGATAGCCCAATATGCTTTATGTTGTAATTCCACTGAAAGATGACATGGCTTCCTAAACACTAGCCTATATGGTGACATCCTAATTGATGTTTTGTAAGCCGTCCTACAGGCCCATAATGCATCTTCCAGTCTTATGCTCCAATCCTTCCTATTGGGCTGCACGGTTTTCTCCAAGATTTACTTGATTTCTCGATTTGAGACTTTAGCTTGCCCGTTGGTTTGAGGGTGGTAAGCAGTAGAAACTTTATGGGTGATGTGATATTTTCTAAACATTGCTTTTATCATGCTATTGCAGAAGTGGGTGCCTTTATTGCTAATAATGGCTTTCAGTATCCTGAACCTAGAAAGAATGTTAGCCTTAACAAAATCTACAATAATCTTTGCATCGCTTGTTCTGGTGGCTTTGGCTTCCACCTATTTAGAAACATAATCAACTGTAAGCAATATGTAAGTAAATCCAAAAGATAGAGGGACAGGTCTCATAAAATCAATGCCCCAAACTTAAAAAATTTCATAGAAAAGTAAAGGAGTTTGGGGCAATTGATCCTTATGGGACAGTTTACCTGACTGATGGCATCTATTGCAGGATTTGTAAAAGGTATATGCATCTTTGAATAATGTTGTCCAGTAGAAGCCGCTCTCCAGAACTTTATGGGCTTTCCTTTTCACTCTAAAATATCCTTCGCACGCGTATGAATGGAAAAAGGCTAAAATTAATGATGATTCATTTTTAGGTATGCACTTCTTGATAATTTGATCTACGCAGTGCCTCCAAAGATACGGGTCATCCCATACATAATACTTCCCTTCACTCTGTAACTTATCCTTTTGAGCCTTTGACAAAATAACAGGTAATTCATTAGTAACTAAAAAATTGGCAATGTTTGCATATCATAGTGATGTCACATAAGCAGAAAATAATTGCTCATCTGGAAAGGTTTCTCACAGAAGAATATCATCTTCTTCCTTTATTAAACGGCTGAGATGGTCCACCACCATATTTTCTACCCCTTCTTATCTCTGATCTCCAAGTTTAATTCATGAAGGAGGAGAATCCATCTGATTAGCCTTGTTTTTGCTTCTTTCTTTATGAGCAAGTATCGTAAAGCTGCATGCTCAGAATAAATGATCATTTTAGCATCAAGAAAATATGATCGAAATTTTTCCAAAGCAAAAACCACAGATAACAGTTCTTTTTCAGTAGTGGAATAATTCAATTGATCTGGGTTTATAGTCTTTCAAACTTAGTAGATGGCATGTAAAGTTTTTCCCACTCTTTGTCCTATAACCGCTCCCATTATATAATCGCTCGCATCACACATGATTTTGAATAGGAGGTTCCAATCTGGTAGTTGAATCACCAGTGTAGATGTCAAAAATTCCTTAAGTTTGTTGAATGCTTCCTTGCACTTCTTGTCGAACTCAAAGGAGACATCTTGTTATAGAAGCTTACATAGTGGTGCAACTACCTTTGAAAAGTCCTTAATGAACCTTCAACAAAAACCTGCATGCCTAAGAAAAGAATGCACTTCCCTCACAGTAGAGGGGTAAGGTAAAGAAGAAATAAGATCAATTTTAGAATTTTCTACTTCAATACTCCTAACAGATATCACATGGCCTAAAACTATACCTTGATCTACTATAAAATGACATTTTTCCTATTTCAACACAAGGTTAGTTTCTATACATCGTTCCAAGATAATGGCAAGATTCTCAAGACATTCATCAAAAGATGATCCATACACACTAAAATCATCCATGAATGCCTCAATAATCTTCTCAACATATTTGGAAAAATGCTTACCATACACCTTTGGAATGTGACCGGTGTGGTACATAATCCGAATGGCATCCTTTAGTAAGCAAACGTACCAAATGTGCATGTAAATGTGGTCTTCTCCTGATCTTCTGATGCAATTGGGATTGAAGATAATCTGAAAAGCCATCTAAAATGCAGTAATAGTCATAGCCAGTCAATCTTTAGAGCATCTAATCAATAAAAGGATGGGGAAAGTATTCTTTACGAATAGCAGAATTTAACTTTCTATAATCAATACATACTCGCCACGCGGTTTGCACTCGAGTAGGAACCAACGCACCTTCCTAGTTTGTTACAACGGTAATTCCAGATCTCTTTGGAACCACCTGGACAGGACTTACCCACTTACTATCAGAGGTCGGGTAGATCACCCCAGCATCGAGAAGCTTTAGTACCTCCTTTTTCATAACTTCCATTATTAGAGGATTCAACGTATGCTGAGCTTGCCTGTTAATGGGCAATTTTATATTAAATTTAGATATATAATTTTCTAAACTCTTGTTTATTTAATATTTAAATTGTACTAATTAAGAGTTATTTGTTTTAATTTTAGGGGCTTTGGAATATTTAAGAGCATAAAGCAAGAAAAGCCATTAAAGGAAGCAAAGATACAAAAAAAAACATTAAAGCTTTTAACCACACAAAAACGTTAATGTTTTGACATAATAGTAGCCACGATTTTTTAATGAAGAAGGTTAAAACGTGAATGAAGAGGTGTGGAACCAAGGAGACCTAAATGGACATTCAAGGGATCGAAAACAAGAGGTGAAGGCAACTGGCAGCAAAGAGAAAAAACAAGGATCATGGTTATGTGTGAAGCAGAGTTTGACATTTAATACACAACTAACAAAAAGAAGTTGGCTGGCGGCGTAGATAGAAGAACAAGAAGACAGCATCTGTCCGTGAAAGGTAGACAAAATTCTCCTAAAATCACGTAGAAAGCTGGCAACAAAAGGAGAGAAAACGTAAGCAGTTGGTGGCGTGAACAACAAACGGTGTTGTTAAGCGTGAAAGAGAGGGATGGAATTATTCAATGGAGAGAAAACAAAAGAGGAGTGAAGCTGGTGGCACAAGAGTGTTATGCGTGACCTGATGGCATTCAATAAAGATAAATAACAAAGCAGCTGTTGGCATGGAGATAAGATAGCAACTTGAGTGTTTTTATATGACAAAAAGAGGACAGTTGAAAAACGTTGAAGAGGGTGAGACAAAACAATATTGCTGGCGGCGTTGAAGAGGCTGGCACAGAAAGTGAAGAAAAATGTGTGAAGTTAGGCATGAATGAGGGAGCTCAAGGATGGAATACAAGGAACGAAAACAGCTCCTTCATGAGAGACGTTATAGACCCCCCCCCCCATCAAAGATGCAGTCTAAAAACTCCAGCACACGTTAGTTGGGAAAACATTAGTTGGTGGAGAAAGAAAAGGCTGAAGCAACATCATTGGCAGCTAGGATACTCTCATGTTATAGCCCTCACTCAATCCTCCATATTCACGTGGCAACTGCTGGCGGAGAGATGCGTCATTGGTCAGCTGGTGGAGCTAAAAAATGTGAAGAAAGGAGGGTACATGGTCTGCGTATGAGGCATTTCTGCGTGGGCTATGTGTGCGTGAGTGGTGTGTTGAGATAACAAAAGAAAAAAAAGATTAACAACATTGGTAGCTGGAGAATGTTAAAGCTGGTGGTGGTATATAGGAGACGTTGGCAGCTGGGAGACTCTCACATACACACGTTGAGGCAAGAAGTTTGGGCATAAAAGAAAAGATTAAACGTTAGCTAGTGGATAAATACATGGGAAGCTGGTGGTGGCTAGGAGCATCCACGTTACACCACCATTGAGGAGATTCTCCACTCAAAAGTTGGCAGCTAGTGGAATGGCAACAAAAGAAGCACACTCCCACATCGAAGCAGCTAGTGGAGATTAAATGTGTTGAAGCTAGTGGCGCGAGAAAATACAGTTATAGAAAAGGGGGTGTTTTTAATTTGTTTTCTTTATTTTATTCCTTATTTATTTTAATTGTGCGGATTTAATCAATGCAA
>JAOTAY010000001.1:9017629-9029253 GCA_025629805.1 Erythroxylum baracoense
TGAGTAAGCTTATGTGACCAACTACTTTTCATCACTCAACATGGTTCACTTTCTACTCAAGTAGCCTAATCCAAGTTCAAGTATGCATTTAATCTAATTCCAAGTAGCATGAAAGAATCTCATGGCTATACCAATCCAAATGATTCAAGTTCGATCTATTGCTTAAGACAAAACAACATGATATGCCTAAACATGCATCCTATTTAACAGAATGCAAACAGTGATCAACACAATATAATTGACAATGCAAGTGTCACCTCCCTACACTTAAAGAACACATTGTCCTTAATGTGACAAGACTACCACAAAATAATGAAAGTGACATCAAACTAGACAAAAAATAGCAAACCAAACAAAAGAAGTCAAACCAATCAAAAGTGACATGAAACCAAACAAAAGAAATCAAACCAAACAAAAGACATAAAACCAAACAAAAATGACATGAAATTAAACAAAAGAAATGACACAATTTAAAAGTATAGGGTAAGAAAAACTTATTGGGATTGCAGTGGCGACGGTGTTGGCGAAGGAGCTTTAAAATTTTTTCTCTGAAAGAATTTAAGGAATTTCTTCTTCAAGTAGTGCTGCTCTTTGTACACTTGCAGCATCTAGGTGCCTAGCTCGTTGATTTGCGACGTCATGTGCTGCTGATTAGAGGCCATCTAGTCGAGGATTTGTTGAAATTTGTCGACCTCTGCTGGTGCACTTGGTTCCTCCTCCACTACTTCTTCTTCTGGCTCTGGGACCGCTTAGGATGTGGAGGATTAGGAATTGGATGTATCTTTACCCTTCCTGTTCTTCACTGTAGTACACGTATGAGAATTTCGGAATTCCATAGAATGGAGCTCCAAAATCTTAGAGTGCCTTAAATAAGATATGTCAAACATATCATATTGAGTTAAATGCACATTATCCACATTAAAGTTATAAAACAGAGCCAAGGCAGTAACAACATGAGACATGCCAAAATAAGAGCTCTTATTATTCACAACACTCACTATCGATCGAAAAATCCTATAAGGCATATTGATTTTTATTTTTCGATCCATGCACTAAAGGAAGAAAAGTTCTTTGGTCGAGCATTTATTACTTTCAGTTTTATTAAACATCGTTAAGCCCATAAATTTATGCAAAAGTAAATGCTCGACACTACGGATTAAAGTGTTCGGTGCATTGCGAGAGTCAAAACTAGGTTCAACCGTTAGAGTTTTCCAATAATTATCTACATCAAAGTCATTGTGGTCATCTAGAATTTTTGTATTTGATAAATCGAAAATTGCACCAATGACATAATAATCAAGTTTTTACCCATCGCCAGCTAACCTAAACCAGAATACATCCATTTTAAGGTTATAGCGTACCGTAGTGAAAAACTCTATAGTCATCATTAGGGTAAATAGGCATATCACAATGAACAAACTTATTCCAACCTATGTTTGTTGCTTGTCGCTCAACATGTCACCTCACTCCTATGATTTCTAATAGTTCCAAATCAAAGTAACAAGGAGTGATTAATTCCTTATCTCTAAGGTCTCTCGGAAGCACATACCTTCTTCCTCTGAATAAATGGAGAGTGGGACACAAAAAGCTACTGTTAAATTATGTTTACCTTCACCGGAGACTTGAAGGCACAATTCATCAGTCAGTTTCCAAGCTGCCATCTTCTTTGGAGCCATTGAAAGATAAAAACCTGTAAAAGTAAGAAAGAGAGAGGTGAATTCGTTTTTAGAGAGAGAGGGGAAAATCTTACCCAAATCCCTGTATTTTGGAATGATTAATGTATGATGAGAGCAAAGGATTGAAAGATTTATGAAAAAAGATGAAGAAAATACCAAGAATCTAGAGTAAGATGAAGGATTTTAGAGAGTGGGAGAGTGGATTTTCGTAGGTTAGAGAGAGAAGGTGTGAAAATTTTAAGAGTGAATGAAAGAAGAAGATGGGGAGGGATCCCACGATAATTTTAAATTTCCCTCCATTCCCACAATAGTGGGAATCCCATTTAAAATTTCCCTCCATTCTCACAATCATGGGATTACTCTCCAGGAACTTTTTGGAAAGATTTCCTACGGTCGTGGGAATCACTCTAATTCCCACGATCGTGGGATTACTCTCCAAAAACTTTTTGGAGAGTCTACCTATAATCATGGGAAACTCACCAATTCCCACAATCGTGGGTTGGTGCAATTTCCTCACTTTTAAATCTTCTTCCAAGCTTAGCATGCATTTTCAATGTTCCCATAACCTACAAACACATTAAAATAATATTACCAATAAAAAATTCAAAGAGAAAACAAGTTGAAATTTAAACAAACTCCAAATGCAATTCAAACCTAATTATACCTGAATAAATCAAACCAACAAGTAGACAAAAACAATTAAAAGAAAACAAAATTTCATAGTTGCCTCCCATGCAGTGCTTCTGTTAACATTGGTAGCTCGACTCTCTTTTTTGCTCATGGTGGCTTAAATAAACGGTTCAGTGATAGTGCAGAAACTGATCTCAAACTCTGCACTTGAGCTATTCCACCTTCCTTGTGGTTTTCCTTCCTTTGTCTTATCCTACGCAATCGTTTCTTCCTAAACACATTCCCAGGATCCTCAATAACTTCCCATTCTCCTAGAGGTTCAAGTTCCTTGATATCCATTGGGGGTAAAGGAGAACGATAGTCTTTCTTTGACACCTTGAAGGTTAATTGCTCCTTTCCTACTTTCAGTATGAGTTTAGCCCCATCAACGTCAATGATCGAACGAGAAGTAGCCAGGAACAATCGTCCAAGAACCATAGGAGCTTCTGCATTCTTCTCCAATATCCAGTATGTAGAAATATGTAGGAAATATGAATCTATCAATCTGTACTTGCACATTCTTAATAATCCTCTTCGGTTAGTGCACTGTTCTATCAGTCATTTTCACTAATGTCTTCGTAGGTTCTAGCTCTTCTAACCCCTAACTTCTGACTAAAAGTTTAGGGCATCATGTTGATACTAGCTCCCAAATCCACAAATGCCGTGGCTATGTTAACTCCACTGATACTGCATGGAATGAAAAAGTCTCCTGGGTCTTCTTTCTTTTGTACGATGTTAAAATTTCCATCTGTGATGTGCTCCTTCGCCTCTTTCTTGATCGATTCCTATAATGTGAACTTTGTTTGGAGTTAATTCGTTATATCCTTAATCTTGTTTGACTCTACCTCCTTAAGATTCTTAATTGCTCTACTTGAACTTGACTTCTGCTGAGCAAAACTAGGATATGGAATTCTAAGTTGAAGCTCCTTGTCCTTCTCTCTTGTCTTTGTCTTCCTTCTTATGTTCACTTTCCTTTTTCTGTGTCTATATGATGACCATGATCCGTTCCTTCGGGTTAACCTCGGTATTGATCGGTAGGCTACCTGCACTTCAAGAAGATAAAGCATTAGCAAGTTGACCTACCTGAACCTCCAAATTGTGGATTGATGAGGCACGATCCTAATCTGGTCAAATTTTGCTTCCATCCTCTTCTGACTTTCCTTCTGGCTAGCAAACATCCTCTTCTGATTCTCTTTTTAAGCTGCTAGTTTGGAACCCAAAACCTCTATCATCTTGTCCATTTTGCTTTCCATTGATCCAATTCGATCTTGCTGAAATCCCAAAGGTCCTTGCGTTTTCGCTTGGCTACCTACATTGTTATTACCCAAAAGAAATTCGAATAGTTTTTTCACCCCAAATTATAAGTATTTGAATACAGGTTATTACTTCTCTGTGGCTGGCCCAGGTTATTTACTTGTTCGATACCACCGACTCCCAATAGAAAATACTAAGCTGAGCTATGATTGTTCTGCCCATACAGCTCATATTATGCTTGCATCACCTTAGCTATATATGAGGATGCTCCTTGCATATTGTTCAACTGCTTTGTAAGGACTGTAATCTGTGCCTACAAAAAAGTAACAAAGTCAATAGAAATCATACTTTTTTGCCCCTTCTGCCCCTGTCTACTCCTCTTGCTTGACCATATGCAATGTTGCTCGCCAACCCCTCCAAAAGGTTATACGCTGCTTCAATGGTCTTCCTCATCAATAAACCTCCAACGGCTGCATCGATGGTTCCTCTTGTGCTCGGATTCACGTCATTGTAAAATGTCTGCAATAGGAACTCCCTTGGAAGGTTGTGGCGGGGACAACTTTTCTGCAATTCTTTAAATCTCTCCCAAGCTTCATAGAGAGATTCCCATCATTCTGCTGGAAATTTGTGATCTCCTTGATGATCCTTGTCGTCTTGGTCAACAGAAAGTACTTCGTGAGGAATGCTTGGACAAGCTACTCCTAAATAGTAATATGCCCTAAATTTAGCGAGTTGTACCACGCCTTCGCTCGATCTTTCAACGTGAAAGAAAATAACCTTAACTTTACTGCATCATCGAACATTCCGTTGAATGGGAAAGTGTCACAAATCTCTAAAAAATTAGCAATGTGGGCATCGGATCCTTATTGGATAGCCTATAGAATTGCACACTATTTTGCAATATATTGAGGAGTGCCAATTTGATCTCGAAAATGTTAGCTTGCACCACCAGCCTCACAACTCCTTGAGGATTAAATCTTGGCCTTATAAAGTCCATCAGTGTCCTCTTAACTCCTCTTTTCTCTCCTTCTTTAGCCATATCTCTTTGTGTAAGATTTTTACACTTCGCTCTTTTTAACTCTCTTTCGTGTCTGTTAATATCGGGAAATTCATCTTCACTAACTTCTATCGCTCTTTGCATGCTCCTTATATTTATGCACCTATAAATACACAAAGAAAAGTATCAAAAACTCTTAAATCAAAGTAATCTAAATTAAATAAGATGCTAAACTGACAATCCCAGACAATAGCGTCAAAAACTTATTGAGTGATTTTGCAAAACAGTCTACTAGTTTTACGCTCAAAAACTACAAGTATATGGGTCGTGACTTGTAGTTAGAAAGCAGATATCAATCCCACAAGGATTGATGCATGGACACCACTTAATTTAGATTACACTTTATTTAAGAAACAAAGTTGTTTAATAAAAATAAATTGGAAAATTAAATTAAAACTAAATGACTAACAATGAACAATAGACAATACTAAAATGCAGAAAATTGGAATTCAAGGTTTTAAACACTAAAGATCACTTTCTCCCTATCTTGTCTCCCTCCTATTTTATTAATTAAATTATGTCTCACCTAAGATGTCCAATTGTATTAACTACCCTATCTCAAGGTGTAATTAATTGTCCCTAGTCAAATTAAATGAAGTTGATTAAGCAATCTCTCAATCTACCCAATCACTACACCAGTTTAACTAGTTATTAAGCTATCTTATAGGTGATCGATTGAATTAGTCGAGATCTCTCTTCTAACTAATCAATTAACGTGATGAATGCAAGTCTATAGGTTGCCAACTCTCATTGTATAATCCTACATAAATAACCCAACTCAGTCTCTCAATTTGTTGTAAGGTATATGAATATAATCAACAAACATTAAAGACAACTTTCATTTAATTCAATAAAATAGGAGTTTAACAATAGTTCAAAAGTAATCCCTAAAAATAAATCAGCTACTCATGAACTCCATAACATCACAAACAATTGAATAATCTATCATACAATGACTAGAAGAGATAAAAATAACAAAAAATTTAATAAAGAAAACTCCCTCTCTTCTTTTCCTTCTAAAATCTAGAAATTCTGGTGTTGATGTGCTATTTTTCCAACTATGCTTAATAATCCTTGAATCTCCACCTTCCTCAAGACTCTAAATCTATATTTTTTACTCAAGGAGGCTCTTCTCTACAGAGGTATCACGTCCTTCCTCATTCATGGAGGTTTAATATCTTATATAGCCCAGAAAACCTAAAGTTTAATTGAGCCCTGCATATTTCCTCGGATAAAACATCCCACGATAATGGGAATTGGCATGACTCCTACGATCGTGGGATCTTACAAGAGAATCCTTCTTCTTTTCTTCTCCTCTTTGGTCTCTAGCTCAATCTCCAAGTGCTCAATCTTCATTCCTACATAAAAATAATCAATTCTTATCCTAAATGAAAGAACAACAATGAGAATCAAACTAAACGAAAACATACAAAATGAATCCTAAAATACAGCAATAATAAACTATTATGCAAGAAACACATGTCAAATACTTAGAAAAACATAGACTAATGCACAACTATCAATAAATCAATGTATAAGATTGTAGGGTTTTGGTTGAATTCAATTAATAAAATAAATAAAACTGTGGAAGACAAATTGAATCAAACAATGCAAAATTGCAAAGGTTAATCAATGGGTTTTAAATCAAGTTTATGGTTCAATCTCAACCTTCATATGAATGTGCAATTGTTGTGTTGTTCTCGTACCTCTCTTTAAAACTATTACTTGTAGATTAACAACAAGCTCTATTAATCCCAATTTTTCTTTAGATTGTAACTAATTAAAATAAACTCTTTAATTAACTCGAGCTATTAGAAAACTAAGAAAAAGAAGAAGCTCTCCAAATTTAATATGACAGTCGCATTATGGATTAGGAAAACATTTTAATCTAAGCAACAACCACATAAGCTTGGTCATTTAACCTATGCTATGTTATTCCTAATAATGTATAACCATTAGTTTACCATGCATAAATCAAATTTACAACAATTACATATTGTAATCATGATTCTGACAATGAATCCATACATGAATAATCTAGAGAACCCTATTTAAATCATTCATACATAAATCCCAAACTTTAAACACAAAATAACATAGTCAATTTCAAAAAAGAGTTAAGAAAACATCACTTAGATTAATCAATGCCCAAACGTGTTTGTTGGCCTTGATATCCCTTTAGAATCGGAAAGAAGAACATTAGTTGCTTATGGCTCTCAAAAAGGAAAGGAATCTACCTCCTTTTGTGTCTCTAATCTACATACCTTATTTGGCCTCTTAATTTCCCTTTTATAGGGCAAAATTAAGGGTGCGTAGTTATATATAGTTAGATACATATGTGTGCATGTGACTATGTATTTCAATTTGTAAGAAATCGTGGAGTTATACTTTTAGAGTTGGCTACAAGATGATTTTTTCAATATAATTTATTAAATTTCAATTAATTAATAAATACATTATTAATAATTAATAAAATAGAAAAATGACAAATTATAACAAAATTAGTATTACAAACTATTATATTCTAATAAAATTAATGATATATAAATATAATAAATCAATAAAATTAAAAATTATATATTTGTCACAAACCACCCTCTGTTTCTATAATCCCAAAATGTTATGTTATCGAAAGTTAATAAAAAAACTTAATTGAAAGATTGGTTTTAGACTTTTCACAAAATAAAAAACCTTCTTAAGAGATTTTTAAAAGAAAGGGAGTTTTGATAGAATTAATTAAACTATATAGGAGTTTGGTGTCTTTCTTTATCATCGTGTTTTCAATGCATATATCAACATCTCTTTATGACTTAAGGAATAAGTTATTATTTTTTCAAAAGCTAAATGAGTCCATTAAGATGTAATAAAATGCGCATATAGACAAAAACCAACCATGTTTTTTTACAAAATCTATACATATATGTTTGTCCCCTTTTTGCACAAGTTATAAATAGAAAATGCCTCGTAAAATTTAGTTCTCTAATCTCGATTCTAAAATCCAGCGTTGGTTATCTGTGCATTTATTCTTAGATTCACATTTTACACTACATGTTGTATTTTTTAGTATGGATTAATGTTTATGTCAAACACCCATCTGAAACCCCTCCCTATTCAATGTAGGATCACCCATTATGCGACTATAAGTTGCTTCTTTTCTTGTATATTGAATCTTTATTTGCTAAAGTTGTTATGTTTGGATGTTGCTTGTGGATTAATCTTGGTGCATCATGTTTTGCATGTTACTCTGCTATGGAATGCTCAATTTTCAAGCTATTTTGCTACAGTAGTTTAACTTATATAAGTGAGAAATCATTTGCTCCCTTATGTAGTTCCCTATCATGGAAAATGTTGTAGACAATGGTTCTTAGGAATAATTTGTTAATTGTCCACTCTACTATCTTCCTTCTATGATTATTATTGTACCACTGGAGCATATTTTTCCAATCAAGTAACGGAATATATGTACTACAAAATTATTTAATCTGTTTCCATAATTCATTAGTGTATTGATATTCAATGATAAAGTGCCCCACTGTTTTCTCCTCTCTATTGCATAAGACATAAATCTTTGAGAGTATGATAAATCTCTTCATCCTTGCTATTGTACTTAATTTCTCCTTGATTTCTTGCCACAAAATCACAAATGCTTTAGGATAGGATTTCTTGAACTATACCTATACCAAGGAATTATACTACGTGATCCTTTCAACATCTCTTTATATGATTTATTGTAGAAGTGACCACTTTGGTTTGTCTCCATTTGATTTAGTCTTCCTCATTTGGATTTAGTCATAATGAAAATACCTATTCATAGTTTAGATTTGCAGGCATGTTTCCATGATCGATTATTGCTTGTTGCACTATAGCATCTTTTAGAATTGATTGTTTTAGAGCTATGGGCTTTTAGAACTCATTAAAAGGTCCCAACCTAGCCCAAAGATAGTTCCAAAATGACATTTGGTACTGCTTCAAATTTGGTACAAATTTATCTTTGATTCTAAATAAATGAGTTATGGTCAAAGAAAAATTATCTTTAGGTTTAAACAACCAAATATTTTGATGTTGTATTCATGGATCCACTATACCTATAATGAATTCTCATTAATATGATCCAGTCCCTTGTTAACATCAATGCCAGAGTTATGATTTTGATAGGTAGAATAACTATTCCACCCTCTTTTTTGTCTTCGTAAACCCTATTTCCCTTGACCTTTGCTTGATATTCACCTTGTTCATTTACTTTTCATAAGAATATTCTTAACATTTGTTCAATTGACTTTGAGATATTTGTTGGGAACTAAATATTTGAACTCCAATACACGTGTAGGTTGTTAAGCATATCTTGTATAATCCAAATTCTACCTATTATAAAGAGATAATGGCGCTTAAACTAGTTATTCTTGAGCTTATCTTCTTAAGTATAGGCTTAAAGTCACTGATAGTATGTCATTTATTGGTAATTAGAACCCCTGGGTCGTGGCTTAGGGGTTGGATAATTTAATTCTAATTATGCTGCTTACAATTTCCCCTACATTAGCAGACACAATAAGCTGACTTTTTTTTGTTTATGGTCAGTTTAGATACGATTCTAAAAGCATATAAAACTAATATTAGGATGCTAACTAAGCTGGGATTAGCTTTGGAGAAAATTAGTCATCTATGAGACTTGAGATTTTCTTGCTTTTTCAGTTAATATAGAATATAAATTTGTGATCACTATTTATTGTATGATTAATCAATCTCACTGATACCACTAATGTAAAGGTGAAAAGATGGTGCGGGACGGGGGGATAGAGGATCCCCTTGTCTTAATCCCCTTATACCCTTTACTAACTTTTTTGGCTCCCCATTCACAAGGACTGCATGTAAAGGAGATCCATTGAGTGAATTAAGGAGGGAAGCCAAAAAACTTAAAGTGTGTTATGGATGAAGTTCCAATCTAGTGAATCATAGGACTTATGAAAATCCACTTAGATTACATAAATTTTAGATGAATTTTTCCTAGAACAATTCCAAAATAACTCTTAAACCATGATAATATTATCTCCTATGGCTCTCCTACTTGTATGCGGAACATCGTAAAAAATAATACCTAATTCTGCATAACTAAATTTATTGTAGTGATGAGAAAGGATCATATCTATAAAAGTGTGTGATTAGTTTTTGTACTGAATAAATCAATGTATATGACGGGGGAGTTTGGTTGAATTGAATTAATAAAATAAAATAAAAAACTATAGAAGACAAATCAAATAATACAAAAAGTAAGGGTTAATTATTATGTTGTTAATCTAGTTCGCAGTTCAATCTCAACCTTCATTTGAA
Source organism: Erythroxylum baracoense (assembly GCA_025629805.1). Taxonomy (NCBI): domain Eukaryota; kingdom Viridiplantae; phylum Streptophyta; class Magnoliopsida; order Malpighiales; family Erythroxylaceae; genus Erythroxylum; species Erythroxylum baracoense. Next base: position 9,027,611 of record JAOTAY010000001.1, read on the forward strand.
TGTTCATAATTAATTTTCATGTTGTTCTTGTACCTTTCTTTGAAATTATTAACTGTAGATTAACAACAAGCTCTATTAATACCAGTTTTTCCTTAAATTGTAATTAATTAAGATAATCTCTTTAATTAGGTATAGCTATCACACAACCTAGAATAGCTCTCTAGATTTAGTGCAACAGTTGTATATAAACTAGTAAAACATGTTAATATAAGCAATAACTACATAAGCTCGGGTTATTTAACCTATGCTATATTGTCCCTAATAATGCACGACCATTAGTTTACCCCACATAAATTAGATTTACAATAATTACAAATTGCAATCTTAATTTTAGCAATGAATCTATACATGAATTCTAGTAGGCCTATCCAAATCATTCATATATAAATAACAAACTTTAAACAAAGAATAACATAGTCAATTCCACAAGAGAATTAAGAACATCATCATTAAGATTAATCAATGCATAAACATGTTCACCAGCATTGATATCTCTTTTGAATTGGAAAGAAGAAGATTAGCTGCTTATAGTTCTCAAAAAGGAAAGGTATCTACGTCCTTTTGTGTCTCTAAATCTATACATACCCTATTTGACCTCTTAATTACCCTTTTATGGTATAAGATCACGGTTGTGTGGTTATACACAGTTAGATACACAAGTGTGTAATTGACCGTATATGTCAATTTATAAGAAATCAGAGTTACATGTTCAAAATTGGCTACATAACCAAGATACATGGTAGTGTAGCTCACTTACACAGCTGTCTAAATCTCCATATTGGCATGCTGGTCACATAGATGAGATAGCATCTTCAAGTTCTTACACATTTCTGGTGAGTTACACATTCCCATGCACGACTGTATAAGTCACATTGACTTTAATTCTTTCATTCTTTATCCTGTCTTTAAACTAACTCAACTCCTTTTTTCTTCCCAAACACAAATACGATCGAACATCAATAGACCAAAACTAAGAATGTGAATTTAGCTTATTTTGGGTTCTTTTTCCTCTAAACTTTACCTAATCCAAAATAAGTATCTTAAACACATCATAAACATAAATCACCAAGCATTATGGAAAAATATATAATCAATCAAGCACTTATCAAGTTGCCCCACACTTAGCTTTTGGCCATCCTCGAGCAAAATTAAGGATCAAATCAAAAATCAAAACACTTCCTACTAAACTATATTTCTAAGAATAGATAGTCATAAGACAAAAGGAATAACTTTCAAAAGAATTAAACATTCAATGATTTTACTCATGATCAATCAACAACCATTCCTTTCAAAAACTGAGCAATCTAAGGATATACTTTGACAAGCTATGTTTAAAAATAAAATCAATTTATAGGTACACTTAAACAACTTTCGTGATCAATACAATCCACTATTTTGCATATTTGTTCAGTTCTCCATCGCTAAAGATTCACATGCATAATCATGACTCAAAAGACTCTTTAAGGACATAATAGTGCCAATGTAACACCCCATTACCCTAGGGTACGCATCGGGACGCCCGTGGGTCATTCCGACACATATCCTAAGATAAGGGAGCGCTACGTACAATCACTACAGAACTCCACATGGCATCACATACATTTAAATAATAAAACCAGTAACTGTAAATTACAAGATTTTTA